>CM062631.1:38969893-39434893 GCA_025617555.3 Puccinia polysora | reverse complement strand
TTTAGTGTTATTCACACGTCCTAATATCTATTATGAAGTAGAATAATTCCCATACCCTGAGAAATTAGATGCTACCCGTGCTATAGCACCAAGAACACATTACAGGCTACCCCTGGTTAACCTTCTAGCCTTATTATCCATCCCTTTGAGCCCCTGAACCCCTCAGAAGGACAATGTTGGGACTCCAAAAGCCATAAATAAAGAGCTCTTTTGAGAATATTGATGGGCAGAGACCCAGTTATATTTATCCAGACACCGTTCCAAGGTAATCAAGTACTTATAAGAGATAAGTAAGTGATTTATGGCTAAGTCTGATCAATAATATCCATCCTCAACCTCTTTTTTATCAATTAAAACTGCTGAACAACCTTATAACCCCAGTATACAGGTTTAACCCATCAGTGCACGTCTCAAACAGATACCCAAAGAATTTAATAATATACCAGTGAGTTTTATTATCCTTTTCTCTGTCGTTGCAGCTTGGCTTCAAGGCCCTGCCACTCCACCGTGTATTTTATATACATATTTTCTTTGGGTAAAATATCCTTTAAACTAAAGAGCCCAAAGTAACCAGGACTACGTGTTTTCATACTGAAATCCCTGAAGAGAGGTGTTAAAGATCCCCAATATAATTTTGGCCCCCCTATAAAAATATTTAATAATAAATTAATTCAAATTTAATTAAAACAATAAACCATAACCAAACCACTTAACCTTGCAACAAGCTTAATCCAAATATTTTACAGATTTTTTGATGCATTTATTCAATAATATATTTATTATTTATTCTATCACCTCTGGGAGCTAAAGGATAGAAAGAGTCTTGGCATCCAAAAGGCTGAAAATTGGGGGTCTGGCCGGGAAATATTCCATTTTATATTTAATACTTTGGACAAGACATTTCACAAAAAAATAAATCAAAGATAAATTTATCTGACTTTATAACCGTGATTTATCATTAAATTTTTTTGCAGTGGATTTAAAAACAAATGCAGAATTAATAATCTATTATTTAAATCTTTAAAGATTAGAAAAGAAGAATATATTAAAAATTATAAACCTACTGGTTGGAAAGCTTTAACTCAAGCTGAGCAACTTAATATCTCTTCTGCACGTAAACACTTAGATAAACTCCTTTAACAAGAAGATCTTGAAAGGCGTATCAACTTTCAGGCCCTATTAAGGAAACATAAAGCGTGGAAGAAATACCATATAAATTACTTTTTGAAATATAAAAGTAAGAATACCACTTGTATTACCATATTATTTTTTTTAAAAAAATAACATTGATATATTTTATTAACCAATAAAATAAACTTTTTTATCATTGAGCCCTCCTGTACCAGAAACCACAGCCACTGAAGTTGATTTTTTGGATCAGGAAATCCCAGATATCTCTGGAAGCCCTGAAAATATTGATTGGGCAGGTGAAGACCTCATTGGAACACACCAAGACCCCGTAGGATTACCTACTAAGGATCAATTTAACCCCAATAAGGTCTTGGTACCTTTGAACATCAACTTAAGTGAGTTTTGAATAAAACTTATTTTTATGGATTTTTTCTGTGAAATACTTATAAAAATATTATTCTAAAATGAATAGAAGTAACACAAGAGCCTCAGGGAGAATTCCCTCCTATGGACCTTTGCCAACAGCTCTCAGTAACCGTGAGACCACCAATAAGGACAACCATGAAGGGACTAGAAAACGTGAATCAAATGTTGATGGACAAGGAGCAGCACCAATTACTTCTGCCCTCTCCCAAGCTAGAGCCGGAGAAGGTAGCAGAATCAAGCCACCCTCCTTTACAAAAAAATTCCCTGCAGCCACCCCAGCAGAATCTGGCAAAGGAAGCCAGGATCAAAGACTTAGTCAAAGAGAATGTGAAATATTGGGAAGAATTCAAAGAATCCCAAGACAAGGAGGACATGGTGTCCATGAAAAATATAATCTTCCAGGAAAAAGCCACCCAGATAGCTCTTCAGAAAATGATTCCAAGGAAAGAGGTAGAATCCTACGTAGAAAGGTGTAATCCTTGGGATCAATTAGACCAACTGAAAGGCAAAGGATAAGGAAAGAAGAGATCCTCTTCCCATCCCAAACCAAAGGGAAAGAAAGACTGGGATCAGATAATATCCCTAGCTCAAAAATGGAAAAAGGTTTACAACAATTAGCTTCTAATTCTGAGCCCAAAAAAACCTCTGATGTAATTACTTCCTTTTCTAATGATATGCGTCATAATTTCAAAATTGTTTGTGAAAATTTGGATGGTTTTTATACCCAAATGGATAAATTAACCTCAGTAGTAGCCAAATCTATTAATAATCAAGAAAAGATGGTAGGAATGGAAGAAATCAAAGAACACACAGAACAGTTATTGGAGACAATTAATTAAGGTAGGATCAGACAGACTCAAACAATTGAGAATATGTTATCAGGAATCCAAGAAGATTTTATTATGTCTTTGCACCATTTAAAAGAAGAATTGGTAACCACTACTAACAGCTCTATTCTATCCCTTAGTGAAAAATTGGATGTGCTTAATAACAAAGTGGACCTGCAACTTAATCTGATAAAAAATGATCTTAGAGAGTTGAAAGTCTGTCTGACCAACCCCTTGGGGAGTACCACAGAGGAACCAAAACCTCCCAGACAAACCACTACTCCTTATGCACCACCCTTATTAGTAATGCATAGGAGTGACACCTTTAGGCCTAGTCCTACCCCTGAGATGGAGCAAGCACTCAAACTTTTACCCCCTATTTCTGAATGGCCCAAGTTCTCCGGTGAAGGAGAATACAATCATATAAATTTTATTAAATTTATTGACTACACTATTAACTCTTATGACCTACCAGAAGGTCATAAGAGTGGAAAAGAAAAATGATGAAAAATTTTGAAAATACCTCATTTGACCTCTCCAAGGATGAACCTCACAAATGGCGCTTGGAACAGAAGAAAAGGTTGGATTGCTTCTATCCAGATGCTGATAAAGAGGAAGTAAATGAAAGAATCCTCAACCTGTGTCCTGGCAACCTTAACCATAGTGTAAGATGTAGGATGAGTGTGGATGCTGACTTTCCAACTCTAATCAATGTGCTAGAGGAAGTAATAGACATGAATGGGTTAGACAAGAAAGCCCCTTCCAGACCCAAAGAGAACTATAACATCAACAAAACCAGAGAACAACCTCCTCTGATGAATGCCTCTGATAATAAGAAACCTAATGAGAATAGGGATAAAGAGAGGATGCCTGCAACTTGTTGGAATTGTAACAAGACTGGGCATATGAGACAAGACTGCCCATTACCAAAAAGAAAGATAGCAGTCTTGGAAGGAGAGCAGGAGGTTGAAGGGAATCAGAACTATGAAGATATAGCTGATACTGAAGGATCTCTTTCTGAATGTAAATTGATCCTTACCAACCCTGTTAATGTTATAGAAGGAGATATAGGCACTTCTGTAGAAATAAATAACATCCATGGGGATTCTAGCTTGCCCCAACAATGGGATCCTACCATAATTCCTAGACATACTACGGATGTCAAACCATTAACAGTTAAACCCATGAGTGGGAAAAGTTATACCACTGGTCAAACTTGTTATGCAACAGGATTGTATAAAAACAGACCTATAAGGTTATTACTGGATAGTGGAGCCTTTTGCTCATGTGTCTGTGCTGAATTCTTAAACAAATGGGACCCCAATTGGAAAGAACACCTTCTGCCCATCCCAAAAGCCAGGTTCATCTCTTGCAACTCTACCATGAATGCTATTGGATTATGGAATGCTCCTATAATACTACCTCATACTAAAGGGTCTTTGAGGATACAAGTGGAATTTGTAGTATTGCTAAACGGAATATGTGACTACCTAATACTGGGTAATGATGCCTTATGTCTATATGTTATAGATGTGTTCCAGAGTAAAGGGAGATACTTCACAGTAGGAGGTAATTGGGAAAAAAAGTTTACAATATGCACCATTCAGTCTAACTTCCCCTCCTCTACTTATCAAAAGCATTTAGAAGGCTTTGACCAAGAATATTTCTCTCAAGCAGCCCTGAATATGAAACTCTCTGAGGAGCAGAAGAAAGATATCTTGAAAGTCTGCTTTGAGAACCAGAATTCTTTTTGTAATAAAGATCATCCCATTGGTAATATTAAAGGACATGATATAGTATTGACATTGGCCATTAAGCCTCCTTATCCTCCAAACTTAAGAAGGCCAGCCTATCCTTCTAGTCCTAAGCCTAGAAAAGCTCTTGAGGAACATATCCAAGAACTAATAGACTTAAAAGTATTAAGGAAAGTAGGGCATAATGAACAGGTAGATGTGACCACACCTGTAATCATAGCTTGGAATAATGACAAGTCAAGAATGGTAGGAGACTTCAGAATGCTCAACAATTATACTCAAGCAGATTATTATCCTATAACCCGGATTGATCATGCTCTGCATAACTTGTCCAAGGCCAAGTACATCACTACTATGGATATACTTAAAGGTTTCCACCAGATACCAATAAGCCCTGAAAGCAGGAATTTTATGAGAATAATCTGTCATTTGGGAATATATGAATATCTTAGGATGCCCTTTGGTATAAAGAATGCTCCATCACACTTCCAGAGAACAATGGATAAAGTTCTAGGTACTTACAACAAACAAAGATGACAAAAATCAAATAAAGAACCTGAATTTAACATAGGAGATCAGATCTTGATATCTACAACCAAATTCAACAATCTAGCAGGCAACAGAAAACTGAAACCAGCCTTTGTTGAACCATTTGCTATCAAGAAGATGCATGGAAAAAATGCTGTGGAAATAATCTTGAGTGAAGAATTATCAAGGAAACATGAAGTATTTCCTGTTAGCCTAGTCAAAAACTTTCAACCAAGAGAAGGCAGAAACCTCCCTCCAGCAATAATCCCAATAGAACCTGACCCTGTGAAAGAAAAAGGGAAAGTCAGCAGGATATTGAGAGACAAGAAAGAGAGAGTACAACAAAAATATGTTAGACTATACTTAGTAAGATACAAAGGACAATCTGCAGACAAAGATGAATGGTTACCAGAAAATAACATACCTGATGGACCAATAAATCTCAGAAACTACAGGGCCAGCAAAAGGAACTGAAACACACATAAAGTTAATTTTCTCCCTAATTTTCTCCCAACATCCTCCAGATTTTTTTTTCAGATATGGCCATATCTTGGGGTGGGGGAATGTCAGCTTGCTACTATTGCAGAGCAAGCTGCAAAAGTAAAGAAAATAACATAAAAATAATAATAATAATATAATTAACCTAAGAAGGAGTAGGAAAACCATAAATATTATAACAGAAATGGATTATCCACCCAAAATTAGATAGGGTCACTCACTGACCCTACCCTTGAAATCCAACTCCTTATATTTTTGAAATAATTGAGGAAAGAAAGACCAAAATACTACGGCTCCACTATTGAGCTTTTGGTCAATGAAATATTTCACACACATTGTCACGTATAGGTTTCACACCTAAAATTCAGTCAGAATTGAGGTGTTGGGTAAATTTTAGGAGTTACGGACGGAAATGTGTTTTGTCAAAATTCCTGCACGCAGCCGCGGCAGCCAATGCACCCGCGCGCGGCTGAGATACAGCCCTGTCACTCCGTCAAGGTTGTGTACGCAGCCCCGGGCCTCTGACAAGTACGCAGCCACGGGACTACAGGTTGACAGAGTGACAGGCGGCCTGAGAAGCTCAGGTACCGCGTAAACATGCTACAACCCACACAGGAACATTCTACATATGTAATAAATGTTCCCGTGGATAGTAGATAGTCTAAAAGTAGATAATATTATATAAAAATACTTAGATAATACTTATACATATTTTTTATTTAATATAATTCAAAGTACCAAGAATGTCAAAAATAAGACAATGACAACTTCTAAAAATATATTAAAATACTTTAATATATTTTTATGAGGATTTCTAGACATCAATATTTTGGTGACATACTAAGAAAACTAATGATGTAAAAGTATTACATGAATTCCCATGACTTATATTTTTAAGTAATTATCTTAGTAAATTAACTGGAACTCAAAAATAAGGAGTAAAATCAATATCATGACTTTTACTCCAGTTATATAATACATAATGAGGACTAACCTGACATCAGGATTTCTGTAAAAATGTCTATTTATATAATTATTAAATTACTTGGAACATTTACTAAGGATAATTTATTAAACAATACATAAATGGGACTGATTAGTGTTATTCACACATCCTAATAGATGTTATGAAGTAGAATAATTCTCATAACCTGAGGGATTAGATGCTACCCGTGCTATAGCACCAAGAACGCATGACAGGCTACCCATGGTTACCCTGCTAGCCTTAGTTTCCGTCCCTTTGAGCCCCTGCACCCCTCAGAAGGACAATGTTGGGACTCCAAAAGCTATAAATAAAGAGCTCTTTTGAGAATATTTATGGGCAGAGACCCATTTATATTTATATCCAGACACCGTTCCAAGGTAATTAAGTACTTATAAGAGATAATTAAGTGATTCATGGCTAAGTCTGATCAATAATATCCATCCTTTTTTTTATCAATTAAAAATGCTGAACAACCTTGTAACCCCAGTATACAGGTTTAACCCATCAGTGCACGGCTCAAACAGATACCCAAAGGATTTAATAATATACCAGTGAGTTTTTTATCCTTTTCTCTGTTGTGGCAGCTTGGCTACAAGGCCCTGCTACTCCACCGTGTATTTTATATACATATTATCTTTGGGTAAAATATCCTTTAAACTAGAGATCCCAAAGTAACCAGGACTGCCTGTTTTCATACTGAAATCCCTGAAGAGAGGTATTAAAGATCCCCAATATAATTTTTGCCCCTGTATAAAAACATTTAATAATCAATTAATTCAAATTGAATTAAAACAATAAACCATAACCAAACCACTTAACCTTGCAACAAGCTTAATCCAAATATTTTACAGATTTTTGCTGCATTTATTAAATAATATATTTATTATTTATTATATCACCTCTGGTAGCTAAAGGATAGAAAGGGTCTTGGCATCCAGGAGGCTGACACCTTGTTTCAATAATTGCTGATGGGCTCTCACAATGGGGAAATATGTTGGATGATATTGGTGATGAATTCAATTGGATGATGAATGGATAATGGAAAACAGCAGGGAGAAGAGGTCCTTAAGTACAAAAGATTGGCCTCTTGTGATCCCATGATACAGCAAGCCAAAAGGAAAATTTTCCGCTCCAAAAGAGCTCTACAGGCTCTACAGGCCTTATTACTTGGTTTGGGCTACATCAGCCCGCATGGCATCAGCCCCTGACCCTTACAACCAGCCTATTCCAGTTATTTCTGGTTTTTCCACCTCAATGGGGCTGAACCAGCCCCTTAGCTGTTCAGAACCCTGGCCGGTTGTCTATTACAACTGGCCTGTTACCTCACATGCTGGATGTTTGCCTCATGCAACCAGCCCCTGGCCATAAAAATGGCCAGGAGGGACCCAGGACACACCTGGGTCCAGTCTCAGACACACATGGGGGGGGGGGTGACCAGTGGACATGCTGTCCCCCCCTCCTTCTCACAGATCCCTGGAGGGGGCGGTCAAATCCCCCTACCAGGGGCCCTGGGGTTGATACCCCCAGGGAATTGTCAGGGTAAGGTGGGCTGGGGGGTGGTCAGGTCCCCTCCAGCCCGTTGCTCCTCCCCCTTGGTAAAGGGGGGGGGGGGGGGGAGAGCGCCCCTTTGATGGTGGGGGGGGTGGTCAATTCCCTCCCACCGCTGGTTGCCTCAATGCAACCAGCCTAGTTGCCACTTTTGCTGGGGGGGTAATCAAGTCCCCCCCACCATGACCGGTTGCCCCTTGCAACTGGTTGCTTGCTGGTTCCATTGAGCCAGCCCTCCCCCTCCTCCTTGCAATGGCAAGCGACAGGAGGGGGAGGAGCTGGGGCAACCAGCCCTGCGGTAGCCACAATGGGCTCAACAGCCGCGACTAGGGTGGGGGGGCTCCATTTTGAGTCCCCCTGCCCCCTACAACAGCCCCGCGCGCGCCTTTGGGCCCCGTAAACGGGCCTTAGGCAAAAACAGCGGCCCCAAGCAGGCCGCTGTGGAAACAAGAGAGGTGATGCCCCCCAAAGTTTTCCTCAAGTTCTGGAAGTTATTGGTCTAAGCATCTGTAACAAGATTGGATGCAATGAGTTTAAGAATAGAGAGAGAGATGACAAGATAAATTCCTTCCTTTCAATCCTTCCCATACCATTCCCTGGTGGTCCGGTTATGATGATATATATGATGATAATGATCCAACACAGAGTTGAGAGTGAGGTGTTTTTGAGTCCTCCCTCTCAACCCTAACCTAGGTAAAACCACAAGCAACAAGATAGATGAAATATGACCCCAAGTACAGAACCCTAGCTCCACCCTAACCCTACCCTGTACCCCCCTGCCCATCCAAAACCCTTCCCTTTGACATCACATACATCCCGTTTGTCCTTCTCATGGCGCAGCCCTCCTCCGCACCCTACTTGGAGCCCCCTGGGTTTATCCATCCGCGTGCATCTGCGGATCCCATGATCCATGAGTTGGCCCACGCTTATGTCTGTGCAAATCTTGGATCCCCCAATTCGTGAGTTGGCCCGCGCTTATGCCCGTGCAAACCTCCCTGGCGCGTATAACCCCTGATTGCCCTGCCCTTGCCTTCAGGACTAGCCACCCGCAAGCTTGGTTGGGCCGGCTCCATCACTTGGTCCGCGTTTCCTGGGCGGGTTGCAGCCCAGCCCCCCCAGAGTAGGCCCGACCCGCACCTGGTGCCAAGCCCCGCAATCCCTTCTGCTGAGCCCTCATCCGCTAGTGCCAAGCCCACAGCAGGCACTGCTGAGACCGCGTGCAGCCCAAATGCTGAGCCCAACCTACCCAGCTGCTGAGCGCCCAGCCCGCAAGCAGCGCCCAATCCAAGGTTATAAATACAACACCACACACCGCCCAAGTTAATTTCTGTCCCCAGAGGTCCTTCCATCACTACCTTGACCCTACTGCGCTACCGGACCACCCCCCCCCCCCTACTCCCAGTCCACCCCAGCTACTAGCCCGGCCCCTCCTTCCAACTTCCGTCTTTCCGCGTTTTTCTGCGTGCGCATCCTTTCCCAGTGGGTTGTCCTGTGGAAAAATCCCCGCTTCCCAAGTGAGTTTTAAAGAAATTTCCGCGTCTGCGCGTCATCAGTGAGAATGAGAATGAGATTGAGATCCGCGCCCGCATCCTGAGCCAACAAAGTTCCCCAGAAGGTACAAGGAATGCCCCAGCCAAACTGCCAAACAGTTCCCCATACCCAACCTGCCACAAACACAACCACCCTCCACCAGCGCTTGCACACAGTCATCCAAGAGAGGAAAAGAAGTTGAGGAGACAAACACTCTGGGGTTTCTAGCTGTTCCAGCTGTGAACCGGCTAGGACACCCCCTCACCAAATCAGACCTGTCATGTACATGTCCCATGCATACTACGCACCCATTATGCTGTAGGAGAAGACAACTGATAGAGAGAAGACAGAGAAAAGAACCAAACCCAAAAAAGGAAACAAAACCCAAAAAGAAAAAGTTTTTTTTTTTTGCTAACACCAGGCCTCCACTCCTTGTCCCGCATTATCAAACTGCGGGGCTTGTCCTCGCGTTTAAAGACCCGGCTTGCACCGCGCCTGCATCCCTGAAACCAATCATAACCAAAACCAGTACCAACTTGCAAAGCAATGTATTCAAGAAATAAGAAAACAAACATTCTGGGATGTCTAGTTATTCTGGCTGTGAACTGGCTAGAGCACCCCCTCACCAAATCAACCTTTTAACCTACTTGCGTCCCCCCCGCTTGACAGCTGTCCCCAGTGTTTTGTAGCCTCTTGCTCCTTTGAGGTGGCGCGTCGCGCATGGGCTCCTCCTCAGCCAAAGAGCCCAATTTGTCTACCAATCCTGAACCACCAGCACCGTCCCCTGTGTCCACGCCATTGCCAGCCATCTTGTCTAAGGAGGTGGAGCCGCATGCAAAGAAGCACTTCACGTGCAAAGCCGCGGCCTTCTGTTTGAGTGGGGCCCCGTCCAATTCCTCAAGCTGACAACTCCCACCCTCAAACTTGGATGCCACGCGGAAGGGGCCATTCAATTGGTTGGCAAAAAGCTTACCCCACTGGGACTCCAGACTCTGGTTTTACAGCAAGACCAAGTCCCCCTTCTGCAACGGATCTCGGAGGCAATGGGAACAATGCTGTGGTGCCCAAACTGGGACATCTCTGGACCAGTACGGAAAAATTAAAATTTTTATGAACTTCTCTATAGCCTCCATTTAGATCCAAAAAAAAAAAACCATTGCCGGATTCACCCAATCCTCACCTTGGCTGTCAGAGTTTTGGCAAATGGAAAGCTTGATCAACCACTCCTCATCATCACCGCAGTCATTGACCAGCCCCTCCTCTTATTGTTCTCACAATCCTCTGTCCTTTGCAACCGCCAACCACATGCCAAAATAACCAGATCACCCTCATTGCCCGCCATTGCCGTTGGCAATGACAAAGATGGTGACCATCTTTGATCATCCCCTCATCCAACCCATCCAATCATCCGCAGCCCCCGTTGCTCTGTCAACATTGGATGGGCCCGCAAGTTGTTGCTTTCATCCATCACAAGCCATCATTGCTCTCCAGTTCCCCCCCCATCAATTGGCTTATTCCCTAGCTCCTGGGTCTCCCACGCGGTTCATCAGTAGTCCATGCGGATCCCTGTTCATGTCACCCAGGGCCCGCTGCGGCTCATCCAAGTTCATCCATTGGCCAGGCCCGTCAGTCATATTCCCGCGCGGGTCCCCTGTCATTGTCAACTGCCCCCGCCCATCATTGGAATGGGCTGATGGCTTCCCTTGGTCTGATCTTTTAGTTTTCATTATAGTAAAAAAAAAACTTTTTCCGCTCTATCTGTAAATCTCTCTTGTAAATAGTCTACAGACCTCTTGTCTATAAAAGGAGGGGCTCTCCCCTGCCTTTTTCCAATCATCCATGGGAGTGTGTGCATATGTCCCCCCCGTTTTCATTGAACTCTGATCCTCATCCTCATCCTGGGTATATCTATGATTGCTCCCTGATCCATTGATCCTTAGTCTTTGCCCCTCTGTGGCCTGATCCTTATCACCAACCAATAGCCTTGCCCGTTGAAGAGAATTCTGTCTGTTGGAATTCTTAAGTGAGTTATACCACTCTTTGATCCCTTTCTCTGACCATACTAGTCTTGATCCCTCCTTGATCATCTTTCTGGAGCCAATCACAATTGATTGAAGAGGTCTTATTAAGCTTAAGAACTGGAGTGTTATACCTCCCTTATTTCTTTGAGTTGAATTCTGCCAGCCTACTCTTGAGTTCCTTGAGAAGTGTTGAGGTTATCCTTGCTTCAAATAAGTTACTGTTTCCTTTTAGAGCTTCTTAAATATAGTGATTTGTCTTGTACAGCCACCCTCAGTTATCTGGTACCCTTCAAGTGCTTGATGGAAGAGAGTTGGGCAGGTTCATTGAGAACCTGGAGTTTGGTTGGGTTTGAGTTTATCATCCCCAATATTCTTCTGAAGACCAGAGATATTAGCTTTTGGGCGTTGTTTACATGCAACAGCTTTGTTCTTTGAACTTTAAACAAACTTTAGCTTCTTTTGTCCAAGTTTTTCCCACATAATCTTGGCTCAGATAGTGCTGTTCCATTGCTAACAAACTACTATCATCTTTATCCTTGACTACTTGATTCCTCATTTACCAGGTTCTGGACCTTGATCTTGGTTACATTTAAATATTTTTGTAATACTCAGGAGGGCAGCCTAAACAGCAACTTTCTCCTCCACAGAACTGCCACGTCCTAGCGCCGTTTGGAGTCTTACATTTGGTCCCTGGGCCGGGATCAAATCAGAAACCTTGGGATTTACAGTCCCAACTTGAAGAATCAAATCTGAAATCCAATCCAATCCTTTTCTTCTTTTTCTTTTTTCTGTCATCATCAAGATCTGATCCATGGAGGCAACTTGTTCCAGAAGTAAGTCCTCCCAATGGTGCACCATCTGGGCAGGATTATTGTTGTTTTTGTGAAACTCTACCCTTTCCACGCTTGTGAGCCACCTTGGAAATCTGCTTTTTGGATCCCCTTAGGAACTCTGTCTTCAAAATGGAATCTGTTCCCTCCACCACTGTTTGGGCCAAGATGGTGAAGATCGAACCCCAGAACAAGAACCTAGGCTTCAATGGAACAAACATGGAACAATTTCTGGACTCCTATTAAATGGTTGCTGAAGTGGATGGTGCAAGTGAACATGATATGGCCTATCAGTTACAATTTTTTATCTCCTCTGATGAAGTTATGGAAGTGGTCAAATCGTTTGATGGATTCAAAACTCATAACCGGAGGCTCTTGAAGGAGGCTATGTTGGGTTATTGGTGGAAATTAGATGTGGCTAGGTTTACCATACAGGACTTGGATGCTCTGGTTTCTCAATGGATCTCCAATGGTGGTGTCTCTTCAGCCTCTGATTATCAGTCTTTCAGAAAGTCTTGGGATCCTATTCAGTATTATCTTATCAGGAACAATCACATTGACACTGTTGGCAAAATTTGAGTTTTATTTTTCCAATATTCTTTTCCAGGAGTGCAGGAAAGGATTAGGGATTAATTGGTCAAGTCTGGATCCATGATCACTACTAGGGATAATCAATTCAAACTCCCTGTCTTTCTGGTCCTTAGGAATGTGGTGAAAAAATTCATTAAAGGTCAAACTGCTCTAACTTTTGAAAAGCCCAGGATCACTGAACCAGTCCATGCTCCTTCCTTCCACAAATCCAACAAAATCATGAACAAGATGGAAGCAAATTGCAAACCTAAATCAAGCCCTCAGACCAATAAGGATACTGCTACCATAGATGAGATTACTAAGGTACTTCAGGCCTTTGAGAATAAAATAGATCAGAAAATATCCTCTTTAGCTACCCCTTAACCTGCTAATTCTGTTCCTAAATCCACCTTAGTCTGCTATTACTGTCATAGAGAAGGCCATGGTACTGGTAGATGTCCTGAACTCCAGAAGGACAAGGAGGATAAATTAGTTGAGCAGAAGGGAAATAAATTCTTTCTTCCTAATGGTGCTTTGATCCCTTTTGAATAATCTTGTCTGATCCGCCATGTGGTGGCTTCTTACCAACCACCAGCTCCCAAGAAGGCATCTCTGGTCTCCTTGGATTTTCAATCATCCTGTGGCACTCTTCAACCTTGGTATCCTCCAGCTATTAATTCTTCCAGCTTCTCTGGTGCTTATCAATCTGATACAGCTAGGAAAAGCCATGAGGAACCCAAACCTCACAAGTCTCCTCCTGTTCCATCTTCAATCCTTTGAAAACCTGTCAAACGTTGATATTTTCCTGGGCCTCCTTCCTCTGATGTGGAAGACATGGAAGTAGAAAGGGAACCACTCATGGAAAGGTTCCAGGACCACTGTGATCCTTATCCTCCTCTTCAATCTAATCAACCCCCTCAATCCTCTGATTCTCTTCCAGTACCTGCCTCACCTGATCTTCCTCCCTCCAACCAGCCCAAAGTTTGGTTTGAGAGGGGCATTTCCAAGGACTACCCTAATGCTGTGGAAGGAGTATTAAAGAAAATTTCTGATCTCAAAATCCCTGATCTGTCTGTGGCTGAACTGCTGTCTATCTCTCCATCTGTGGCTGAAGGCATGAGGAAATGGGTTTCTGGTTGACGTGTGGAAATTGGTCCAGAAAAATTGAAGATCTCTTCTGGCACTTTGATGGAGGACTCTGGTGGAACAGATTCTGCTTCAGATCCCAATCTGTATTCCTTCCCTCTTGGATTTCTTCCCTTCTATCTTGGTGAATTGGCTAAAACAGTTTCTCTTCTTGTGGAGTCGGGTTCTCAGCTCAACTCAATCTCAGATGCTATGGCCTGCAAACTCAAGCTTAGCCCAAGGGTCAGCTTTACTTCTGCAGTTTTTGGTATAGGGACTCAGTCATGTGAACTGGTTGGTATTGCTGAGGATGTTCCTGTTTGAATTGGTCAAAATATTGTTGGAACTTGTCACTTCTGGATCACCCGTTTGGAAGGTCCTATGATCTTGGGCCAACCGTTCTTAATGGATTTTGGAGCTACCCTGATTTTTTCTGATCAAGTAGAGGAGAGAATCCTTCTCCCTGATGCTGATGGCAGAAAAACTGAAGTTACGCTTTTTTCCTTGCATTCTGGTCTTTGGGAACAAGATTTTCCTGGTTGTTCTCCCAAAACAGTTCTAAAGGGAAAGCAGAAGGACAACTCTCATTCCTCTCAGCCTCATTTTTTATTGGATTATTTGATCCTACTGATATTTGTAGTTCATCTCAGCCTCAGACTTCAACTTATGGATCAACTTCAACCTCAGAGGAATATTTTTTGTTTTCCTCATCCAAATAAGATCAAAATTCAAAAACATAAAAAATCCAAAAAATCCCAAAATATTTCTTCTCTCTCTGGGTCTGTTGTATCTTCTTTTCCTTTTTCCCTTCAGCCTGATCAATTCTCCTCTACTCTGGTTTTGAATCTCCGCAATGAGTCTAAACTAGATCCCAATCCCAATTCTTTTCTTGGTGGTTTTGGTATGAAGGAGTATGGTCTTAAGTGGAGGCAATGTGGGTTAGAAGTAAGTCCTCCCAATTGTGCACCATCAGGGGCCTCTACTACTTTCATTTTCAAAACTCTAAACTGTGCCACACATGTGAGCAATGTGTTAGCTTTTGGATCCTTTTTTTTTGGAAAAGGCACCTTTCAAGGACAAGGCAGAACATCAAACTTGGAAGATGTTGGAACTTGGCCTCAGTTTTTGTAGTCAGGTCTCACTGTTCAATGCTTGGAGGAAGAAAGGATTCTTCTCTTTTGACACCAAGTATAAACCAGTTTCCAAAAAGGTTCAACTTGTCAACCAACCAATGCCTCTGAACCTCAACCCTCCTCTTATGCGCCCCCCTCTATCCCGGAATCCTTACTGTGGTTTACCTCAATCTCTTACTGGTCCATTCATCCCCTCTGGCCATATCACTGAAGAACGTCTGAAATTGGTCAACTTTGGTCCAGATGAATGGCTTCTTCCTGATGAGTTGAATTTGATCAAAAATGTCTTAGCCCTTAGGGAAAAATCTATTGCTTTCTGTGAAGAAGAGAGAGGTCTCTTGAAAGAATCCTATGGCCTCCCTTACATTATCCCTGTAGTAGAACATGATCCCTGGCAAAAGAGGAAGATTCCGATCCCTGCTGCTAAAGTCAACAAATTCATCAAGTTGGTCCGCAAACAAGTTCAAACCGGTATATATGAACAATCAACTTCTAGCTATTCCAGTCCTGTTTTCTGTGTTCTCAAGAGTAATGGTAAATTTAGAATAGTTCATGATCTCCAGCCTCTAAATAAGGTTACTATTAAAGACTCTGGTATTCCCCCTGCTACTGAAGAATTTGTCAAATCCTTCTCTGGGAGAGCTTGCTATGGTCTAGGTGACATTATGGGTGGCTATGACAAACAATCCTTACATCCAATTTGTTGTCCTCTCACTAATTTCAATACTCCTCTTGGTTGTTTCCAACTTACTTGATTACCTCAAGGTTCCACCAATTCGGTTGCAGTCTTTCAGGCTCAGATGGTTTGGATCCTCAAGGATGAAATCCCTGATCATGCTGGTATCTTTATTGACAATGACGGGATTAAAGGTCCAGTTTCTTATTATAAAAATGAGCTCTTACCCTGGAATTCAGGAATCCGTTGATGTATCTGGGAATATGCAACCACTCTGGAAAGGATCCTGTTTCAAATCAAGGAGTCTGGTCTCACTGTCTCTGAATCCAAATTGGCTGCCTGTGTCCCTGCTTTGTAAATTGTTGGTCATGTGGTCTGCAAGGAAGGAAGAAGGATGGCTCCATCCAAAGTCAACAAAATTCTCTCTTGGCCTACTCCCATCAATCCAACAGAAGTCAGAGGTTTCTTAGGTGTTGTAATCTATGTTTGGATCTTTATCCCTTCTCTATCCAAAATTTGAATTCCCTTGCGTCACTTAACCAGGAAGGATGCTGAATGGTTTTGGACCCAAGCTTGTGAACAATCATTTCAGATGCTCAAAACAATTGTTAGAAAAGACATTTTCTTGAAGAAGATCACTTATGGACCTAGGGCCGGGAAGATCAAGCTGGCTGTGGACTCTAGTTATCAATCTGTTGGTGCTGTCCTTACTCAGGAAGATGAAAATGGTTTGGATCGTCCTGCTCTGTATGAATCTCTTCTTTTTTCAGAGGTGGAATCCAGGTACTCCCAGCCAAAACTGGAACTTTGTGGTGTGGCCCAAATGTTGAAGAAGCTCCAAACTGTTCTCTGGGGTCAACACTTCAAGTTACAAGTCAATTCACAATCCATTATTGAAATGATCAATGCCCCCAGTCTTCCAAATGCTCCAATGACTTGTTGGGTGGCTTTCATCCAGTTGTTCTCTTTTGATATTGTTCATAGGCCTGGAAAATCTTTCACCATGCCTGATGGTTTATCTTGACACCCTCTTGGAAATGAATAATTGGATGTTTGAGTGGGTTTCAACAAGGAGGAACCCTTAATTTGTCCTGTCTTCACCTTTTCCTCTCAAGATTATTCTGGCTTCCAAAAAGGCTTCTGGCTTAGTTTAGAGCAGTTTCTCTCCACTCTCCAAAAGCCTTGTGATCTCTCTGCTAAAGATTTTCAATCACTCAAAAGGAAGTCCTCCAATTTCTTTGTCCAAGGTAATAGGCTTATGAAAAGAGGCAACCCTTGTGCTCTTATTGTTGTCACCATCCCTTCTAAACAAGATTTGATCCTTGAAAGTCTCCATGAAGGCCTTGGTCATTGTGGGGAAACCAAAAATTATTGTCAATATCCAAACAATTCTGGTGTCCATCCTTGAAGAAATCAGTCTCTCAATGGTGCAAGAGTTTTGAAGTATGTCAGAAACATGATCTTAGGCGCCCAGCAGAAATTTTTTATCCCACTGGAGATGCCACTGTCTTTGGAATGATTGCTATGAATGTGGTTCATATTAAGGCTGGTGGAGCTAAGTACCTCATAGTGGCTAGAGATGATTTTTCTGGATGGGTTGAAGCAAAATTCCTTAAGAACCTCAGCTCTGAATCAGTTGCAGCCTTCCTCTATGAGACTTGGAAAATGTGTTATGGCTTGGATTGATCTTATTCAACTGATGGTGGCTCTGAGTTTGGCGGCAAACTGGCTTAAATTATATGATTGCTTCCTGGTCAACATAGGGTGACCACTCCTTATAATCCTGAAGTTCAAGGCATGGTGGAAAGAGGCCATGCTCCTTTGAAGGCTGCTGTCAAGCTGGCTGGTGAAAGTGTAAAGAATTGTTGCAAATTTCTTCCTCTCTTCTCTGATTGAATTTAAACTAAACAAACCACTGGCTACTCACCTTATGAAATTATCTTTGGACAAAGTGCTGTCCTTCCTCTTGATCTGTAAATGGAATCTTTCTTAGGTATTTCTTGGGAAAAGGTTTCTTCCACCACTGATCTATTAGGTGCCAGATCCAAGCAACTGGAGCAAAGTGAAGATTTTTGTGACAGAGCTTATCAGGAGATGATGGAGTCAAGAGAAAAATCAGTCCAGTATTGGGAGGATAAGCAGTCCAATTAAATCAGGGATCCTTTGAATCCTGGGGATCTAGTCTTAGCTTATAATCAATCCTTGGAAACTCAGTGGGGAAAGCTTTTCTCTAACCGCTGGAATGGTCCTTATTGAGTGGTCATCAAGTCAGAGGTGGATCATATGTTTTAAAGGCGCTGGATTGTGCTCAGATGGCAAGAAGGTTCTCTGCTGATCAGGTCAAGAAATTTCATTGTTGTGGAGGCAACTTGTTCCAGAAGTAATTCCTCCCAATTGTGCACCACCAGGGGTCATCTTCTGGATTTTGTTGTGAAACTCTACTGTATGCCACATATGTGAGCACCTGGGACGCCTTCTTCATTCTTTTATCTCAGCCACTTCTAGGACCTTTTCTTTGGATGGATCAAGCTCCCTTTTCAATCACCCTCAAGATCAAACAGGTGTTTTTCTGTTTCAATTCCTCAGTTTCTTATTTTATATATATCATCAAAGATACTCCAATGCAGACTAGGGACAGTCTGTAAGTTGGGGAGAGATGTGGTACCCAATCTTGGACACCTCTGTACCAGTACAGAAAAATTAAAAATTTTATGAACTTTTTATAGCCTCCATTTAGATCCAAAAAAAAACCATTGCTGGATTCACCCAATCCTCACCTTGGCTGTCAGAGCTTTTGCAAATGGAAAGCTTGATCAACCACTCCTCATCATCCCGTCAAACATCATCATCACTGCGGTCATCAACCAGCCCCTCCTCCAATTTTTCTCACAATCCTCTGTCCTTTGCAACCGCCAACCACCTGCCAAAATCACCAGATCACCCTCATTGCCCGCCATTGCCGTTTGCAATGACAAAGATGGTGATCATCTTTGATCATCCCCTCATCCAACCCATCCAATTTTCCACGGCCCCTGTTGGTCTGTCAAAATTGGATGGGCCCGCAAGTTGTTCCTTGCATCCATCAAAATTCATCATTGCTCTCCAGTTACCCCCCCTTCAATTTGCTTATTCCCTAGCTCCTGGGTCTCCTGCATGGTTCATCAGTAGTCCATGCGGATCCCTGTTCATGTCACCCAGGGCTTGCTGCCACTCATCCAAGTTCATCCATTGGCAAGGCCCGTCAGTCATCTTCCCGCGCAGGTCCCCTGTCATTGTCACCTGCCCCCGCCCATCATTGGCATGGGCTGATGGCTTCCCTTGGTCTGATCTTTTAGTTTTCATTATAGTAAAAAAAAAAAAAATTCCGCTCTATCTGTAAATCTCTCTTGTAAATAGTCTACAGACCTCTTTTCTATAAAAGGAGGGGCTCTCCCCTGCCTTTTTCCAATCATCCATGGGAGTGTGTGCATATTTCCCCCCCATTATCATTGAAATTTGATCATCATCCTCATCCTGGGTATATCTATGATTGCCTCCTGATCCATTGATCCTTAGTCTTTGCCCCTCTGAGGCCTGATCCTTATCACCAACCAATAGCCTTGCTGGTTGAAGAGAATTCTGCCTGTTGGAATTCTTGAGTGAGTTATACCACTCCTTGATCCCTTTCTCTGACCATACTGGTCTTGATCCCTCCTTTATCATCTTTCTGGAGCCAATCACAATTGATTGAAGAGGTCTTATTAAGCTTAAGAACTGGAGTGTTATACCTCCCTTATTTTTTTGAGTTGCATTCTGCCAGCCTACTCTTGAGTGCCTTGAGAAGTGTTGAGGTTATCCTTGCTTCAAATCAGTTACTGTTTCCTTTTAGAGCTTCTTAAACATAGTGCTTTGTCTTGTACAGCCACCCTCAGTTATCTGGTACCCTTCAAGCGCTTGATTGCGGAGAGTTGGGCAGGTTCATTGAGAACCTGGAGTTTGGTTGGGTTTGAGTTGATCATCCCCAATCTTCTGCTGAAGACAAGAGATATTAGCTTGTGGGCGTTGTTTACATGCAACAGCTTTGTTCTTTGAACTTTAAACAAACTTTAGCTTCTTTTGTCCAAGTTTTTCCCACATAATCTTGGCTCAGATATTGCTGTTCCATTGCTATCAAACTACTATCATCTTTATCATTTACTACTTGATTCCTCATTTACCAGGTTCTGGACCTTGATCTTGGTTACATTTAAATATTTTTGTAACAATCAGGAGGGAAGCCTAAACAGCACCTTTCCCCTCCACAGAACTGCAACGGCCTAGCACCATTTGGAGTCTTACAACGCTTGTCCCAATAGAGGAACAACGCGGTTCTAGTCTTCCAAAACCTTTCCACAGCCTTTGCAAGGGTCTTGTCCCGTCGGAGAAGCTGTTTGGCCCACGTCTCCACAAGCTCCCCAGAGGTCTTCACCTTCCACCAGTCCACGCCCAAGAAGGTTTCCAGCTCAATGTCCACCGGAAGCACTGGACACTGTCCGTAGAGAAGTTCATAAGGCAAGTAGCCCGTTGAGTTTTTGACTGAGATCCTGTCCGCAAAGATGACCACCAGAAGGGCCTCCTGCCACCGCTTGCCATCCTCACTGCACATCTTTACCAGGGCTTCCTTGATAGGCTGATGACCGCGTTTGATCATCCTGGCGCCCTCCAGTAGTACTCCATGACCCGCTGTAAGACTCCAAACGGTGCTAGGCCCTGGCAGTTCTGTGGAGGGGAAAGGTGCTGTTTAGGCTGCCCTCCTGAGTGTTATAAAAATATTTAGATGTAACCAAGATCAAGGTCCAGAACCTGGTAAATGAGGAATCAACAAGTAGAGGATAAAGATCATAATAGTTTGGTAGCAAAGGAACAGCACTATCTGAGACAAGATTATGCAGGAAAAATCTTGAACAAAAGAAGTTAAAGTCTGCTTAGAGCTCAAGGAACAAAAGCTGTTGTATGTGAACAACGCCCACAAGCTAATAACTCTGGTCTTCAGCAGAAGATTGGGGATGATCAACTCAAACCCAAGCAACCTCCAGGTTCTCAATGAACCTGCCCAACTCTCCGCAATCAAGCGCTTGAAGGGTACCAGATAACTGAGGGTGGCTGTACAAGACAAAGCACAATGTTAAAGAAGCTCTAAAGCAAACATTAACTGATTTGAAGCAAGGATAACCTCAACACTTCTCAATGGACTCAAGAATAGGCTGGCAGAATGCAACTCCAAAGGAAATAAAGGGAGGTATAAAACTCCAGGTCTTAATCTTAATAAGACCTTGTCAATCAATTGTGATTGGCTCCAGAAAGATGATCAAGGATCAGGACCAGTATGGTCAGAGAAAGGGATCAAGGAGTGGTATAACACACTCAAAAATTCCAACAGACAGAATTTTTCTTCAACCAGCAAGGCTATTGGTTGGTGATAAGGCCAGGCCACAGAGGGGCAAAGACTCAGGGTCAAAAATGGATCAGGGGGAAATCAAAGATATACCCAGGATAAGGATCAGGATCAAATTTCTCAATGATGGGGGAGACACAAGCACACACTCCCATAGATGCTGGACAAAAGTCTGGGGAGAAACCCTCTTTTTATGGGCAGGAGGCCCTGTTAGACTATGTACAAGGGATTCTACAAATAGTGAAGAAAAAGAAAGAAAATCAGGTTATCAATTGCATCCGTCAGTGGATGGGCGCGCGCGACAACACTGGAATCACCCACCCCTCGTCCAAAGGCGGACGGGGTGGGAAAGGAAAATGAACTTGACCGCCGCAGATGTCCGCAGGCCGTAGTCAACACTTCTCCGCCCCTTGTCTGAAGGCGGAAGTGGATGGGAGAGTCCCAGGAAAGATGAGGGATGAAGTTTGTGAGAGCGCGGATGGGCAGATAGGAGATCGGCTCAAGGAGGTTGAGTAAATCCTGATGGGCTTGAGATTGGCAACTGATAGATCAAGTGAGGTGGGAGATTGACGGATCCAAGGATTGGACAAACGCTTGGAGGTGCGGTCAGGATGGATTTGGTAAGTCATGGATAAGCGCCGCGCGACAATAATGATGAGAATGAGCGCTGCATGACAATAATGATGAGAATGAGCGCCACGCGAAAATAATGATGAGAATGAGCGCCACGCGATGATAATGATGAGAATGAGCGCCACGCGACAATAATGATGAGAATGAGCGCCACGCGACGGTCAGATAAGAGATTGGGACGTGGGATGCGCGGACAGGGATGAGGAAGCAGGACCCGCAAGGATAAGTTTTTTTTTTTTCAATGATGATACCTATGAATGATGATAAGGAAAAATTAAAATCTCTGCACTGGCCAGGGTGTCCAGTATGGGGCACCACACCGCCCAAACTTAGCTCCACAATTCTGGACTAGCGTCATCAAATGACCCCAGAACTCCACACCTCCGTTGATGGTGACCAGGCAAAGAAAACCGTACCGCGCAAACCAATCTTCCTCTAGAAACTGAGCAACCTTCTCCGCCAACAACTTCACCAGAGGGCAAGCCTTGACCCAAACCAATAGATTGTCCTGCGCAACCAGCAGGTATGCAAACTTTCCTGCCTTTATGTGGACCACATCAAGGGAGACCCGCCCAAACAGCACATCCTCCCCCGTAGGGTGACCCACCTCCCTGGGCAGCCTAGAGCTCTGCTGTTAACACGCTTTGCAAGACTTCACCCATTTACGCACCAGGCGCACCAAACCCGGCCACCAGAACCTTGCTTTCACCCCCCTCCACGTTTCAATCTTGCCCTGGTGGCCAAGGTTGTTGTGAAGACACCTCAGAATCATTTCCTGGTCCTTCCCTGATTTTGCGACCACCAAAGGCACTGGGGTACTCTGCCGCCACAGTTGTCCTTCCTGCAAGTAGAAGTTGGTCATCCCCTGCTTTTCCCATTGAATTACCCCCCCTGACGTACCCTTGGGAAACCAAAGATTCTGGAATAAGGAGAACAAGGTTGCATAACGCCTGGACTGCTGCAGCAGAAGGATGACATCTGCCTCAGCCATACCTACGGGGATAACTGGAGATTCCACGGCCAGGGGTTCTTCCCCCTCAAACGGGTCCTCCTGCGGATACCGCAAAAGTGCTTTGGGCATTGTGAAAGCCTTGCCCAGAACATGAACCAGGCCAAAAGTGAAGAGCTGAAAAAAGGCCACCCACCTAGTCATAGGAGCGTTTGGAAGCATTGGAGAATTGATAATCCGCGCCAGGGCCTTGGCATCAACCAACAGCTCAAAGTGTACCCCCCAAAGCAGGTGCTGGAGCCTCCACACGATTTTGGTGACTCCGCATAATTCCAGCTTTGGCTGCAAATAATAAATCTCTGTTGCCTTAAAATTCACAGACTTGTAGAGAACCAGCCTGTCCTTACCATCCTCTTCCTGCGTCAGGACCCCTCCCGCACCAAACTTGCTAGAGTCAATGGCCAAGCAGATCCCTCCCGCGTTGTAATCAAGGTCCCAGATGACAATTTTGCGTCCCACAGTCTCCTTGAGCTTTACAAAGGCAGCGTCACACCTTGCCCTCCATTCCCACACCACACCCTTCCGTGTTAGCACCCGCAGCAGACTTGCAACTTCCATGAACTTCTCAATGAACATGTGAACATAACTGCACAGTCCCAGGAATTGGAGGATATGCAAAGGCCTCCGCAGGGTCAGCCATTTAAGGAATTTGTTCCATTTCTTTGCCACAATTCTCCTGCCGTCAAAAGCCACCACATGTCCTAGCACTTCCAGCACCAGAACACAAACTTCCAACTTACTCCCCGACACTTTAAGCCCTGCCTCCTCAATTTGGAACAAGACCCGCTCTAACATCTGCGCGTACTCCCAGATGAAGCGGCGGATCTTTGGGGCTTCCTCTAACACCGCGCCCCCATAATCTTTCTTTTGTCCCTTGATGCCTGCGTTGTCAATGAAAATCAGAACCCCATCTGGAATGTTGTCCCGCAGAATCCACCTCATCTGGGCCTGATAAACCACCACCAAATTTGTTGCGCCCTGCGGAAATAGCTGCATCCTCCCCAATCCTGTCTTAAATGCAGTTAACGGCCATGAGTCAGGATGGAGCTTGCGCTTATCATACCCCCCCATTACATTGATCAATCCGTAACACACGCGCCCTGCCATTGATTCCAGGAACTTTTCCACATGCGGCGGCAATCCCGCGTCCCGGATGGTGAATGAGTTAAGACGCTGCAGGTCATGAACAATCCTAGGCAAATTTCTGTCCTGTTTAACAACCACAAAGATTGGGCTAGAGTAGCTCAATGTGGACTAATTGTAAAACCCTGTCCTCATGCGCTCCCAGACCAGTTCCAAAAAGGGTTCCTGCACGGTCCAAGGGATTGGAATTGGCTTGATCTTCCAGGGCTCGTGTGGCACTGTGGGGATCACATAGGGATCACCAACCTCATTCCTCAGCAATCCATGCTTGTCAGGCCCAAAGGCGAGGGCCTTTTTGCGGAGCACCAACACCAATGCCAGCAAATCGTTCTCCTCCACAGTCAACCACTCCGTTGGCCCAAAATTAAGCGCCTTGATCCGCTCATCCGTGATCTGCGCCAACCATGTTACCCACTTGGACTTCTTCAACGGACTTACCCAGGGGTCCCAAGACCAGGAGATTGGCCTTAGAGGCCTGTTCAGTCCCTGTGGCATTGGCTCATCCGGGGCCAAACCTTTTGTGCCATGGGCTTGTACGATCCCAGGTTGCACCTGACCATCCTTATGCGGACACCGTTGTCCGCATGAATCCTGGCAATAATTAACCCGCGGCTCTTGCCTTTGCTTATGAGCATGGCACTATGGTAGGGTTTTTGAAACACAGTACCTTCCAATGGCGCATACTGAGGAAGAGGACTTACTTCTTCCCCCTGCGCCCTCTGTGCGCTTCCTTCCCCCTCCTGCTCCTTCCTAGTTGACCGCCCGCAGAAAACCAGAGCCTGTCCCGCGCGGTACCCGCGGTTGACTAGGCAAAATCCTCTGCAGGGCAACCCTCACGGTTGTCCCCTCCATTGGATTCTGCCTCTTTGCTGGCTGCCGCTGGTTGCACCCATTTCCCCTTCCTGTGGTCGCAGATTGTTGTCTCAAACCTTGCCGCGGATGCTTCTTCCACTGTCAGCGCCTCCGTCCATTCCTCCACGTTAAACACCATCTGAGCCCGGAACCCAAACATAAACGGTCAACCCAAAATTACGTTGCCGCACTCAACCAAGAGAAACAACAGAAACTTCCAGACCTTTGCAACCTCCACCTCCTCCTCCTCCACCAGCCCATTCACCTGACATTCCCCTCCATTGAGCGCCTGTAATCCCATAGCGCACTTCCTTTGAACCAGCCCCAACTCATCCACCAATTTTGACAGGAGCAGATTGACCATTGACCCACTGTCCACGATTGCCCACAATCTTTATTGAGACATAGGCGAGCAGCACCAAAACGGCTTTGGATTGGCACAACTCGCGTTACCCTTCCTCCCCCGCTGTTTTCACGCGCTGAACCGTTGCCGGAACCCTGCCGCCCCTGTGCTCCCTCAGCGCCTGAACCATTTCCTTGAAAACCACTGGGGAGACAGCGGCCAGCTCCCGTAGTGTGAGGGGTATTGGTGCCTTTCTCCCCATCACCTGTCACACAATTTCCGCGGCCTTCCTCCTTCCTCCAGAACTGCCGGCCCTTGCGTACCAGTTTTTGGGGCCTGGGTGGATGGCTGCTCTCTAACATCCACATCCATTTTCTCCAACACAATCCTCTCTTTTGCTGCCAATGCCCTAACCTCTGCCTCCACACGCGGAGCTTGCCACGTATTGGGCCAGGTAACAATCCCAAGTGACACCCAAGCGGCCCCTGCAGGCCAGGCTCTTGCCCTAACCTGCTCCACTGGGGGTGGCTGACCGGCCCCCAGATCCACCGGCTGGCCCGTTGGGAATATTTAAGTTGCCCCAGATGTGCGGACCAACCCCTTGTCCATGTCCTTGGTCAGTTCCGTGCAACCAGACCTCCGGTGGCCCTTTTTGCCACAATGGGTGCACATGCGAACTGAAAACCCGCTTGACGGCCCGCTACTGGGCTGGAAGCCCCCCCATTTGAGGCAGCACTCCGCGCAGAGGAGGAGGAGGCGGGGAAGCTATCCAATTCAGAAGTATCCATAGGTCCAGTAACATATCCGTTACCTTTTTCACTGGTAGTTCCATTGACTGCAAGGGGCTTCTGGCCACTCCGTTGCTGATGGGCCCACGGGCGGTACCTGCTTCAGAGCCGGAGTGGAAGAGGCCTTTGGTTGCTTTGAAACTGTTGGGAACAACCTAGGTGTATTCTCAATCAGTTCTTCAAAATCAATCTTGCTCTCTACCGCCTGGTGGATCATGCTTAGGTTTGGAAGAAGCGTGACACTCCAATCCACTGACCGCAACACCAACCCGTGTTCAAATAGATACTGCTGGACCAGCGGACAAAGTTGCGGCACAAGCCTGCCTAGAAATGTCTGCTTCATTTCCCCTGTTTGACCCGCTACCACCTGTTTCTTCTCTAGGTAGCTGTAGATGTGGTCAAATGTAGATTTGTATTTGGAAAAATCACTCTTTGTCCGCACCCCACCTGGCAAAATTGCCTCTGCCACCGCCCGCTTAAAGTCCATCTCCCGGAAGCGGGGCTCAGGCTTCCCCCACCTTGCCATCATCTTATTCCAGAGCTTTTCCCAGTCCTGAGCCTTGTAGCCAGAAATATCCTCCACATCCCGGATTTTATTCTTTTCCATGATAAAGAGAACAACTTTAAAGACCTTATCCTTGCCAGTTGTGTGCTTGGAGTCTGCAATATCCTCAAACCTCGCCAGAAAGCTCCCAATATCCGCGGTGTCAAACCAGAGATGAGGGAAGTTCTGCGGCCTAAGCCATACCCATTGCAGAACCTCAGCCGCCTCCAAAGGCTCCAACCAAGGAGGAGCAAAACTGCCGGACCAAGTAGTTGGTGGTGATGGAGGTGTTGGCCTGCCAGCTCCGGACCGGAGAGGGAACAAAGGTGGAATGTTTGATCCTGGAGTAGTTGTTGGCAACATTGCACCTGCTAGCTTTGAGAGACCTAGAAAAAAGATTGTTCCTGGCCAGACCCCCAGGTGTGGAAAAAAGAGAGGTGATACCCCCCAAAGTTGTCCTCAAGTTCTGGAAGTTATTGGTCTAAGAATCTGTAAGGAGATTGGATGCAATGAGTTTAAGAATATAGAGAGATATGACAAGATAAATTCCTTCCTTTCAATCCTTCCCATACCATTACCTGGTGGTCCAGTGATGATGATATATATGATGATAATGATCCAACCCGGAGTTGAGAGTGAGGTGTTTTTGAGTCCTCCCTCTCAACCCTAACCTAGGTACAACCACAAGCAACAAGATAGATGAAATATGACCCCAAGTACAGAACCCTAGCTCCACCCTAACCCTACCCTGTACCACCCACCCAGTCCAAAACCCTCCCCTTTGATTTCACGTACGTCTGGTTTGTCCTTCTCATGGCGCAGCCCTCCACCAGGCCCTACTTGGAGCCCCCTGGGTTTATCCGTCCGCCCCCATCCGCAGATCCCGCAATCCATGAGTCGTCCGGCGCTTATGCCCATGCAAACCTTGGATCTCCCAATCCATGAGTAAGCCTGCGCTTATGCCCGCGCAAACCTCCCCAGCGCATATAACCCCTGATTTCCCCACCCTTGCCTTCCGGACTAGCCACCTGCAAGCTTGGTTGGGCTGGCTCCATCACTTTTTCGGCGTTTCCTGGGTTGGTTGCGGCCCGGAGCCCCCCAGAGTAGGCCCAACCTGCACCTGGTGCTAAGCCCCGCAATCCCTGCCGCTAAACCCTCATCTGCTACTGCCAAGCCTGCAGCAGGCACTTCTGAGACAGCGTGCACCCCAAATGCTGAGCCCAACCTACCCAACTGCTGAGCATGCAGCCTGCAACGCAGCTCCCAATCCAAGGTTATAAATACAACACCACACTTCTACGCGGGCGGCAGCCCCAACCGGGCTGCAACACGGGTGGCGGCCCCAATGGGCCGCCCCAAGCCCAAAAACTAAATAAACCATACTTTGGCGGGCCATCCTGTCTGGAAAAGTATGTCCAAAATAAACCTTGGGCCCAATTAAGCCCATACAAGCCCATCTGGCTGTATTTGCTCATATAACTCACAGGTCCCGTTAGGGCCCGTGTACCAATAGGCCTGTTTCACGCGTTTTGAGGCCAGTTTCCCCAAATCCATGACATCCACACAGGGCCATATGGTCCATGTGAGTGTCCAATGGGCCAGAGAGGCCCACATGTACATCCCATTTGGATTACACTTATAGGTAGCACACGCGTAAGTGCATACATATTTGAACACACCCCCTTGATGCAAAAGGGGTGACATCCGCATGTTAGTCACAAAGCCTTGATGCTTGTTCCTATCTAAAGCCTTAGTCAAGATATCTGAAATCGTTGCTCCAGTGGGCATGTACCTCAACACAATCTGCTTGCAGTTAACTGCATTGTAAATATAGTTATAATCAACATCAATATGTTTTGTTCTTGAATGGAACACTTGGTTTTGTGCCAACGCAATGGCACTCTGTTTATCAGAATACAAAAACGCAAAACCTTGTGGCTTATGTGTATCCTCTAAGACTTTTCTCAACCATTTTGCTTCCTGTGAAGCTGCTAAGTTAGCTCTATACTCAGCCTCTGTTGATGAAGGACTTATTGCCAATACCTTCTTGGACATCCATGACACCAGATTCTTACCTAAGAAGAATACAAAACCACTTGTTGATTCCCTAGTGTTACCATCTTCCCAACTTGCATTGGAATAACCAACCAAATCAAAGTTTGTTGACTTGGGAACCAACAGTCCCAGACTGTGCGTTCCTTTAAGATACCTCATAACTCTCTTAAACGCTGACCAATGCCTCATGCTTGGCTTCTCTAAGTTTTGCAACAAGACACCAATTGCAAAGGCAATATCAGGCCTTGTACACTGCCCCAAATAATTAAGCAATTCAACAGCTGACCTGTAGTTGTTACCAGATTGAACAAACTCCAGATACTCCTCATTTGTAGAATTCTCTAAACAAATGTTTGACTGCATGGGAGTACCAAACTCCTTTGGATCCTCTTAGCCATATTTCTTAAGAAGAGCTGCCATGTAATTGCTCTGGTCTAACTTAATACCATTCTTGCTCTTACTGAATTTCATTCCTAGCACCTGTTGCGCCAGACCAAGATCTTTTATCTTGAATTCCTTTTTGAGTGTCTCCATGACTCTCTCTTTAACATTTCCAATAATGATAACATCATTGACTCATACAAAAAAAATTACATCCTTTCTTACAAAAAGGCAAGTGTGGGCCTCAGACATCTTGAAACCAATCTGTATCATTTTCTCACTCATGGTATTATACCGTGACCTAGCTGCTTGCTCCAATCCATAAAGGGATCTACACAGCTTGAGGACATATTCCCCTTTATCTGCTGAAAGAAAACTTCTAACAAAGAGTTTCTTCATGGTTTCTGTTTTATTCTCTACTAACCATTCACAAAAACCATCAGGGATTGACATATAAACAGTCTCCTCCTCTCCAAGTTTTGCATTCAAGTATGCTGTTCAAAAATCAGCTTGTCTGATTTCTTCACCCAACTCCACTGCCAGAACAATGATGTACCTGAAGGTGGACAGCATTCCAGTTGGTGAGAAAGTTTCTTGGTAATTGATACCCTCTTGCTGCTTGAAGCCCTGTGCAATTCATCTAGCTTTGAATCTTTTGAAAACTCCCTTTTTGTCAAACTTCTTGTTTAACACCAATCTAGACCCCACAATGGTCTTTCCTTTTGGAAAAGGATCCCGCTTAACCACTTCAAAGACACTATTATTTTCTAGGGAATCAAATTCCTCAAAAATAGCACTCTTCAAGTTTGCTCTCTCATCAGAATTCATAGCTTGGCCAAAGCTATTTGGGTTAACCCTGTTACCCATTTCTGAACTCAACCCCAGGACTTCATTGAGCATACACTGTTCCTGAAATTTATCTTCCTCATATCCTGCAGAACCATAATGGGACTTCCATTCCTCATACCTATCAACTGGCACTCTAACCCTACCACTCCTTTTAACTGGAGGTGGAGGCTCATCAGGTTCCAAATTAATGGACTCCCCTGAAGCGGGCAATGAACCCTCTGGTGGCACATCTGCCATCTCTTCATCTTCTGGAACCACATGTTCTGCAGCCTTTGCTGGTGAAATAGGTGCTAATTCTATTTCTTTCTGTGACTTATTCACAAAAAAATCTTCACTCCTTTTGAGTGGAAAGGTACTTTCATCAAATTTTACATCCCTACTATGGATAACCTTTCTTGTCCCTGGACAATAGATCCTATACAATTTACTTATTAAATCATAGCCTACAAGTGCCCCTGTTCTGGCTCTAGGGTCTAATTTTCCAACCATCTTGTTATGGTGGACACTATAATACACCAAGCAACCAATTGTTCTTAGGTGTGATGTTTTGGGGTACAACTTGCAAAACTCATAATGAGGACTCTTCCCATTAACACTTAAAATTTTGTGTAACAGACAGACTGTACACATCAAATCAGCCCATAAGAACTTTGGTAGACAAAATTGAGACATAATAGTTCTGACCTTGTCCAGCAAAGTCCTATTCATTCTCTCATTTATTCCATTATTTTGTGGAGTACTCGCAGTAGTGACTATATGAATGGTACCATAATCTTTCAATAACATCTCAAACTCTTTACTCACAAATTCACCACCTCCATTGGTTATAACCCTCTTGATCTCCTTCATTAGACCATTCTGTTTCCAGACTTTGAAGATTACAGAAACCTCCTCTGTGGTCTGATCCTTAGATTGAATTGGTTTAACCCAAAACATAACTATTTGCAGTATCAACTAAATTGATGAATTATCTTGCCAAACCAAGGGACTCTGGTTTGAATGGCCTTGCCAAATCAATGGAAAATTCCTCTCTAGGAACATCAGTGCAATCTCTACTCTTTGAGAACACATTTCTAGTCTTAGCCCCCAAGGTACAACTCTCACAGTTGCTGTCCTTTACCTTATGGCCACTTCTATTGTGAGCAAAAGTGCTCCAAGCTGAGATTTTGAACAAGCTTTCACACAAAAGCTTGTTCCAAACATGTCCACTAAGAAAATTTCTCCCATTCATATCAATAACAAACCTATCTTCTTTAAGATAGCAAATCTGGAAACCTTTTTTCCACAACACTCCAAGGGACACAAGGTTATAAGGCAACTCTTTTACATAGAACACTTTCTCAAAAAAAATTTTGAAACCCAAGTGATTTGCAAGAATAAATTTTCCAATTCCTTTAATCTGAATTGTTCTGCCTTTCTGACCAATATTCACAACTCCATCATAATCACTAATATTTCAAAATAAATTTTGTTAAAAGAACATGTGATCTTTGCAGCCAGAATCAATCAAAACAAGAACATCCTCCTTCAATCCTCCTGATAGGAAAGAAGCTTTATCAGTCACTAATAAGTTCTCATCTTGGAGGGTAAGATTACTCACTTCATAATCAATCAAGTCCATTTCTTGATACTCATCAATTTTGGCCTTTTTGTTGGGACCTTCTTCCCCAACAACCATTTCCATTGGACCATCAAACGCCACTATTGCATCATTTTCAGTAGTTAGATTGACCTCCTTGTCATTCTCTTTGGACTTCTTCCTCTTCTTGGCCTCCTTGCAATCCTTAGCATAACGCCCCTTATTCTGACAATTATAGCATAAGACCTTGGAAAAATCCTTTTTTTCCTTCTTGCAAGATTTTCCAGTCTTTCCAACAAGGGCTGTTCCAGAACCCCTCTTCATCTTGAACTGAAGATCATCCTTTTCAATCCTTGTCAGCACATCCTCCTCGCCAGGAAGAGGATCCAATTGAGAAATAATTCTGATTAAAGAATCAAACTCCTTTGGTAGCTTCTGAAGGATTAAGAGTGACAAACACTCAGGATCCATGTTAAGTCCTGATTACTTACACTTGGCTATGCTAGACCTAGCCTCTTCAACAAACTGTTTAAAATTTGAATATTGTAACTTGAACAGTTTATTGAAAGCTATACCCTTCTGGTGAACAGAATCACCAGCATACTTGGAATTAAGCAACTTCCAAAGGATGCTGCCCCTCCTTCTCTCATCTTCCCTAAGAGTATTGGAAACTCATGTCACATGATTCTCATCAAGATGCCTAAGGATGAGATTATAAGACTTTTTCTCCACTTATGAACTGATCACAGTGTCATCTGCATCCATTATCTCCCAACAACAGATTTTATCCAGCTCACTATCTATAAGGACAGCCAAAGCATTATAATTCTGACTGTTCAGAACTATCTTGGTGGATCTAACATCAGGGATATAGAACATCTTCTTGGAAAACTTGAGGTCTTTGAGGTTCTCTAGAGTAAGGTACAAGGGTCTAGATGGCTTGGAAGTAATGATGATGTTGGTACTTATAATGTGTTATAATAGTGGCCAGCAATTAGCTTAGGCAAATGAGCAGTATTTAAAGCAAAAAAAATGCTGGACACCTTGTGTCAATAATTTCTGATGGATGCTCACAATGGGGCAATACGTTGGATGATATTGGTGTGGTAGTCCAAACCTGTCCTATAGCCATCAGACTCACTTTTCTAGTGTAACAACAGCTAAAACCATCAAGATAACCTCAGAAATGGATTCTACATCACAAATAACCCATAGTAACTCAGTCAAAGTACCCCACCATGTCTCATGGATTAGAAGATACAGTCCAACAAACCTCCAACTGTGGCAAACTCATACCCAACCAGGTTTCAAATCTCTGTAGAAGACACAAGACATACGTTGTAAACTCTCAAATACATTCCAGTAACAGCCTACCCTCAATACCAGGACCATACACCAACCCTGTCACCCCAACCAGAATACAGCAATACAGATACAGGAGGCAGTACAGCTAGTTCAGCTCCTATCACCTCACCCAGAAAGCAAGCAAATATAAATACAGGAGGCTGTTCAGAAGTGTACAGGAACAGTGCAGGCAGGAGGAAGTGGAACCGGTCTCAACCAGGACCAAACAAATAAGCAAGCATACATACAGAAGGCTGTGCAGAAGTATACAGGAGCAATACATGCAGGAGGAAGTGGAACCAGGCTCAACCAGAACCATGCAGTACCAAACAACCTCAGCACCACACAGCAATTTATGCAGCCAGTAGCATGTGATACAAACAAAGTACCAGTACCAACAACCTCAGCACCACACAGCAATTTATTCAGTCAGTAGCATGTGATACAAACAAAGTACCAGTACCAACAACCCTCAGCACCACACAGCAATTTATGAAGTCAGAAGCATTTCATACCAAAAAAACTACCAGAATCATGCAGTAACAACAACACACAGCACTACACAGCAATATATGCAGGCAGTCAAGATCATGCAGCACCAAACAAATCACTAGGGAATGAACAGCAGCACATGTAGGGAGAATCAAGTAGCACCAGACCAACCATTAGTACTGTACAGGAATACATTGTATCTGCACTTCACAGCAATTTATGCAGGGCTGTGCATGCATGAAACCCCTGTACCAGCTTTTCCCAACCAGCATAAATGCCTCATGTAACTGTACAAGCTTTTTCCAACCAGCAGAAATGTCTCATGTAACTGTATCTCACTGTTCCACACCAGAACAGGGAGATCCCTCAGGGGAAGCCTTGAGCACCCCCTGAGGTAGGATTTGTCTATTTAAGGAGGGCCTCTCTGCCCTATCCAAGTTGTATCATGCCATCTGGCACAACTCATCCCATCTCATGCCATCTGTCCTAGTTATCACCCATCCCTACTCACCCCATCAACCCATCTATCTGTGGTACCTACCCAGATAAAATATTAGTAGTGAATCAGTTATAAAGGGAGAACAAGAAATCAGAAACCAAGTTATTACCCATATTTAACCAATTAAACCACCCACCAGGTGCTTGAATAAGGGTTCTTCTGCAACCTAAATATTCAGCACCATATTAAAGAAACCCCACCCATTAGTTAATAAATAACCCTTACAAAGAAAGAGAGCACAACAAAAAGAAACTACAAACCTTCCCTCTGCCCAGCCCCCTGTGGGTAAACCCATCCTTGGGTCCTCTCCTGAACCAGCCCTTTGATAAACCCTTGAACCCTTTAATATTGGGTTATTGGTTAAGATCAAACATATATGATAAATAAATTAACCAATAGTCTAATACATCTGGTCTATTCTTCAACAAATCCTACCAATATCACAGTTAATAATTAATCTAGGTCTGATCTGAGACCTATATTAAGTCTCAAAGAAATCAGCCATTAATTTAAATAAATTATTGTGCAGACTTACTATAGTACTGGAAGGGCAGGCAATTCAAAACCACTCTTAGTATATACTAATAATCCAAAGGAGTAGAAGTAATACTAAATTCCCCTTCAAGGACTGCCAGCAAGCTATTTGCTACATTATTTATATAATCCCACAGGAGTCTCTACATTGGTGATGAATTCAATTGGATGATGAATGGATAATGGAAAACAGCAGGGAGAAGATCTCCTTAAGTACAAAAGATTGGACTCTTGTGAGCCCATGATACAACAAGCCAAACGGAAAATTTTCCGCTCTAAAAGAGCTCTACAGGCTCCACAGGCCTTGTTACTTGGTTTGGGCTACATCAACCCACATGGAATCAGTCCCTGTACCCTTACAACCAGCCTATTCCGGTTATTTCTGGTGTTTCCACCTCAATGGGGCTGAACCAGCCCCTTAGCTGTTCAAAACCCTGACCCGTGTGGAAACAAGAGAGGTGATAGCCCCCTATGTTTTCCTGAGGTTCCGGAAGTTATTGGTCTAAGCGTCTGTAAGGAGATTGGATGCAATGAGTTTAAGAATAGAGAGAGTGATTACAAGATAAATTCCTCCCTTCCAATCATTCCCATACCATTCCCTGGTGGTCCGGTGATGATTATATATGATGATGTATGATCTATCTATGATGATCCAACCCGGAGTTGAGAGTGAGGTATTTTAGAGTCCTCCCTCTCAAACCTAACCTAGGTACAACCACAAGCAACAAGATAGATGAAATATGAACCCAAGTACAGAACCCTAGCTTCACCCTAACCCTACCCCGTACCGCCCACCCCATCCAAAACCCACCCCTTCAATATCATGTACGTCCGGTTTGTCCTTCTCATGGCGCAGCCCTCTGCTGCGCCCTACTTGGAGCCCCCCGGGTTTATCCGTCCGCTCACGTCCGCGGATCCCGTGATCCGTGAGTTGTCCCACGCTTATGCCCGTGCAAACCTTGGATCCCGCGCTTATGCCCACGCAAACCTCCCCGGCGCGTATAACTCCTGATTGCCCCGCCCTTTCCTTCCGGACTAGCCACCGGCAAGCTTGGTTGGGCCGGCTCCATCACTTGGTCCGCCTTCCCCGGGCGGTTTGCGGCCCGCGACGCTGCTCCCAATCCGAGGTTATAAATACAACACCACACCGGTTGTTCATTACAACCGGCCTGTTACCTCACATGCTGGCTGGTTGCCTCATGCAACCAGCCCCTGGCCATACAAATGGCCAGGAGGGACCCAGGACACACCTGCGTCCGGTCTCAGACACACATGGGGGGGATGACCGGCGGACATGCTGTCCCCCCCCCCTCCTTCCCACAGATCCCTGGAGGGGGTGGTCAAATCCCCCTACCAGGGGCCCTGGGGGTTGATACCCCCAGGGTGTTGTCAAGGTAAGGTGGGCTGGGGGGTGGTCAGGTCCCCTCCATCCTGTTGCTCCTCCCATTGGTAAAGGGGGGGGGAGAGCGCCCCTTTGATGGTGCGGGGGTGGTCAATTTCCCCCCACTGCTGGTTGCCTTGATGCAACCGGTCTAGTTGCCACTTTTGGTGGGGGGTGATCAAGTTCCCCCCACCATTACCAGTTGCTGGCTGGTTCCATCCATCCAGCCCTCCCCCTCCTACTCACAATGGAAAGCAAGGGGAGGGGGATGAGCTGGGGCCACCATCCCCGCAGCAGCCGCAACCGGGGTGGGGGGGGCTCCATTTTGAGTCCCCCTGCCCCCTACAACAGCCCCACGCAGGCCGTTGGTAGGCAAAAACAGCGGCCCCAACTAGGCTGCAACACGGGCGGCAGCCCCAACTAGGCTGCAACACGGGCGGCGGCCCCAACTAGGCTGCAACACGGGCGGCGGCCCCAATGGGCCGCCCCAAGACCAAAAACTAAGTAAAACATACTTTGGTGGGCCAGCCCGTCTGGCCAAGTATGTCCAAAATAAACCTTGGGCCAAATTATGCCCATACAAGCCCATCTGGCTGTATTTGCCCATATACCTCACCGGGCCCGCTAGGACCTGTGTACCAATAGGCCTGTTTCATGCGTTTTGAGGCCAGTTTCCCCAAATCTGTGACATCCACACAGGCCCGTATGGTCCGTGTGAGTTTCCAATGGGCCGGAGAGGCCCACATGTACATCCCATTTGGATTACACTTATACGTAGCACACGCATAAGTGCATACGTATTTTAACAGATTTTTTTCATCCTGATGAATATCAATGAGATTGATGGGTGGCTATTTTTTTGACGTTACAGGCACCATATATACTATACTTGAAAAAAACCACTTATTTGGGGGTAACTCTGACACCTCTCTTGTGAAATAAGTGGTTTTTTTGATTTTTTAATGGCATATTTAAAATGGCTGATTTGGGTTGAAATTCTCCATTTTTTTGAAGTTGGGTTTTCTAACTCTCATACGCCCATATGTAAGTCCCTTTGAACCAAAAGTTAGAAAAAATATAAAAATGGTACATATGTATGTTCAATGAGAATAATTTAAATATCTTAAAATTTTACAAAAAAATATTCATCAATTTAAAGAATCAAAAAATGAAGAATAAAGAATTGATTTATTTTAATAATAAGTGTTTTTTCCTGTGGTATTTAAATAACTTATACAAAACATAAAAATACATGAAAAAATAGTAACAAATTCTATTTTATCAGAAGAATAAAAATATTCTAAAAGAATTCAACAAAGAATTCATTCAGTAACAACTTAATTATTATTCTATCCAAAATTTCTTTCTATTAATGGGAAATGAGATTTCTAATTGAATTTAAATATCTTTTTTGCAAATAATAAGACAGCATATGAAAATTAATAAGAAAATTTTGAATGAGAGGGAATCAAAAGTAATCTGAAATTAAAAATGAACTTTCTTGATTAAAAGAATAGTAAAAGCAACATCAAAGCATGATATCTTTAAATAGAGGTCAACATTCCTCATAAAATTTGAATATTATTTTGATAAAAATAAGCAAACATAGGAAGAATTTAAATCAAAACATCAAATTTGAAAAATTCAAATATTTGAAAATTCTTTAACCAAAAATTTATGAAGCAGAAGGAATAATAGTGAATAAATAAATAATTCATTCCTTTTTGAATGTTTCTTATGGAATGTAGATGACTTTTTGAAAGATTTACAACATGATTCAAACAGGAAACATGAAATTATTTCAATAGAGGAATTGAAATAGTTTGAAAAATTTAAAATGGGAATACCCCAATAATGAGAAATATAAGAACAATTTATTCCTTTCCAAAGCAATCCTTTTTTGGTATTTATTTCATTACCTTTGCACTTGACAAAGCTTATTTTTTGAATTTTGAAAATATTTGAATTCCACTCATGAAATAGGTTGACATGAAATTTTTGTATTTTTTTTATGTTTTGTAAAAAGATATATCAAATCCATTAGGATCATTATTTTTTTTGCAAAGAAATCAATTTTGAATTTTAACATTATCATTATTTTACCCCATGAATTCTTTGTTGGAATATTGCAAAATGTTTGGATTCTTCTCATAAAATAGGTGTCATCAGTGTTAAAATTTCCAAAATGAAAAATTTCTGATTTCAGGCTCATCCGTTTATTTTTCAATATTTCATTTTTTTTAGTTAAAAAGATTGGTAAATTTTTTATTTTAACAAAAAAATATTTTTTGGAAAATTGATATTTTTCCTAAAATAAGCAATTTGAATTTTTTTAATGTTTTGCTGATAGGTAAATCTATCATTTTTTACTTAATTTTATGGTTGCCATAATTTATTTATATTTCACTGTATATATTTCTTCTTTCTCAGAGAAATAAAAAATAATTAATTTTTAACTTACAATGTTTTCATTTTTTTACTTGATTAAGATTTTGTTGGAATATTTGAACATAATCAAATTCTACTCATGAAATCAATATATGTAGCATTTCTTTATTTGTATTTTTGGTGGAAAGGTATTCAAATTCCATCAGAAATATTGAATTTTCTTCAAATAAATGTATTTTTCATATTTTTAATAATCATTTATTCAATTTATGATATTTTTTCTGAAATTTTTCAAAATATTTCAATTACCAGAATCAAACAGGTATATATAGCATTTTGAAATTTTTATGTTTTGTACAAAGGTATTCAAAAACCACTTGAAATGTGCCATTTTTTTTAAATAATATGAATTTGTATGATTTTCTCATTTTTCTTACATTGAAAGAAGTATATTTTTGAATTTGAGTTCAGATTTCAATTCCTTGCAAAAATTTATATTTGTTGAATTTTGAAATATTACTTTTCCTTAATTGGTGTCCATATATGAATTCTACAATAATTTCCACCCAAGAAAGCCCCTATTGGGTGTATGGAGGCCTTTTATTAGCCCCCAGCGCCCCAATTAATCTTCACAAGCCTTGGGGGGGTAATCATTCCCTGAAAAAGTGTGTTCTCCCACCCAGGCACTCTTTTAAACATTTGAAAGGTGTGGCAAACCTTAATTTTCTATTTTAAAGCCTTTTTTGTATTTCTACCCCTGTTTAAGGTTGTGGGAAAGAATTTCAGAGGGTTTCATCTTAGTAAAATAAATTAATAAAATGATGGAAAAGGCTTGAATTTAGACAAAAAAGCTAAATGATGCCTTCTTTGAAAACAGAAATGATGCTGTTAAAGTTTAAGGCATGATTTTAGCCTTAGTTAGACAGAATTCAAATTTGGTCAAAGAAAAAGACAAGGCTTGTGGTTAACCCTATCATATGTCCCAGATGAAATGATTTTCAATTAGAAAGGAAATCATTCAATTTAAATAAATATATTTATATATTAATTCTGAGATTAGATAAAAAAATGTATAGCAAGACTGTAATGGGCTTAAAAGGAATCAAGGAGAATGAAACTTGGAAATTGAGTGATTTTTTATGCAAAGTTCTGAATAGTTCTGAAATAACAGATAATATCTTGTTTTCTTTGAAATTATCAAGAAAAATAAATCATTATTTTGTTAAGATTTCTGTTTTATGGTCCAATTGAGATACTGAGAGAGTATGGAAGAAAGTTTTAAGATGCCAAGAGGGGAGGATCTGAGAGTCCAATGGGCACTCTGGTTTACTTTAAGTCAGAACAGATGATATTTAACTCACTTGAGATACAGCTGCTTAAGTATACTAAGTAAAAAGTAGGATGACATGTGGTTTACAAGATTATTTGGAAAAATACGTTTGATAATTAAAAGTGTGACACACAAGATATCACAAAATAAAGAGCCATTTTAGTTGAAAGATAAAGGAGGCACTGTAGTTGATACTGCTGGAACAACATAAATGCATCACTAGACTAACATAATTAGGGTGGTAGATACTGTAGGTTATGATAAATATTTTACTGGCAATAAGACTTGACATGCTTATTATAGAGATAATACTAGGGAAAAAAAACTTAGAGCATAAGAAGAGAATATAAAGCTTGATAAATGATTGCACAAAAGTATTGGGAAACACAATAAAAGACCAGAAATCTAAAATATTTGATTCTGAAGATAAATTTAATAATTGAAAATTGAAAAGTCACATCTTTTGAATTAAAACAAAAGAAAAATACAGAAGTAGTTTTAATCCATTTAAAAATTTCTAAATTTATCAAAGATAAAAAAATAAATTAATGAATTTTTGGATGAATTTTTGCCACTGGAATGTTATCCCCCAGATAAATTGGTGGGAACCATAATTTAATTTTAAAATATGATGATTTTTTTACAATTGTGAAAAGGGAAATGTTAAATTTGCAACCTTGAGACCCCTGTTCACTAACTAAAAAGGGTTGTGTGGTGCAATTTGCAGCCCATTTTGGGTTTTGAATGGAAAAATAATAAGAATTAGTAGAATATTATATATTTTTTTTATATCTTTATTTTTAATTTAATTAATTGATTTTTTTATATATTTATTTATATATTTATTTTAATTTATGTTTTGGTATTTTTTTTTATATTTATATTTTTAAGTTAATTGATTTATATATTTTTAGTTAAAAAAGTTTAATGTATATATATATATATGTATATAATAACAGTTTGAAACTCAGATGGGTTGCAAACGGCCATTTGCGACTAAGATGGGTTGCAAATGGCTTTTTGCGCCTGTTTGCAACCTTTGGGTTGCAAATTTATCATTGGCCTTGTGAAAAGCATAAAAACCTCAATAATTTAATTTCTCAAAGCCTTACTTGTGAGGAAGAGTGTTTCCCAACTGCTTAAAATAATTGGAAGGGAGATAAAGGTTTTTTTATATTAGATTCAAGACCCAAAGGCTATGATAAAATTTTTATGGAGGGGTGTCATACCAACACCTAACTCAGTATACCCTCATTCCTAATCTACTTGCCAAGGAACTTCAACCTAAGGGCTCAGGAGAATTATATCAAGATACCCCCAGTAACTATATAACCTCAGGATCTTCATGCAGTAAATATCTACATATATTCTAACCTCATACAACATTCAGATAGACCCCATAGGCTTTCACATACTTAATCTCCCAGGTCTGCATATCCTCTAACCTTTTTCACTCTGCCTAACCCATACTCCATCATTTTTTATACTTTGGGAATCCTTATGTACATCCTCTTTCAGATTGTATCCTATAATCTCTCTAATTAGTACATAGGTTTATGGAATTCATGTACACTTTGCATCCTACAACTGTACAATCCCAAATTAGAAAGCCCAGACCTGTAACCTTGCCTCAATGTAGAAGCAGCCTATCTCAATGTAGTAGCATACCTGATCAGCCCTCTCTGTAACCTGGACTAATTCCTTGTCATTACAGATTTATTCTGAGCCCCAACCAACTGTACCTCTGTTTTAGTTCTAGCTCTTGTCTTTTTAAACTGGCCTCATCTTCCTTCTTCCTGATTTTTCCCCAGAAATCAGTTTACTAATTCTTTCTAGGAATTCATCCCAGTAAGTGTCATCAGCACCTTACCTTCAATTAACTCCTACTCTGCTCCTTGGTGCATCCTCCAGTAACCTTTCCCCCAATCCTAATGATATTAGAGTCCACTATTGCCAGGCCCTGCTTGCATGTCAGCAGCCCCTGTGAAAGGGGGGAGAGCTTTTGAAATTTCAAAATAAATAAATATTTAATCACATGAAAGAAATATTAAATGATCAATAATGAGTTTAAAAAAATCATTTTTCAAGATTATTTGAAGTAGAAATTATAATATTAATAATAATCTAAAATGATAATCCAATATTGGAAAAGGATAAAATTGAAGCTTCTTCAAAGTATATTTGAAGGAGGAGAAAAAGAGAAATTTTTCTCAAAAATTCATGTGAGAATTGAAAGTTTTTGAAACTGATCCTGCTTCAAAGAAGCTTCTAAAATTATGAAATTTCAAATAAAATGAAAAATTAATGATGTATGAATGAGAAATTAATTACTTATAGATTAAAAGCAGCCTTTTATAAGCCTTGAATCATTTTTACTATAATTAAATAATGAATATAAAATTGATAAAACATTTGTTTGAAGCTCTTGTGAAACTACCCCAAAATTGTTCCAAACAATGCAAGAAAATCATATTCAAATCACTCAAAGAAATAATAATAATTTTAACAAAACCTAAGTAAAAATCAGTTTTAGCATTCCACAAAAAGAGTTCAAAGAAGCATAAAATATGATGAAAAAATGAATTTCAATATTAATATGTATATGATTCAAATCATCTTTCAAGAGGCTGAACCAATTTAAAAAATAGATAATTGGTAGGAAATTATTTATGGACAAAAAATAAATAATCTGATGAGAATTGAACCTACTTCAAAGAGTCTTGGAATGATTCAAAAAAATGAACAATACATAAATTAAAAAATTGAAAAAAATATAGTTATATAATCCTTGAAGGAGAATGCAAATCAAAGAAAAAATTTGAAAATATCCTCCAAATAAATTGAATTCTTTTTAATTGAATGTGCTTTGAAGAAGTGTCACAGATCTGAAAAATCAAGAATTAGTAATGAAGTGAAAGGGGTGTATCAGAGTTAAGCATTCAGAAATTATCAATGGATAATTTTGGAAAAAAAATATTTTTTAAAAATATTATTTAACTAAGATTTATAAAAAAAACCTTTTTTTTTATAGGACAAATATCATTTCATGGAAAAAAACTGCTTTATGCCTGAAACAAGTCATTTATTTTTTTGATGATATTAAAGCTGTTACACCCTATTATTATGAATGAAAAAAGATGAATTCAAGAGTAATTGAGAATATTTCAATGAAGCTTTAAATAAATAAAATAATCAGCTGGTAAAGAATTATTTGAATATAAAAAAAATTCATTTGCAAAATATTTGAAGGATGATGCACTAGAAAATATTTCATGGAACCTGGTTTCAGGTGTAATTGTGATTACTTTGGATATATGTCTACATGAATTCCATTCAATTAAACTAATAGAATGATGCAAAGTAAATTTACTTGGAGTACCATAATAGTTCCAATTAATTACCAATGTAGTAGTGCAAAAGTATCAAATTAATTCCTTGATTTCACCAGGCACAAACATCCATCAAACGTTTATTTTGATAAGAAATTTTAAAAAAAAACTTACAGAAATTCCTTTTAATTTTCCTTTGAATCCCATATAGATGAAAAAAAAGCTAAAAAAATCAAATCAAAATTAAATGAAATATACATTCTATGAAGCTATGAAAAAGAAGAAAAATAGAGAGATAAAGACAATCAAAAAACAAAAAAACTCAAAGCAAGTCCTATCTCAAGCATTCTAAAAGATAGAAAAAATAATTTTTAAAAAAATTCAAAAAAAACCAAAGATAAATAAAATTTTATAAAATAAAAATCTAAGGGTTTTTTTAAAAAAAAGGCTCAAAGCATAACAAGAAAGATATAAAAATGGGCAATGTTACATTCACAACTCCAGTTGTGTGGGAGTTGTGTAGGGCCCTACACAGCTCAAGTGAGCCGTGGGGGCCCATAGACAACTACAAATGGCCATTTGAAACACGCGCAACCCCCTGGGGGGTTGTGTAGGAGCCGTTTACCCCCCAAACATGGAGATTTAAAGCCTTGTAACCCGTACATGGCTCAAAACTGACATGTTTGGCGGTGCAAAACCCACCAGAATGTGTGCCAGAATTTGGGGCACCCCCTGGACCACACTTGGGTTCCGTTAACCCAAATTTGGGATCAAAAATCACCGCTTCTTTTTCTTCCTAGTTTTGGGTTCTGACATTTTGACTTGTATAGTGTTTCTTGAAAGACTATGAGGATGTAATCCTCAATATGTAAATTTGTGTCACACTTATCAACTGAGGTAGAGATCCTTAATGAGGAAATTGAGATCTTGAAATGGTCAAGACAATGAACCTAATTCTTAACCTTGAATCCTGACTCAAAAACTTTGGCCTTTCTACCTTCAAGTTCTAATTCCAATTCTCATTCATGGTTAGTTAGTTAGTTTTTTTTTTTTGTTATGATTATTATTATTATTTTTTGACTAGATCTTTTGAGGATTAGATCCATATCCACTCAACAAGTCTTGATTGGTTTGACAATCATCCCAACTCCATACTCCATCAAAAATTGATCATAAGATTGTTTTGTTTAGTGACAGTCATGACTACTGAACTTAGGATTCTGAGCAATTGACATCACCTGATTTACTGTTCTAGATCTTAAAATCCTTCAAGTGAATTCCTTTCCCCCTCCCCCCCCCCCCCACTAGATTCAAATCATTCAAATCAAATCTCCAATCAAATCATGTCAAAAAAAAAAAAAAAAAAAATAAGGAACCATTTATTTATTTATTTATTTATTTATTTATTTATTTTTATTTTATTTTATCCATCCCCCCTCCCCCTACTCCCTCTTTGGGGTCAATGATAATACACCTGTCATCACAATCATCATCGATTTTCACTCGAGTCCGTCGATCTAGATTCAATCCATGCTATGTATTGTTACCCTTTCCGTTCTCTTCACCCCCCCCCCCCCCCCTCTGCCCCTGCCCCTGCCCCTGTCAGGCACTTACCCTACAAAAAAACCACCACCCGAAAGAAAAGAGCTTTATATATATATATCTCTTCCAAAAATAAAAATAAAAAATAAATAAATAAATCAACATAAAACGTATATATATATATAGATAGATAGATAGACAGATTTTCTTCTTCTTCTTCTTCTTCTTCTTCTTTTTTTTTTTTTTTTTTTTCTAATATTTTTTTTTTTTTTTTTTACTTTACTTTAATTTTCTCACTGAGATCATCTTAACTTAACGGCCTCGACGAGTGGATGGGATGTTAGAAGACTCGAATGAGCCAGGTCGTCTCGGTCGGTCGATCGGAATCTGAGATCTTCTATAGTTTGATCTCGAGGTCTCCTCACCGATCGATCGCCTGACGCCTACCAGACTAGGATCGATCCATCGTCCGAGCCTGAGCCTGAGCCTGAGCCTGAGCCTGAGCCCCCCCCCCTCCCCCCCCCCCCCCCCCCCCCGAGCTCGTCGGTCGGTCTTTCCTCTCAACCGATCGTAGTTTTCTGATCTGTGTACGTGCATCCTACACGCTCCCGGGAGCTCTTGAGGGCTCATCATGGTAAGAGCTGGTCGGTCGTCCCTCGTGGCGCTTGGCTTGGGCTGGTCTCGCTCCCCTGCCTACCTAGGTGGGTTGGCTTCCACGACGCGTGAGATCTGCTAGCTTATCTCTCCTCTCTTCTCTCTTCTCTCTCTCTCTCTCTCTCTCTCTCTCTCTCTCTCTCTCGTCGATTTCATTTATGCTTATCCTCCCTTCCTTCTTCCTTCGATAGAGTAAACCGGTCAGGCCAGAGTCGAGTGATGAGAAAGACCAAAACGAGAAGAGAGAGAAGAGAGATTCAAGGATGATGATCATGGGAGTGTTAAGAACCAGACCCCAAAGAAGAAGAAGAAGAAGAAGAAGAAGAAGAAGAAGACGAAGAGGGAACGGGAACGGGAACGGAGGGCCAAGAGGGCGGAGAACCGGACCGACCGGAGAGCGCGCCCGAGTCCAGCCCGTCGTCCTACCCAGACCCTCCCCTCTCGGACGGCCACGCACGCACACGGCTGAAGCGACCGATCGACGACCGGGTCTTCGAAAGAGAGAGACAGAGAGAGGTCCCACGCTCGGTCTGACTGGTTGGGGGTGGGGGTACCACACACTCAACAAGCAGCAGCAGGGATGGGTGGGTGGGTGGGTTCTGGTAGAGCCAAGACGAGGAGACGAAGAAAGTGGATGAGAGAGTCACACGAGCCGAGGATTCTCGATCCTTACACGTCTTGGTTGATCAGTAGGACTAAGACCAGGGGACTAGGATGCAGGGGCTAGCTACATGCCAGACGATCTTCTCATCCTCGGTCGAGACCTGATCCGATCCGATCCGACTGATCATCATCACAACCGTCACACTTCCTCTAGAGATGATGTACATACTATGGTTTCGCGCTTGGTCTCTTTCGACCGTGTTGTGGTTGTTCTGTTTCTATCCAAGCTAGTCGTATTTTAAAACCCTCATCATGCTGAATCGCCATGAGATCTGACTGGCAAGAAATCTTCATACAAGAAAGCAAGAACCAAGAACAAGATTTTTTTTTTTTTTAATAAAAAAAAAAATTACAACTCTCGGTTCTCGAGGGAGGGACTCAACCCTTTCTAAAGATCGCCTCATTCAACAAATCGAAAGGGTAAAAATAAGTTACGATGACTGCTAGTTTTGTCTTTTATTTTATTTTTTGGGGAGGGGGGGGGGGGAAGAACGGGGGCACGATGATTCCCCGAGAGCGAGCGAAAAGAGAGAGATCAACCGGGGTTAAAGAACATCACAACTTGGGAAGGCAATAACGGGTCCGAAGGGTATGATGATTTTGACGGTACTAGAATCCGACGACTGACCGGACCAATCAAAAAAAAAAGAAACGAAAAGAAAAGAAAAGCTCATTTGAAAGGTTTGAATGAACGCTGTTCAACGAACGGGATCGATGGGTTCGGGTACTGATGAGGATGGTGAGTCGGACTAGGATGATGATTATAATGCCGGATCAAGTGGTTAGGATTTCCAATCCCCATCCGATACGGATCGTTGACCATCAACTCGGATTTCCGATCAAGATCATCGACTGCAAACCCGAACGTTTGATAATTAACGACAGGCGGCTGTTGCTGTGATACTCCCAATCCAGCTTGGGTTCGATCATCTAGCGAAGTAGGACGAGTTGGTTGAAAGTTCTCGTCTACGATCCAAGGATGACCGATCGGGAGTTCCGAAGAAGCGTTGAGAGCTAATCCGACCGTCCCGAAATCGATTTCCCTCGGAGGATTGGTCCGACCGGCCGCCGGATCTGGAATCGTGGTAATGCTGGTGGGCACTGACGCCAGATTGAGTTCATAACCCTCGGGCGAGGTCATCGATGTTAGATAGTTTGAAGATTCGGAGGAGGATCCGGTTTGAAAAGCTTGGGTATCCAAACTCTTCAGTTGCTCCTGTAAATCATTCGAGTACCCATTGAATCCAGCTTCAAAAAACCGATCCGAAGACGACGACGATTGGGTTAGGTGGTCGGGCAGAAATCCTGGAAGGATTGTTTGATCGCAGATCTGTATCATGTCATTCGTAGTGGTGGTTGGAGGAGGCAATAGGTCCGTCGAATCGATTAACGGCCGTTCGCTGGTTGAAGGGTAACGAGTAGATCTCAAAGTTCCCACCTGATGCGAGTTCGCTGCGTTCGTGACACTATACTCCATCTTGATGGATGGGTTCTGGGAAGCCGACGGGGATAGATTGGGAAGATGGCTCGGTTGATTATCCCTAGAGGCTTTCCCCCTCTTGGACTTCTGAGTAGGTTGATCGCCTATCGTCGAATCTGAGGTTTCCTCACCCAATACCTAGAAAGAAATCGAAATTAAGATAGTGAGGCAACATGTTTCTGCGTCGGCAATAGCCATCAAAAGCTCGAGCGGGAATTCGAATTACCACACAAGAGTTAAATTCGTTCCATTGTCCTGATTCATCTTCGTGATTGCTACGGATTCCTATTTTAGGTCGATTAGGGTCAAGGAAGTACTCCAAAACTTGACAAGCCCGACCGATGATGGGTGAAGAGTGAGTCTGTAGACGCGAGAAGCACTCTAAAACGATCGTGCGGATTTCATGATGATAGGGTTGTTTGGGTTGATAGATCAACTCCAACGACAAGGTCAAAGCGGCACTACAGAGTACCCGACGTTTCGGGTCAGGGGTTTTTTTTTTTTTACAAACGAGAGTCAAGGTCATGGATGAAAATCACTTTACCTTGCGATGGCCGAGATGAAGGCAGTAGGCAACTTGGTGTGTCGATAGAGATGAAGCAAGCAACCTAACCAAACACCATTTAGATGAGCAAGACCAAAAAAAAAATTGGGTTTTTTTTTTTTTTTTTGGGAGGGGCGTTGAATACAGGATGAAAAATCAAAATCACTAACAGCTACATTGTCGGACTATGTCCCGATGAGAATCCAGATTGAGTTGAGATTGACTAGCGGCTGAAGACGAAGTTTGCTTAGTGTAGAGTAATCCGCGATGAACTTTGGATCCTATTGAGACCAAAATATCCACAAGTCACGCGTGACCAGATCGGGTTCAGATGGTTCTCGAGGATGCAAGCGAGAGAGAGAGAGAGAGAGAGAGATGATCTCGACAGAGCCTACTCACTGATGTGCCAGAAACCGATATAAAAGATCTGTTGACCGTTCCGTAAGGCATCACCAAGTTGCCCGGCGGGTCGTAATGGTTTTTGGAATAGGTTGTTGAGATCGATGTTGCTACCCAAGCGTTGATCGTCAGGAACACGGGCTTCGAGGGCAACTAGGTCTTGATCGAGTCTCCAAATATCCGATAGGGTAGCCAATGGTTTCCGTTGAGACAGAAGTTGACAGCATCGATTGTTAAATTTGCCGAGTTCGAATCGACTCCGAGCTGATCGTAGATCAACGGGGGTAGTCAGATCGTTGTCGACGTAGGAGTGAGGATTATGATGATTGGCATAGACCTGCCGAGCAATCGGTAGTTTGGTATCTGAGTGCTGTAACCTCAGCACGCCATGAGAGGTGGCACCGGTGGCATAAAAGTGCCTGAATAAGAACTCGTAAGACATCGAGATGTGGCAACAACACGATTGATTGATTCAAATCCAAGCCAAGAGAGATCAACCAGAAACGTACGAATCGATCGTCACCAGACTCCACCACATCCGACGACGATCATCCTTTTCTTTTGACGATAGATGGGAGGGAGGATCTCGATACTGAAAAAAAAAAAAAAAAAGAACAGCCAGGATCGATACCTCTTAGCTCACGGATGACCCCACCGCCCTGACGGAGATCTTTGATTCGAAGGGTTAGAGATGAGCGGTTTACCAGTTTCAACCGTTCAGCCATCTCGACGGCCACTTGATGGAGCTTGAGCATTTGAGGGGAACATCCCATCAGGCCGTAATCAGTCTCAAAAAATCTGTGGGATTAACTCGTGCACAAGTGGAAGGGGGTATGAGGTGAGTAAGCGGGATAAGAGGGAATCCAAGTTGGAGGAGGATCGAGGATCAAGCTCGGACCAGTTCGACTCACATGGTCGAAGTCAGGATGATCAAGACCCGCATGCCCTCAGCGGTGGGATTCTGATCGAAGGCGGCGCGTCGTAGGGCCATGACGGCTAGATCGCACCAGTGTAAGATCCTAGCGCACCTGCTCTTGGACAACTGTTCGTTCTCCTCCGTACCGGCCCAATCGATACAGGCTAGGGTGAGTCGACAGATGGCCAAGGCCAGGGCGATCCGAGTCCACTGTTCGGGGGAGGTGGGAGTGAGACCGAGTTGACGATAATGATGAACTTCGGCCTCGGCTTCGTTCGATTCGGCCTCGGTCATGACTTCGAAGTACCAATCGCAGGCGGTGATGAAGAGCCTACAGAGATCTCGACACTCGTTCTGATCGGGGAGTAAGGAGGGATCGAAACGGGTTAACTGTTGGTATTTACTCTTGAGTTGATAGTCGGACCAGGTCGTCCATCGCCTGGATTGTTGCCAGAGTGGGATCTGAGTTTGACGTAGCTGATCGAAGTAAGAGGAGGAGAGTGAGAGCGAGGTCCGATGAGAAGGGGGGTATGGGGATGAGAGGGTAGACGGACCTTGACGAGAGCAGGATGGGTGGCCTGAAAGAAGCTCTGATCGGGTTCCTTGCGGAGCCAGAGTTTTGAGAAATGGGTGATGAGATTGTCTGCCTCGAGGTCGATTCCGATGCTGAGATCGCTAGAGGAGGAAGGATGACGAGTTTGGAGGGATAGGTTGAGCTGGTGGTCATGAAGGGATTGATGAGCGTTGAGATGGTTGAGGAGTTTTTGGAGGGTGTCGATCTTGGAGACCAGCTTTTGACGATCCTGATCGAGGGAGCTCGAGTTGGATCGTAGGTAGGGATGGGTAGGAGGATGGAGGAGATGGAGGGAGGGAGATCTGTCGAAGGAAGCCTTGCTGGATGGGATGATATAGGGAGGAGGGGGATTGGGAATCGATGAGCGGGGGGGGGGTTGAACGAGTGGGGGTCAAGGATGAAGGATGACAGACGTTGGATGACCGTGGGAGTAGATGCAGGTGACCTTGGATTTCCGACAAGGGCCACAGGGTAATTGGGAGTCGCAGCCCGACTTACGACCGCGACAGCGATCACACTTGGTGATGGGACGAGCGGGACGACGGATCGGATAGGGTTCGTTAGGGATGATGGTTGAGGAGTGACAGTGGTTGGGATGGGTAGGGGTGATGATGGAGTTGGAGGAGGATGGAGAGGGATGGAAGGACTGAGGAGGAGGATTGAACAAGTTTGGAGGATGGCTTGAGGAGAGTAGTGGGGGGATGGGATGAGGAGAGGAGGGGGAGGAAGAGGGAGGTGAGGAGGGAGAGGAGGGAGGTAGGATGGGAAGGGAAGCTGGGATGATGGTCCTGCTGGTGGACGACGATCGATCGGGAAGGATGGGATGGTGAGGATGAGGATGAGGATGAGGATGAGGATGAGGATGAGGATGAGGATGAGGATGATCGAGGAGTGGGAGTGGGAGTCGAGAGTCTGGATTCGAGTTCGATGGACTAATAAGATCCGAGTGGGACATCCTCAGTCTAGACTGGGCTTGATGATCAAGTTAGACTGGAGGGAGGGATGTAGTGAGATGGGAAGGGGAGAGAGAGGGATTGGGATTGGGATTGGGATTGGGAAATGAGAGAAGAGATCCAAGATCGAATTGGAAATTGGACGATGGAGAGGAAGGAGAGAGAGAGAGAGAGAGAGAGAGTAGAAGAAGAAGAAGAAGAAGAAGAAGAACAACAACCCGTCGAATCAGGAGGGTGTTGAGTACCCAAGGTAAACAGTAATCCTAATTAGTACACCTCACACCCAAGCGGTGATCCAAGCGGTGATCCAAGCGGTGATGAATGGTTAGAGCGCATCCCGCATGTATTGACTAGATGTGCCGTTCGACTCCCACTGACTGCGCTCGATTCGACTCTCCCCGTCCTGACAGAGGAGGCAAGGAGAGAGAGGATCAGTGGCAGAGTAGCAGTGTCGGATCGAAGCAGTGAAATTCATTAACCCCCGAGACGGTAGGTATTGAGAGTCTATATCCTACATCTACTTACACATCTATACACCTATTTACATCCCACACACCCACACCCACATACACCCACACCCACACCCACACCCACACCCACACCCACACCCACACCCACACCCACACCCACACCCACACCCACACCCACACCCACACACCCACACCCACACACACCCACACACCCACACCCTCACTCATGATCAACTCATCGATTTTTTCCCCGCGAGGTTGATCGCAGCATTCGCAACTCGACTATACCCACCCAAGATAACCTCGACTCGTGGTGACCACGGTCTCACCGGGACCCCCGGAGGACGCCACCCAGCCAGGCCATCCAGTCGATCCTGATTAGGATTACCATGATCATCCCATCGACACATCATCTTTGTGTATTACAGAACTGCGGGTCGTTCTGCTCATCATGACTGATCATGAGTCATGAGACTACATACTTACTTACTTACCCTCGAGCGCGAGTACACTACACTTGATAACCCACTCTCTCACGATCTCTCGACCATCCAACCTAAAATCTCTCGATTCAACTACAACCAACCCAGCCTGAATCATCACCAACACCAATCATGAAAGGTTGTACATCATCATCATACACATTCCCAGATCAAGATTCCATCAAGGTCTTCACATCAAAATTATCGATCGATTTTTGACTCACTCACTCACCAGCTAGACATCCATCCCGCTGCATACATACCATATCTTACTTACATGATACATTACATACAATCGTATGGCAAACTGGATCATCTCATCACGTGTGCATGCATTCGTAGGTATGTACTTACGTACGGATAATATCTATCGACTGACTCCACCCCTTCACCCCCGGATGCTCGAAACCCATCACTCGTGGATGAATCGGGCCCCCAACGCGAGTCAAGTCGAGGTCGAGTCGACGGATGATCCTGTGGCCGATCAAAGTGAGATCCTTGGGTCTCTCATCATCCCACCCACCGACGCTCACAAGATTCATAAGAGCCAGTCCTGCCCCACCCTATACTCAATATCATCATCACACCTACCACCACCACCACCACCACCACCACCAACGATCAACATCATCGACGTGTGAGACCTGAGATCATCGTCATCAACTCACTCGAACCATCATCCTTCTCCCGCTTGTAATGACTTGTATCGTTCCAACAACGACAATCCGTCTCAAGCTGTACATACGGATGTATCTATCTACATACATTTATTTACATACATACGTGGAGATACTCATCCACCCTACCGGCCTAACCACGACGAGATCTTACCCATCGTTCGTAAGACTTCCTCACACCCCACCGATGATCCCTAGGCTCGACTCGACAATTCTTCAGGTTGGTTGGAACTCTCTAGAACTATGGATCTATGGTATACAAACCTTGAATAAGAACATTCCAGATTATGACATCAACACCTCGTAAATACCTATACACAAACGATATCAACCCAGACATTGAGTCATACATACAATCAAGGGATTTTCCAGGTTTTTCCTTCTAACCGGGATCATCATCAACACCCGCAGTCAGTCGTCCAACCATTGCCAGTAGAGCACTCTTGCTCGTACCTGTGAATGTAGGTAGGTACACCTACGTACACCAAACCATGCATCGATCGGCCAGACAATCAGACCCATCGTGTGCAGCACAGGGGGGTGTTGTGTAACAATGTTTCATTGCTTAAGGAAGCTCTCTCTCTCTCTCTCTCTCTCTCTCTCTCGGTTGTACTCAGGCTATTTATATGCCGTGCTGCGGCTGGGAGAGTAGGCACCCACAGGTTGGCCAACACCCCCCCCCCCCCCTCAACCAGTCAAAGTGGGTGGAGCCCCCAGGCCCGGGTGGGTGGGCGAGCCTGAGGTGAAAAGATAATAAACGCTAGGGACAACGAGAGAAGCAGAAGAAATATGAAATCTGGAAGAGGGGCATCTTACCCCATGTTGAGGTGTCACTCATGTGTCGTAGGCCGGGCAGCCAACACAGGGTCTGTCACCACCAGGCCACTCAGCAGATTCCTGGACCCGGTCGGGCCCAGTGGTTTGGTCAGCATGTCTGCTAGCTGCTGATCGGTGGGGACCCACCTCAGAGCGGTCTTTTACCCCTCATAGATGGAGATGACTTGGTTGGTCAGGAAGAACTCCTGACTTACATGACTCATTCTAATATTGGACGACACTCATTAGTGTTAGAATATACGGTGGGACACAATTATGTCACAGGTTCCCACCCCAGGTATTTCACGTTCCACTCACATGTCACGCACCTTTTGTAGATAGCTATAATACTTGAACATCCATCCACCCAGGACCCTCTCTCCTCATTGAGATTTGGATCCCGGTACGACCAAAACCTAGAGCTAATGGTTGATGGTGGTGGATGGATAGGTGAGTATAATTCTATGCAATTGAGATTTGGATCCCAGTACGACCAAAACCTAGAGCTAATGGTCAATGGTGGTGGATGGATAGCTGAGAATCTTTACAGATGGTGGTGGATGGATAGCTGAGAATCTTTACAATTAGTACTCACATGGATAGCTGACTCATGGTTGCAGATCAACTCTCCTCTCACATGTGTACTGTTGAGGTCTGCCAGCAGCTCTTGCACCCATAGTAGGTGCCTGGTCCCAATACCCAGCGCCATATATTCCGCTTGACAGGTGGAGGCTACCACCCACTTCAGCTGCCTGGAGTTCCACAACACCGGTACCCGGTGGCAGACTAGTAGGGTGCCATAGGTTGACTTGGCAAACTTACCTCCCCAGGAGTCATCCGAATAGCAGGTCACTGGGCCCAGTAACACATCCAGTAAGAGGCACAGACGGTAGTGACTGGTCAAGGTCAGGTGGTAGACCAGGTGTGTTAGCCCCTTCCAGTGGTTTGTCCTTGGGCTAGCTGAAAAACGTGCTAAGAAATTCACAGCGTAGGCTAGGTTGGGGTGGTTACCCACTGCCACATAGCTCAGCGCCCCTAAGATCTCGAGGTACTTACCTCAAGATTCCACATCCCCATTGTCAGAGGTGCTGTGAAGGGAGATTGGATAATTTCTTTATGACAAAAAACTAAGGATGGCAATGAAAGTATAAATCACAAAAAAAAAAAAAAAAAAAAACCAGTGAAAAGAATAATTGAGAAGTCAAGGAAATAACTCTGAGTCTCTTCTACTTTTATACTCACCACCAGTATAGAATCTTGAGTTAGATAATAGACCCAGACAGGTTTAAACAACAAGTAAATGATTCAAACTAGATCGCCAGAAGAATATCTTAAAGAACAGTATGAGCCCATATTCCCCTTGGGAAGCCCATCAAAAAAAAAAAAAAAAAAAAAAAAAAAAAGTCAAGGTAAGTGAATAGAACCAAAGAAAGAATAAGGAAAGAAGATGATAGGTGACCGATGAAAAATGAAGGATAACAGTGGTCAGACAGTTGATCATACCAAACTAAATATGGTTCAATCTTGAGGTATGGAGTAGAGAGAGAGAGAGAGAGAGAGGTTGCAATACAAGGTTGGTCAGTTGGTGGAGAGAGGTGAAGTGACTAGGTGAGTTCAGGCAAAGAAGAAAATGGAGTCATAGGAGAGAAGTTAAGATGGAGAGATTGGAAAAGGATTGAGTAAGGTTTGGTCATCCCAGGAGACTGAAAGAGAAAGGTTGGAATGATGGAAGTAGGGGAATTATGTGACAGGTAGATATGAGCTGACAGGCTATGTGAAGCTCTGTGGCCATATATAGTTTACCGATGAAAAACTCAACATGTTGAAATCCAGTTTTGGCAGGCAACTTCTTTTGTGCAAGACCCCATCCCAGTGTCTTTCAAGGATAGAGTCTATAAGGATCTCCTGCCACAGCATGAAACCACCATCATGTTGCATTACCTGCATGCCAACCACAGATTCCAGGCCGCACTCCCACTTGATTTCCATGAATTCCTTCAGCACCAACTCAAGGCAACCCAGAACGTTGTGGTCCAACCCGGTCACAACCCCATCATCAACATGGATTCATACCCAGGATCTGGTGCTTGCCTCTTGCAAGACGTACGGGCTGGCATCATACTGGCTTGATGCATATCCCATGGTCTCTAGTGCCCTCTTCAGATGGAGCTACCAGGATCTGGCCACCTGCCAGGTGCCCTACAGCACTTTGTGCAGGACCATGACTTTGCCCTCCGCGGTGTTAGCACCCTCTGGGACTTTGATGTACACCTCTTCATCAATTGGGGAGTTGAGGTAGGCAGCTACAAAGTCAAAACAGAACACGGGCCAGTCATGTTTTTCAGTAATAGTCAGCAGTAACCTCAGGGAGGCAAAGGTGGCCATGGGGGAAAACGTCTTGTTGAAGTCAAGGCCATGAGTCTGGGTGAACCCCTTTGCCACATAGCTAGCTTTTTAGACAAGATCACCATTGGCTCAGACTTTTAGGTCAAAGAACCACTTACCCCACAGGGCCTTCTTACCAGTGGGTAGCTTTCAGGCCAACAAAACCTTCTTCCTTTGTAGGTTTTCCAGCTCAACCCCCATTGCCACCTTCCACTTTGGCCAGGCAGAGCTGAGTTTGGCTTGTCAAAGGTTCTTTGGGACAGTCAGGTCTGGTTCTTTTTTGTGGGCTGTGATGCAATTGATTGCCTCCTCCTGTGCCTCAAAAATTTTGTCAGAAGTGAAATCCCCCATTTGGGGATGGTTAGTGATGAAGTCCATCCCCATCTTTTGGTTCTCTGGAGCATGCTGGTGGTTTTCATTGCTGAAAGGCTGGGTCCGGGGGGAATCCTCAACAAAAGTTGCAGTGACAGAAGATACGTACGTGTTGCTGTTGGGCAAATAAAAGAGCCAGACCTTCCCATCTGTCAGCATTGTCATCACCTGCCCCTTCATGGCCCCTTCATCAAGTTAGAACCACTTCTCTCTTGGCACATGTACAAATGCTGTTGCACCAAAACACCGGCTTGGGTCAAGCTGGGGCATAATTCCATAGACCAACCCGTAGGGGGTGTTGTTGCCAGACCGTTGTGGTGCTCTTTCATGGACCCAAGTCAGGAAAGGCTGAGCGCTGCAGGCCCGCGCGGATTGGAAGGCTTGCGCAGATTGGACCGATTGCATGGATTGGAAGGCTCGCGCGGATTGGAACGCTTGCGCGGATCGGAAGGCTTGCGCGGATCGGAAAGCTTGCGCGGATCGGAAGGCTTGCAAGGATCGGACGGCTTGCGCGGATCAAGCGGATCACGCATTTCAAGAAGCGCGGATTGGATCACGTGGGTACGCCCCAGATACCTGGAACGGGTTGTTGGGTGGACGCATCATGAGAAGGACAAACCAGTGGGCAACACGGACGGAGCATGGGTTACGGGACAGGGGACGGAGGGATAGGGTTGGGCTAGGGTTCTGTGGCTTAGGGGGTTGTATTCCATCATTCTTGCTTACTTGCGGTTGTAATTAGGTTAGGGTTGAGAGGGAGGACTTAAATACTTCACTCTCAACTCCAGGTTGTAAAGAGATCATCAATTTATCACATCACATCATCACTTGAATACGTGTGTTGGATTGGATTGGAAAGGAAGGAAGGAATTCATCCTATTATCACTCTATCACTCTCTCACTCTCTCCCTCTCTCTCTCTTTTGACCGGCTGCATCCAATCTCCTTACAGACGCTTTGACCAATAACTTCCGGAACTCAAGGATGACTTTAGTGGTGTTGCCCCTTTGGTTTCCACATCTGGGGGTCTGGCCGGGAAAAATCTTTTGTTGAAGTCTCTCAAAGGTACTCACGGATGCTACCAACAGCGGCTTCTCTTCCTTCCTCCTCCCACGGCCTCCGCGCTACCCCATGGATTTACCCGCATATTTGACTCAACATTGCAGAAGTGGAGCAATTCATCTCACGGTATGAAATGATTGCGGACTCTGAAGGCGCGCCATGTCATCCTGTTCATCAAGGATGCGGAAGCGCGTCGGGACGTAGAGGAGATGGGATGCTACCTGAACCTGGATTGGCCGGAACTGAAGGAGGAAATGCTGGTGAGATGGGGGAGGCGCGGCTCCCGCTGTTGGAAGCATGACCTCAAGCCGTCCGCGGAATTGAATTACGGACCAGGGGTGGGTGGCAAAGGCTGGCTACAAGTGGGAGTGGACTATGCGGAACTAGAGTACTACAGGGCAGAGTATGTTTGGGCCCCACCACCGGCAACCATCTCTTGGGCTAGCAAACTTGCGGAGGTGGCAAGGGGCCTCAAGGCCTATCTGGAGAGTATTCAGTCTCCCAGCGCGTCTGCGCCCCACGTGTGTGCAAATGGGGAGGACAACAACCGTTGGCGGACGGGACAGAGGGACCGGACAGCGGATTCAAATGCGGAATTGGTTTCCCCAGTGGGGGCTAAGTACGTGTTGGGGAAGCAGGACTCGACAGAACCAGTGCAGCCTACAGACAGGAAGCGGGCGAGGACAACGGAACGGGAAATGGATTCTCCGTGTGGTTTGGGAATTGGCAAGCGGCGGATGGGCCTCGCAAAGAAAGTAGATGCGGCGGCGGAAGAGATGGACCACGCGTTGGAGGATCATGACCCAAGCCAGACCTCTTCAACGGAGGGGAGCGCGCATTTGGAAAGGGTAGGGGCAGCGGCAGAAGGGACAAACCACGCGCCAAAGGATGGCGACCAGAGCCTGACCTCTTTGATGGTGGGGGGAACAAGTAGGGGGAAGAAGGATGTGGCAGCAATGGAAAGGACGGGCGCGGAATGGATGGACGGGGGTTGGAGTGCGGGATGGATGGTCCCAGAACGGGCGCGCAGCCATCACGGCTAGCAAGAGCCTTGGGATTGGTGCAGCGGACGCTTGCGGCAGGGCTTCAGGGGTGGAATGGGGAGGGATTGGATGCCAACGGCACGGCTGGGGAAAAGGACAACGGATTGGCGGGGACACTGGCCACGGAAGGTGCGTCGGGACGGAAGGTTGAGGAATCGGCTGGCAAACAAGGCCCCTGCAGGATTGGTTGAGGCAACGCGCCGCGGATCTGGTGATGAGTATAGGGGGTGCGGTTGGCTGAGGACAGCGGCAAAGTTGGGGGGGGGGAAGCTAGCGCGGGGTGGAAGGTTGGAGTTGGGATGCAGGACACGGGCTCAAAAAAAAAAAAAAAAAACTTTTTTTTCTCTTGTTCCTTTTTATCTATTCATTCTTCCTTTTCCTTTTTTTTTCTCTTCCTGTCTCTCTCAAGGATTTCTTACGCGCGCTGGCGCTTTGAGGTCTCCCCATGTACTCTTGCAGATACTCTCACTGGCGCGGATTTCTCACTTTCAGACTCTCACTGGTGCAGATTTCTAACCTTTACCAATTCCTCTTGCTCACGCCGATCTTCTCTCTCCAAGGCGCGGATCTCGCGCGCGGTTCTTATTCTCTCTCAGGGACTCACAAGCCCAAAGGCTACTCAATTGTGCGCAACGTGTGTCTTTTTGTGTATAGGCGCTGAATACAAAGGAGAAAGGATAGGAGAAGGAAAGGAAGGGAGGGGGGCAATCTGTCTAAGTTGGTCCAGCTCTCATCATCTTCACCGCATCCAAGCAAGCCGCGGCAACCAAGTTGCGGAATGAGGCCAGAAGTTTGCGCTGGGCGTCGGCATTGTGACCATGCGGTGCGGCTAGGAACCTCCGGAGGAGTCCATCTGCATCAAAGCTTGCAAGTGGGACGGCCGGAACAATTGGAATGAAGTCCGGGATCTTGGGTAGTGTACTTGCTGGGGGAGGTGGGGTAGTCGCGACGAGTGGGGGAGGGGGTGCAACTATGGAAGGTGAGATGGTGGGAGATCTCTGGGGACAGAACTCAAGTTGGGGGGGATGTGGTGCTCTTTCATGGATGCAAGTCAGGAAAGGCTGCGCGCTGCGGGCCCGCGCGGATTGGAAGGCTTGCGCAGATCGGACGGATTGCGCGGATTGGAAGGCTTGCGCGGATTGGAACGCTTGCGCGGATTGGAAGGCTTGCGCGGATTGGAAAGCTTGCACGGATCGGACGGCTTGCCCGGATCAAGCAGATCACGCATTGCAAGAAGGGCGGATTGGATCACGCAGGTACGCCCCGGATACCTGGAATGGGTTGTTGGGCGGACGCATCATGAGAAGGAAAAACCAGCGGGCAACACGGATGGAGCATGGGTTACGGGACGGGGGACGGATGGATAGGGTTGGGCTAGGGTTCTGTGGCTTAGGGGGTTGTATTCCGTCATTCTTGCTTACTTGCGTTTTTACTTAGGTTAGGGTTGAGAGGGAGGACTTAAATACTTCACTCTCAACTCCAGGTTGTAAAGAGATCATCAATTTATCACATCACATCATCACTTGAATACGTGTGTTGGATTGGATTGGAAAGGAAGGAAGGAATTCATCCTATTATCACTCTATCACTCTCTATCTCTCTTGACCGGATGCATCCAATCTCCTTACAGACGCTTTGACCAATAACTTCCGGAACTCAAGGACAACTTTAGGGGTGTTGCCCCTTTGGTTTACACACCGTTTTTTGGGTATCCTGTTCAGCAGGTACAAGGCCCACATGAAGGCAAACCCCCAGAACTTTTTCCCAAGCTGGCTGTCAATCAGCAAAGCCCTAACCATGTCCGCTAATGTCCTGTTGAACCTCTCCACAATGCCATTCTGATGGTGGTGGGAGGGAAGAGACTTCTACGCTTGGATCCCCTTCATTGTCAGAAAAGTTGCCAGCTTCTTGTTTGCAAACTTGCCCCCATTGTTGTTCTGCAGGATCTTGACCCTGTGAGTTGTCTGCTGCTCCAGCCTATTGATCATGTCTATGATTGTTTCTTTTGCCTGCAACTTCTGCGCTAGGATATGGCACTCATTTTACCCTGTAAAAGCATCTCCAATGGTCAGCGCATACTTGCCATTATCAAAACTGGGGACCTTGAAAGGTCCCATAGGGTCACCAGATAGCAGGTCCAGTGGGGTCAGGTCCCGCATAGATCTGTCTAGGACAATGAAGTGGGTGCTTTTTGCAAGGTGGCAGACCGCACACTTGACCTCTCCCTTTGGGAGGGTAGCCAGGAGTCCTGCAACCAGACCAAGACGTAACATCTTGTGAATCTTTCTGAGGCTAGTGTGCCCAAGCCATTGGTGCCAGTAGAGTAAGGTCTTTTCTGCACCCATCATCTGCTCTTGGTTCCACATGACATGAACATCATTGTGACAGAAAATAGCAAATGGATCCTGGGCAGGGGCACCTCTGTCCGGGATTGTATTCATTGCAGAGGGGGGAACACATGACAGGGCATACAAAGCTGGATCAATGTGAGGGTTACCCCATGTTGGGGTCACAGGTAGGGTCAGACACCATTTTTGGGAGGCCACCACAAGTGGACAGGAGAGGGCCAGAGAGCTGTCAACACGGTGCAGGTTAAAAAGATCCTGTGAGCCATCATAAGTGAAGCTCATGTCAGCCTTCCACATTGCCTCCAGGGAGATTAGAGTGGCTCCTGCCTGCTCACAGTAAAGAAAACCCTTCAGGCGGAGTTTGTTCCTGTTGGTCCTGCGGAAGGAAAGTTCTCCCACCCCTGTAAGAAAAGGTTAGTTGCCTTCTGTGGCAACTTTAAGAGGGACACGCTTCCTTAGCGGTCTGAAGTTCCAGAGGAAATGCCTACATCCAGTAAGATGATGGGACACACCTGTATCAATGATTGGCAGATTGTATTCTCCCGCATGAAGCAGGCCAACGCGCAGGTCTTCATCAAACAGGAGATCATCAACATCAATATCCACTGCATTTGCCCGGCCCCTGTCATTGTGCATTCCCGTTTTTTCATACCTTGGGCGGTAGTAGTCTGGTTGCCGCTTCTGCCTCCTGGGCCCTGAGTCCTGGTTGAGGTCCAACCGGCGCTTGGGCGTCTGTTGTTGAGGGCCTTCTGTGGGGGGTACCACTGAGGGGTATATTGAGGTATGCCCAGGGGGAATGACTATTGGGTAGAAAGGGCAGAAGCCGTGATAAGCTGGTTTTGGTCATGGGTAGTACTTATCTCTCAATTGACCCAGTCAGAACAGGTGTGCTTCAGCGGCATCCTCTTTGGCCTTGTCTATTGGCGCCTCCCTGTTGGCATGGTTGATTGCAATGTCCACCAACATTGCTGTTGAATGGTCATCCCCAAGGGTTGCCTTTCTACTGACCACAGATAATTGCCCCCCGGATTGGTGGTGAAGTAATGTCTTCACTGCATCAAAGTGTTGAATCAGTCAATCAAATGTGGGCACTGTGGGAGCACGCATGATCCAATTTTTTGTTCTTGGTAGCAACTGTATCATCTCCATCTCAATCTGGCGCTTGAATTCTGTGTGTAGGTTGTAAGACTGTTCCATGGCCGCTTGGAGAAAGAAGCCAGCCAGCTCATCTGCATCTAGCTGCGCATTCAGGACCATCAGCTCCTCAATCAGGGTTACTAGGCGGTACAGGGAGGTGGATTCTGTCTCCTGGTCTACCCAGAAGTTTTTCAGCTTGCAGAAGACTTTCATCTGGCTTGCCTGGCTGATGGTGTGGAATTGGTTACGGATGTTTTGCCAGATGTTGCAGCAGGAGTCAATGCATTTTAGTGCCCTTTGCAGTAACATATCCAAGCTGTGGAGGAGTAAAAATTGGGAAATTTTCTCACTCACTGCGTTGGGGGGTCTCCGGAGGCTAAGGTAGTCGGGTTGATCAATTGTCTGCCTGAGGCACTCCTTAAGATTGTCATACCAGTCCGCAAAGTTGCTCCTGTCAACTTTCAGCTTTTGATCTTCTTGAAAGTGCTGGACCTTTGATGCAATAACGCTGTTGGCCTATTGGCGCTGTTGGAGGTCAAGTTCATACTGGGCAGGGATGTCATGCTCACCCCTTTGGTGTGGTGGGACATCCAGGTTTTGCACTTGAACCAGGTTGAGCAAGTCAACTGCATCTTCAAACCGTGTAGAGGGGCCCTTGCTTTGTAGGGGGACAGATGTCTCCCTAATCTCCCCTTTGTCTGCTGAAAGCATTGGGTTTGCCGGTGAAGACATGGGGGGGAGTGGGTGGTGGGGAGGTGGGAGGAAGAAGAAAAAAAGGAATAGGAATAGGAGGGATGGGCAGCAGGAAACTGGGGAAGGGGGGTGGAACGGAGGTAGACCAAGTCTAGAAGGGTAACAGGCAAAAGAATGAAAGAGAAACAGGGGAAGGAAGAGGAATGGGGAAAGAGTCTGGGCTTGGGGCCACGTTACACCCTTTGGAATGTAAAAAAGCCTGTACAGACAAGATTGACTTGGAGGTGTGGCCAGTACCTCCGCCAAATGGGTCCTATGCGGGTACCTTGCCTAGCAGACTGGGGAAGGGAAAGTGGGTGGGGGGGGGGGGGTTAAACAAGATGTGGATCAGATTGCAATGTGGTTTTTCCAGGATGCGTATTTGGCCAGAGTTGTAGCAGCCAAGGAGTGGGCTGACGTATTTTTACTCTGGGTATCCATGCACAGAAGTTTGTATTTCTACGTTGAGTGATGTGACAGGGAATTAGATATGTATTTCTACAATGATAGCTTTGGTAAGGAACCATTTTCAGGGTTTCTGCAAGAGTCTGTTCTAAGGGTTCATAACCTGTTGTGTAAAAATGTTTCATTGAATAAGGAAGCTCTCTCTCTTGGTTGTACTCAGGCTATTTATATGCCATGCTGCAGCTGGGAGAGTAGGCACCCACAGTTTGGCCAACAGGGGGTACCCTTCCTTGGATTGCAGCTGGCCAGGTTGTGGGTGGACGGAGATCAGAGGCAAGAGAGAGAGAGAAACCCCCCCCGCCCCCCCGAGAGCATCTTGATGAGCATCTCACACTCCCCCTCCAGATCCCTTGACAAAAAAATTCACAAGGGGCTTGTTGGGTATGTTTAGAAACTTGCTTGGGATGATCCATTTATCCTAGGACTGCTTTTGAAACTTGTTTTGAGATCTTGATTGACTCTACTTTGGGCAGGACATTAAAACCTCCTCCTGGCTCTCAATCAGGTTTGAATCCAAACTTGGGAATTTTTCTTCCCTTTGATTTTTGGTCAGTCATGTTGGGTTCATCTGTAGATGCTCCAGCCGCTCTGAACCAATGATCTCATCTAGACCAAAAAAAAAAACAAAAAAAAAAAAACACCTTGCAAGGTGTTTCAATCCTGAAGATTTCTTTCTTTTTTTTTTTTTTTGGGAGGGAGGAAGTATTATTGTTTTCATTCTGCTTCCAAAAGCAACTTCAACTCAAATGTTGATTAAGATGTTTTGTTTTTTTAATAGGTTAATGCTTGATCTCTTATCAGGTTTTGGATTGATTGATCTTCTTCAAGTTGATTGTGATGATGGTCCTTGATCCATCTTGAGGGCTGCTCTCAAGCTGCTCCAAACAGATTGTTGACTGAAGTGGTAAGGATGTCTGGAATGTTTTGGTTTGTTCAGTCTAACGCTTCACATCAGATATGGATAGGATTTATTTTCTATATCTATCTATTGTTGTGAGTCCAAGTTATAGGCCCCTCAATGGTCTAACTTTGATAAGTAGCTCCATGGAAGAGAGTGAGGAGGTGTGAAATAGGGGCAGTACTGGATAGGCATCCTTCCAGCTTCACAGATTCAGTTCCCTATAACCAACACCAAGAAAAAAGATTAGGTATCTCTTGGGAACAAGAATTACTGGAGAACTGGTGTTTGAATGGCTTGGTTGAAGAAATCCTTCAAAAAAAAACTTTTTGAATGTGTTCTGGAATCATGATTGATTCCTTCTTTGAGAGAGAGTAAATGGGAACTGAAGCCAGTGTGTGTGTATGGGGGGGGGGAGTGCAATGAGTTCAATCTTATGATCTTAAGGATGGAATGGAAGGATTTGGTTTGATTTCTAATTTAAAAGGATATCTGCTGTGGAAATAAGAGAGAGAGGAACTCCCGAATTGTCCTAGTCTTTGGAATTTATTGATTCTAGTGTTGGTGAAGTGTGGGATTTACCCTTTTAGTTGAGATAAAAAGGGATGAATTCCTTTTCCCAAACCATGATCTGTGGTGCCTCCTACCCCCCCTCCTCTCTCAACCTGGACTGAGGGAGTGGACTTGATATCCTCCCTCTCAACCCTAACCTAGGTAAAAGCACAACAACAGCCCAACTGCAGATGAGAAGAGAACCCTAGCCTAACCCTAACCCATACCTGTACTGCCCCAATCCCTCAAGCCCACCTGCCATCACACACATCCAGTTCATCCTTCTCATGACCCAGCCCTCCACCGCACCCTACTCAGAGCCCCCTGTGCTTTTCCCTATCCCCCCTGATGCGCCCTTGTGATTTCCCTGGTCCTGTGGGCCAGCCAGGGCTTGTGCGCCTCTGCCCCCCCCACATAACCCCCCCAATTGCCCCATGCTTACCTCCCCAAACTAACCACCCCCAAAATTGGTTGGGCCCGCTCCATTCCTAGGTCCATAACCTCTGAGCGGGTCCCAACCTGCCGCACCTTGATAAAGCTTGACCCATTGCTGGTGTGCTGAGCCATGCAGTTCCTGCTTCCAAGCCCGCAGCAGCAGCAGAAGCCGCTGCTGAGACCGCATGCACCCCAACTGCTGAGCCTGACCTACCCAATGCTGAGTGCACAGGCCCCAAAGCAGTTCCCAGTCCAAGGCTATATGATGACACCACACCGCATAGTCATGAGAGACAAACAATCTCAAAGGATTTGTAAATCTGCCTAGTCTGGTCAGAATTGTTGAGTACCAGCCGGTTTGAAGGATTGGGGAGCTTGAGATACAGGTGTGAGGAGGTGCCTGATCCTCCTGAGAGGGGAAAGAAAAGAGTTGTGTGGGATGATGAAGTGATTTGTTTGTAGATCTGAATCATAGGCTTGGGATTGAGGAGCTCTCAAAATCTCCTGTCTGGGACCTGTCATCCAAGTCAATGAATGGGTCAGGTACACTGTTCAGTTCCCAGCTGTCAGCAGGAATAGCATCCTCAGGGAATCCAAGGTTTGAAGTTCAATGAACCCTCCCTGTTGGTTCACATCAGGGTTTGGGTGGACTAGAATGGTTTGGTTTGGCCCAGGATGGCAGGATCCCTGCCAGGTATCTTCAAGACCAATCAATTCCAACTTGAGCCTGAGGAAATCAGAGGATTGAGAAGGATGTTTGGACTTATGCGTGACCTGATTGGATGTCTCAGATTGATGAGTTACTACTCATCAGATGGCCATTTTTTTTCTATCTAAAAGATCCATGAGGTTCTTGTGCTAGACTCATGAGAGAAGCATTAGAACTCAAGTAAAGGAGCACACTTCAAGCCATACCCATGGAACTGAAAATAACAAATCTTGAACTTGGAGAGGTTTGAAGGGTCTTGCAGGTCTGTAGATCAACTTTCAGATGTTGAGGAAAACGTGTAGTCTTCCTTGGAAGTCTCAAGGAAACTAGAAAATATTCTTTTTACACCTTAGCCACTCCATTCAATTACTGTTGAGAACAACTTTTCACATCATGGTTCCCTACACAATACATACTTAACCCTCCCTCCTCCCTCCCTTCCCATTCTTCAGTCTTGAGAAAACCAGGTTCATTTTCCATGGAACTTGCAGTTTTGAGGATTTGCTTTCCCCTTTGGGGACTGGAGTTCAAATTAAAAGTTGGTTAGGATCTCTCTGAGTCATCAAAGCGTTTCTTTGAAGAATCATTGGTTTCTTTGAATTTGGCACCAATGTTCCACAATCTCTTTTTTGGTCCACAGAAAGTTCTTGTTTTGATAGAAATTATCATGGTCAATTGATTTGTTTATGAGCTGGTGAAATTCTGTGATTCTGTGTTCTGAAACAGAAAGATGATTCATTTGTAATTTTGTAAACCATTTTCCAAAGAAGCTTTGTTTGATTGGATGCAGGAATTCAAAGTTATAAAATTGGAAATGTGAATTAGATTCCCTACCACACTCCTGCATGACCAGATTATTTTAGTTTTAATCTGCACTTCAGAATTTGTTTGTGCTTCCAAACAAGTTGGAAAGTTGTTGTTTTAGCACTCCCAGTTGTTAAGGGTCCAGGTTGGAATGGTATTGTTGAGTATTTCAAGTTAAGGTTTGAATAACTTAAAAGCTCTGACTGCTAATAATTGAGAGGCATACATCAAATTGTTACAATTGGTTTGGAAATTTTTTGGTTCATTATAGAAAACAACTTGAAAGGATTGAAAATAGGATCTAAGTTTATAGGGATTTTCTTGTATGAGCCAATCAAGCTATTTCACATTCTGGGACTTCAAAATCTAAAAAAACTGATACAAGACCTAGAAAGTTTATGGTTAAGAGCTTTCAGGAGTTTTTGTGCCTCTGGATCTGCATGAATATTTCTACAAGCTATTGATCAAACTTGGGTTAGGGAGCTCTTTGAAGAATCGTGGGAGTCAAGAATTTGTTTGAGAAGATCCTCAAAAGCCTTGGAAGGATTCCTAGGGTCCAAAGGATCATCAAAAAGACAACCAGACTTTTAAGAAGAATAATCAACTGGATATAAATGTTTTTATGCCTGGGAGATGCTTAATCCCCCTAAAATATCAATATTCTCATTTTAAGGAGCAAGGGAATTTTTCCCAGTCAAGCAAGTAAGTAAAATCAATAACAGAAAATATCTATGAGGTTTTTTAAACCCTTTGAGAGAAGCTGGTTGAGTTGGTTAATCTAATGTTACATGGCCACCCCAATTACTGAAGGGGAAAGGATTAGGTGGATGTAGGTCATATGAGATTGACCAACACTACAAGAAATCTTCAATTTAGTAAGGCTATCCATTGAAGTTTGAGGTTGAGGCTCAAAGCCAAGTTCAAGGTGCAAGGTAAATTTTTCAAATAAAAAACTGGTTCAAAGATCAATTTACTGACTTAGTATCAGCATGGATGCAAGAACTTATGAAATTAACCTAATGAGCAAACAATATGAAGGTGAAGGAATAATCATTTTAATTTAATCTACATCATAATGAGCTGAATAGTTACATCCTGATAGATGTCCTCTCTAGCTAGGAATAGTGAAGCTGCAATGAATTTAAACAAATTCAATAATAAATGAAATGATGCCATTGGGGTTCAAGAAGGAAATCAGAAATGACCAAATACAAATTCATAGAGACAATTCAATGTGAATGTGAAAGAGTAATGAATGTGATTTAGGTTTGAATAAAAAATTCACCCTGATTCCAGGGAATAATAGACTTTTTTTAAGTTGATAAATTAATTTAAATATGGTTGGCTGCAGAAGGTTAAAATTGATTTTTTGATGGTGACTCAAAATGGATTGAAGTATTAGCTAGATCCAAAGCCCATAGCTGAACTCAAAGAGAAGTTCCAGGGTGAAATCAGAAATTCAGAGTTAAGTTTTGCTATTTGTAGTTGATACTGCAAAGTTTTTGATCTCTGTCTTCATTTTCTCCTTGTTGGAGCACTGTCTCTCAATCTCTCAGTCTGCTTGTGTCACCAGCTGTTGTCTCTATGGTGTCATCCTGTCTTTTGTCTTCCCATATCATCTTTCTTTATTGTCTTCTTTCATAAGCTGTCACCAGAAGTATGGCAAGTACTGCTCTCTCAGATAGCTGTCACCTCCTGTCACCTGTTGAATAAGCTACCACAAGGGCCAAATTGGGGTCTCTGGCTAACCAGTGACATGAAGTGACTATATGTGGCCAATGTTGTCTCAAATAAGTATCAAAAGGTTCACTATCAAAAGACAACAATGGATTCTGTGATTCACCATAACATATACTGGGTTGATTGTGGATTTCACCTTGATGGAAAATAAAAGTCAACTGGTTTTCACCTTGGTTAAAAGTCAAAGTCAGTCTGGTTTCACCTTTGTGGAAAATAAAAGTCAAACTGATTTACCCAATGATCAACTTTTTCTTCAGGATAACATCACCAGACAAAAAGTAATAAATTTGAATATTTTAAAAATTGTACCACTTTTTTTGTTAATTGCATGTGCATTTTTTTCAATTTTATTGTCATTTACTCATAAATGAATGTCACCGCAACAAAAAAACAGTGGATGTTTCACAGGGTGAAATTTTTATTTTCACACAACTGTTTGTACATGCAAACTTAGTTTCACAGGAAAATCATGTGAATTCAAGGTGGTTTTCACCTGATTTTATTTCTTTCATAAATATTGCAATGATTTTGGTATTCCTATAAAAATAACAAAATGATTTTTATAATTCCAAATCTTTTGAGTGGAGCCGTACTAATATAGACAGGTCATCTTGTTCAGACAGTGCAGCATGACAATCAATATCACCACAAGTTATGATCTTCCAATTATTGGTTGCTCTCACTTGAAAAACATTCAGATGTTCCCAACTTGAAAGAAATTGTGTATTTGTTTCAAAAAAATTGATAAAAATATAAAAATCAGGGAAATCATGAACAGGATCAACAATATTGATAATTTTTGTAATCTTACCAAAATTTGGAGTAGTATCTTGATAAAAACAAACAAGGCTATCACCCATGTTTATTGTGTGTGGTGAAGGTTACATTCTTCCAGTTAAGATGCTGGTGGTATCTCCACCATGGGGACAAAATGATGTTCTGAGAGTCACATGAATTAGTTGGAAAATCATGATCAATCCAGTTAATATGTGGTTTTAACTTCCTCAAATGATCAAGGAAATCAGTGTAATATTTCCTTTTGGCCAGATTTGGTTTTGAATTAATCTGATTTTCATTTGCATCTTTGCTTTTTAAATATGATGTCATAATTCTTACTTCTGGGGGGGCTTCAGGGTTTTTCAAATTGTTCTTCAAGTTGTTAGATTGGGAGAATCTCTGAAAAATAGTCAAGGGTATATTTGCTGCAATCAGAAAGAAATGAAAATTAGTTTTTCATGATTAATATGATTCAAAATTTGAGCTTATACCTGTTGAATTGTTATGGTTAATACAGGAAAAAAGCCCATTTATTCTTTCATATGCCCATGTGGCAGAACAAGGAGCAGGACCCCATTGCATTAGGAGCTCAGGTATATGTGTGGAAAGATGATGGTTTGGTTTGGAGTTGCATGCAGGAAAAAGCTTCTGACAACTATTTTGGTATTTTTTCCAATGCTTGGTAAATTCTGGAGCAGAATGTTGAGTAACAACCCAGCTGGTAGCTATGTTGAGTGCGCTCACAAGGTGAAAAGTAAGTTTCAATAATCTCTGCAGGAAGTGGATTTCCCCCTATGTCCCTTGTTATCAATAAAGGGGGAAGAAAAAGTTTATATATCAAGAGCCATTCTGCAGCTTTCAAGCTTCCATGAGCGGCCGCTCCAAGATTCTTTGGCACCCTGGTCCAATTGGAGGGAATGGGTGTCCTTTCAATCAAGTTTTGGATTTTGTTCAGAGTTTGTGATTCAAATGTAAATGTTGGAATGATTTTGCCATCAAACCTTTCAGAATGAAAATCAGAGCTAGTGATGCTTGATATTTGAACATAGTCCAAATCATCATTATATTGATTACTGGGTCCTGAGGTGTGAAGAAAGTGGGCACTTCTTTCTGAATAAGGAGTGGTGGTATTTTTTTGATTGTTGGAAATATTTTTGTGACGGGTTTTGGGTATTCTCTGAAGATCTGGAATGGCCTTCCTCCTCAGATATCTCACCTCTCTTGATTCAATGTCTTTATTTAGTATGTAATCTTCATTTTCACTTTCAATTGTCAAGAGTGTGTCACTACTGGAAAAAAGTTCCTTTTTGCTCTTTTTCTTCTTCCATGTTGATTCTGGCAGGCAGATTTTATTTGTGGCATGATCTTTCAAAGCTCCAAGGACCATATTGTGCATCACATCAAGATTTATCATCTTTGTTGCATCCCAATAAGGCAGCTCTTCAAGGATTGAATATCTCACACCTGTTTTTCAAAAGACTTCCTCACGTGCATTAATTGAGGTTGCCTGAAGCCATTTATGGACACTTTCCTTGTGGTCCTTCAAGTTTTAATTTGGGAACAGGAATGGCTGAACAACATCCATTTGGGATTTCTCAATATGTCAGAAATTGTAAAACTTGGTTCCTGCATGACTTGTGAAACCAGTGAGCTTCCTCATAGCTACAACATTAGAAATTACAGTCAAAATGGCAACTCTGATGAAGGATCCATTTGTATTTAGAGCCTTTTTTGAGAATAAAAGACCATTCCAAAGTTCTTTTAGTTCTTCAAAAAGGGGTTGTAGGAGATAGTTCAACTGGGGTCCAGTAGGCTCCTTGGGTCCAGGTATGATTCCAGCAATATATAAATTTTCTTTTTGGTGATTTTTTTCAGGAGGAAGAATGAGACAAACCAAGACTATTGATCCCAAGATTACATTCCTGCTTTATTTTCCAAATGCATTGAACCAATCAAAGTAAAGTGTAAAAGACAAATGTTCCTTTTTTGTAAGGAAGCATTCTGATTCACCAATTCCCCTGAATTTTTTCCAAACAAAACCATCCCAAATATTGGTCATGATATCCCTTGGTGATCTTTCCAGGTGAGCAGAAAGATCCTTTTCAATTCCATTGCGTTTCAAAAAACTTGCTAGCCATGCCTTAAAAGGTTGGTACACAAATGTTTTCCTAGGGGAGAACTGTGGTTCAATAATTTCTTTCATTTTTGGATTTTTGTTTGATGATTTCTTCATTTTTCCAATTGATTCTGTACATGCTGGAATGAATTGGCCATAATTGAGATGTTTAGTACACTTGATTTGTTCATTCCTGATGTCCTTCACCAATGCAGGGAGAAAGAAACATTCTGGAAAGCAAGAATATATATTCAAGGTGGGGTTGACATTCAGGTATTCAAAAACAGTATCCATATTTAGGGGGTTTGTTAATTGAATATTTGGAGAGTGATTTAGAATGGTCTGCTTGTGAAAATTCAATGCAAACAACAGAAATATGGATGCATCCCTGCTGATACAATGTTCAAGATTCAAAATGGCCAATATCACTAGAGAGAGCACAAATGGTCTTTCATTGAGTCCCCAAGGGATTGGAGAATAATGTGATGTATCAAAGATGACTGAATCTGAATGAGAGTCAGACAAATGAAAAGCTGAAGCGGAGGTGCTCTGTAATTTTTTTGGTTTGGATGACCTTGGTGCACTGCAGGAAACTTCAAAATATTTCTGATTTGATTGATTACTGGGTGGAGTGATTTTGGTTTTTTCTCTTCTTACTATGTGATGTTGATACTGGGCAGTTGAAAAAGCCAATCCAGTCCTCATCCCATGAATTGTCATGTGGGTCTTGGAATTACAATCATCACATTGGCAGATGATGTGCTTGTTTTGTGATGGTGAAATGCTAATAAATAGTTCTTACTAGTGTTGGGTGTATTTTATTTCCAAATGGTAATCCAAAAAACCTTAATGGGGAGATTAAAGTAGACAAAGTAGACATCTTATATAGAAGTGTCCTGAGTAATTTCAGTGAACAATTTCATCTCAAAATTGTAACCAAAATCAAGTGGATGAGTCTTGGAACTCATCAAGCAGGCGTTTTGGTGCAGGTTTAAAACATGTTTCACAAGAAGCTTCAAAATTTTAAATTACAAATAGTTATCCAGAATTACAAAAAATAGGACAGATAACAAATCATAGTGTTTGAATTGTTGAATCAGTAATATGAGCCCCTCTTGGAAGATTAAAGACGTGGTCTCCATTGGGATGAGAATTCAGCCAGTATTCACTGAAGTCAAGCACAATGAACTTAGCAAGGTCAAATATTTTTACATGGCAAGGAACAAATCCATCTGCAGAAAAGAAATTTTTTTGAATTATGGAGCAGATGTATGTGTTGGTTCTTTTCCATATGGGTTCATCAATGTTGTTGGCTTCAAGTTCATTCAGCTTGGAAACAATGGAAATGAGTTTGAGACAACTGGAGGCTGGGAAATTTCTGTAATCAATAAGAATCAAAAGAATCCCACCAATTCCTGAAACACAATAAGCAGCCAAGAGGGAATAAAATGGCCTTGAATTGTACTCCTTGGGAAGTTGATCACATTGGGAGGTATAACGCTGAAGAGATTGTTGTGACCAATTGATTTTGCACCTGGCTTTTAATATGGAAAATGAAATCAATAAATGGTAGAAATTATCAACCAGCCTGTCTAGAGCCTTCCACTCAAGTTTGATACTTCTTTCATTGCATGATGCAGTGGAATCAGTGATTTTTGAAGTGGTGCTATGGCTGGTAAGACATTGTATGAAATACTGTATCATTGCTATCTCTTGTTCCAAGTCATCATTGGGGTTGGTTGGAGCTTCATATGCTGGTAAAGGTGTGATATCCTTAGCAACCAGTTCAATGGACTGGAAAAAGATTTTTGCCCAATTGTTCTGTTGATGCTTGGTAGGATGGAACAACATATTGAGCAGTGTAATTAATTCATGACCCAGTAAATTTGATGGAGCAGTGTGATTTGCTATTGTGGGAATGTTCCAAACATCTGGCTTCAAGAGTGGTTAATTCAACAATGGCTTGAAAAAATTGATTCCTGTTTGCAATCAAAAAAAAAAAAAATTCAAATCAACATTGAGGATTTGATTCAAAAGTAAAGGTTCAACAGACCATCACCCAGCATTTTGTTCAAACACTGTTTGATACCAGTGTTATTCAGTGTATGGAATTGAATCATTGATGGCAGGGTATCAGTGTAGCTGCTCATTGGCTGGAGTTTATTTATTTGCATGGTGTGAAGCTTGACTACAGATTCATGTGCCATGGAATAAGCATCATAGAGGAGTGTTGAAGAGTAAAGTTGAATTAAAGGAAGGATTGCCTTGGTGTGTTTCATGAATATGGTAAATGCATTGGATTGTTGGCTAGGTTGGCCTTTGGAAGATCCTGGCAGTGTGGCAGATAGAGCATTGGCTGTTGGAGGTGGATTGGGCTGAGACTTGCATGCGGATTGGAACTGGGAATGTTGGTTTTCTTGGTTTTCAGAAGTTGCTGTTGGTATTTCCAACAAAGGATTGGATGTTGCAGGGGGAATAGGTTGAGGCTGGGGCTGATGGGGGAATTCACTGGAAAGTAGGAGCATATCAGGATAAATGGTTCCAGGTGGTGGGGGTGGCTGACATCCATTTGGGGTAGAGGTTTGAAAGTTGGATGGGAAGGATGCCTCAAAATCAAACATTTGGACACTGGGTTTGGGATTGTCATCAGTTGTGATTGTTGATTATTCCAATGCTCTCTTATCCTACCACCATTGATTCCACTCAATTCTATCTATCTCCCTTGTGCTGCTCTTTCTCCTTTAGTTCCAATGTCCTCTATGTTGTGATAGTGTTGATTATTGAGTATGCGGAGGAGCACTGTGTGGTTATTGTTGCTGGATCTGCAACACCTTGACTGTCACTGAACTGTGTGGGATTGCAAAATGCGGGTTGGACACACCTCTCAAATCCTGCTGACTGCTTGGAGCAACCTGGAACATTCAACACCTTCTCAACCGTTGCAACTATAGCAAACAACCCCTCAATACCTGAAGACTCAACTCAAACTTGATCACCGATTAACTACGGCTTAGTGGGTACCATCCCTATGGTTCAAATCAACATTAAGACAACTCACCTCTTCTCTCTTTAAGTTGAACTAAACATCCTATGCCATTGGGCGGATCAGTCAAGGTAATCTTATCAGAAGTCTGGCGGTTCACATTCTGTAAATCATCCACCAAACAGATCTACCTTGTTTCTTCCCAACTTGCACTTGCTCATCAATCTCTTCCTACCAGTTGTTTGCAGTGTTGGTTCTGCTCAGTCTTTTGATAAGCCGCAATCTTGACTGTTGAACTTGTCTCTCTTGTTGGTTGCCTCATCCATTCCATTTCTTGTTCCTTCTTGCCTACTCCTCGTTTCTCATATTGACTCAATTGGAATTAATAGCCTGGTCTAGGTTTTCTGTTCCATACAATTTAACTGACACGGTTAAAAGCCAAAATTGGATCCCTCAAGCTTAACCGGAATGGACGGAACATCATCCACGCCTGGACCAGGGGGAGAGGGTGGCTTCAAGGCCCTTGCGTTGAAGTCTCTGATGGAGTCGACTCCTCTTTTATCCAACACAAACTACTCAATATGGCGGAAAAAGATGGAAAGGCTGTTCAAGATGAGGGGAATTCTCCATCTGGTCAACTCTCCCAATCCTTACAAAGAAATCCCCGACAACAACAAGATGTCCGGCTATCTGATGTCCAAGCTTGACCCTGCAACTCACACAAACATAATCACAATTGAAAACGAAGGCTTGACAATACTCATCTGGCAAGCCTCCAAAGACCATTTTGCATCAAACCAAGTGGCTAATCGCGCGCGCATGTTTTTCAATTTCCTATATCTTGCTTTTGACTCAAAAAACATAGACGGATTTGTCACCAACGTCAAACTCCATCTTGGAAAGTTGGACAAAGTCGGCATAGAACTACCTGGGGACATTCTCAGTTACCTAATCCTCTTCAAACTTCCTGAATCCCTCAACTCCATCAGATCGCAAATAATGGACTCGGGCGAAGACCTGTTGGTCAATTTTATCCTGAATCACTTGGTCCAACACCGGAACAAGGTGCAGTCTAAGGCTCAGGAACCAACGGCTATAAATTCTGCCTTATACCACTCTGGCGCGACAAACTCAGATTGACCTTGATGTACCAAAGGGAAGCACAATTGGGCCCTTACCTCACACCCTTTTTCATTGTGCTGGGCAGAGTTTCCCAAGCTTAAACCAGAGCACCCAACGAGTAAAGCAAGGAGGCCTCAAAAGAAGACTCAACCCAAATCGCACTTTTACTCGTTCTTCTGCGCCTTCAACCAACAAGAAGCCGATGGAAAGCGATTCATACTGGAAAGCAGATGTTCAATCCACATGATAAGAGACAAATCAGCATTCAAAACCCTCTGTAAACAGGAAGGCAATGAAACAATCAAAAACGGAAAAAAGGGAGATGGAATACCCATTTGTGGCCTGGGTACAGCACACATAAAGTGTGGATCAAAAACAATCAGCCTTGAAAATGCGGCCTGGGTCCCCAAATCAACCGTGAACCTAATATCCATGGTTGCTTTACTAAAAAAGGGTTTTCTCCTGCACGTCCACCTGTCAAACAATCCTGCCACCTTCACCATGAAACTCAATGGAAAAGTTGTCCTTGGCGGGTCAATCAATAACAACCTACTCGAACTGAACACCAAGCCTCTCTCCGTCCATGAATCCTGCTACCTAACCTCTCCTGAGCTTGTCAATCTACACCAAAAACTCGGTCACTCCAGTCTGAGTTGAATTGAAAAGCACCTGGGACAGAATCTGCCGCAAGAAGTCAAAGACAGCTTTGAATGCCTTGCATGCAAGAAATCCAAGATAACCAAAGCCTCCTTCAAAGACAACCAGTCCCCAGCTCAGCAAGTGTTTGACAGATTGCACATGGACCTCATGGGACCTCTCAACCCCACAAGCAAAGGCAGTATGAATTACTCGCTCACCGTTGTTGACAATAAATCCGGATACATTTCTGCGTTTCCACTCCCATCCAAGGACGCTGCAGCTGGAACAATTGTATTTGTGATTGAGAATGAAGCCAAGAAGCAGCACAGGTACCCAATAGAGGTTGTCACAGATGGAGGGGGAGAATTTGTCAATGATTCCCTGAAAAATTTCTTTAAATCCAAAAGTATCAACCACATTATCAGCGAACCGTACCACTTGCAGCACAATGGCAAAGCGCAGCGAGCGAATCAAACCATCATGGAATCCCTAAGATCAGTCTTCAGCTCTACTTCCATTCCCAAAAGCTATTGGCACATTGTGATCCAAAGTTGCTGTTTTGCCCTAAACCAAATCCCAGCCAAATCAAATGAGAAAACCCCCTGGGAGCTCCTTCATAAAAACTCAGTCCTTAAACAATACCTCAAACCCATAGGCTCATTGGCTATTTATCTAATCAATCAGAATAAAATAACGTCAAAAATGAACAAGAAAGGTGAGGAAGGGACTTTGATTGGCTTCAATCCCAAACTCTTGTCATACAAGTTGCTCTCCAAAAGCGGAAAAATAATAGAAAGCAAGCACGTCGAATTCTTGAAGAACCAATTACCAATTGAACCATCCTCACTAGATCTTGAGGAAAATTCACGAGTTTGAGAGATCACTTACCAATCCAATGCTTCTCAAAACAATCATGGCACTTCCTCTCCCAATAGCAAAGATCTCAAGCCAAGCGTGGAGGTTCCAGAAGACCACAGTGCATCCAACTCCAACAATTCCGACCAGACTATCCTCAAATCCCTCCAACCAAATCTGAGAGACAGGAGTTGAATCAAACCCCCTGAAAGATACGGCTACTACCCCACCGACATACCAAAAAACATCCACAAAGCTCTCAAGAATCCAACCTGGATCCCATCCATAAAAAAAGAGCTGGATATGGCCGAGGACCTGGGAGTATGGGAGGACGCGGACGAGTCGGAGGTAACTAATCCACTTGACACCACCTGGGTCTTCCAACGCAAGCAAGATCTTCACTCTGTGACTGAGACACTTAAATCAAGAGTCTGTGTGCAGGGATTCAACCAGAATTTTGGCATTGATTACCTGGACACATTCGCTCCCACAGGAAAAATTGCTTCTCTACAAGCTCTCCTGGCGTACTTGGTGGATAAACAACTGCCAATCCTTTAATTTGATGTGAAAGGAGCTTTCCTCCACGCTCCATTAGATGAAAACTTTTACATCCTAACTCCTGTTGGCTCAAAAAGGAAGGCTAAATATCTAAAACTAAAAAAATCCTTGTACGGCCTCAAACAGGCTCCCTTAAACTGGTACAAAACGCTCTCCGGATGGCTCAAAAGTCAAGGCTTTCTCAAAAGCGACACCGATCCCTGCCTCTACCTTCACAAAGATTCAATCTCTGCCTTTTTCTTCCACGTTGACGACCTAGTAGTGGTAGGAGACATTGAAAGTTTCAAACTTGCCTTTCTCAAGCGCTTCAAAGACTCATCCGCTCATCCTGTAGACACCTTACTAGGCATGAAGGTTGAAACTTCAAAATATTCCATCAGCCTATCCCTGCCCAATCACATTCAAAAAGGCCTGGAAGAAATGAACCTCCTTGACGCAAAGCCGCTGAACAACCCTTGCACCTCTGGAATACGACCCTTGCCTGCTACCAAAGAAGAAGTCTCAAAATTCAAGGAGCTCAATCAGAACTATTTCTCACCAATAGGCCGACTCAACTTCATTGCAAACTTGGCTAGACCAGATATCAGCTTTGATGTCGCCAACCTAGACAGATTCTCTGATAGGCCAGGCATCAACCACTGGAAAGAGGTTGTTCACGTCTGGCAATACCTACTAAAAACCATAGATTTCAAGCTGGTACTCAAACGCAAAACTGCCAACAACCACCTTGTTACATACAGCAATGCTACCTGGGGAGACAACCCTCACACCCGACTTCCTCAAACTGGCTTCCTGGCTCTATTCAAGGGAAGTCCAATATACTGGAACAGTTGACGCCAACAAAACATAGCCCACTCCTCAACTGAATCAGAATGAAACTCTCTCTCCACAAGCCACCTGGAAGGGAGATGGCTGAACCACCTTTTAGAAGAAATGTGGCGAACTAAACTTGATCCTCCTCTTCATCTAATCAACAACAAAGGCCTAGAGGACAAGCATAAGAATTTTGATTCAAAATTGCATGCCAAGCACATCAACATCAAGCTCAAAAGTCTGCGCAACAACCTGAATGATGGACTCATCAAAATTAAACTAGTATTTTCTCGCGAAATGCTTGCAAATGCCCTTACCAAGGCCGCTAGTCCACTTGCTGTCATGAAATTGGTCGAGTATGTTGGATCTTGAATTCTCTTAATGTTGATTTGTGCCGGGGTGTTGATTATTTGAATGCTCTCTTATCCTACCACCATTTATTCCACTCAATTCTATCTATCTCCCTTGTGCTGCTCTTTCTCCTTTAGTTCCAATGTCCTCTACGTTGTGATAGTGTTGATTGTTGAGTATGCGGAGGGGCACTGTGTGGTTATTGTTGCTGGATCTGCAACACCTTGACTGTCACTGAACTGTGTGGGATTTCAAAATGCGGGTTGGACACACCTCTCAAATCCTGCTGACTGCTTGGAGCAACCTGGAACATTCAACACCTTCTCAACTGTTGCAACTATAGCAAACAACCCCTCAATACCTGAAGACTCAACTCAAACTTGATCACCGATTAACTACGGCTTAGTGGGTACCATCCCTATGGTTCAAATCAACATTAAGACGACTCACCTCTTCTCTCTTTCAGTTGAACTAAACATCCTATGCAATCAGGCGGATCAGTCGAGGTAATCTTATCAGAAGTCTGGCGGTTCACATTCTGTAAATCATCCACCAAACAGCTCTACCTTGTTTCTTCCCAACTCGCACTTGCTCATCAATCTCTTCCTACCAGTTTTTTGCAGTGTTGGTTCTGCTCAGTCTGTTGATAAGCCGCAATCTTGACTGTTGAACTTGTCTCTCTTGTTGGTTGCCTCATCCATTCCATTTCTTGTTCCTTCTTGCCTACTCCTTGTTTCTCATATTGACTCAATTGGAATTAATAGCCTGGTCTAGGTTTTCTGTTCCATACAATTCAACTGACAGTGATCTGCTGGCTTTCAGGAAAAATGATATATTCATTTGTTGCGCTGGAATTTGATGTGAAACAAGCCGTCTTTTGGAAGGCCGGAGAGTATATTTGGATTGATGAGAGCGTTTAGATAGCAGATTTCCAGAGCCTATCTTCACCTGCTCTTCAACTGGCAGATCTTGACCACTTGACACAACTTTGAAAATTGAAAATTATTGGTTATCATAGGATGATTGGAGAGAAATGGATTTCAATAAATGTGCTGAACTCTATTGGATTCATCTATGGCATCCATAGCCTTTTTTGCATGGTCACAAACTGACTTGGGAAAGGTCTTATCATTGTGGGCTTTTTCAAAGTGGTGTTGCATTTGTTGGATATTTTCAAGAAACTCTTCCTGGGGAACAACACAGATCTCCGACTCATATACAAAGGTCCCTGTCATTGGTGGAGGTTGGGGGGCTGAAAAAGGTTCAAGATTGGATCTTTGTTGTGCTTCTGGTTGTGGCCAGTGGGGTGCAGGAAGGTTGGTAGAGGTTGGATTTTGTTGGGCTGTTGATGATGGTGGTTGGATGTGTCATTTTACAAAAGTGGCATGGTAGGTGGGAAGACAGGATTTGATGATGGATTCAAAGGAGCAGTGTTTGGGGAATTGAGGAGGTCAACTGATTCAAATGTTAATGAGTCTATGAATGACAAATTATCAGCAAAAAGGTCAGTGCATGTTGCATGAGCAAGGTTAATTTCTGGGATATGGGTTCAGAAACCTGGCTGGGCAAGGTTGCTAGCTAGTAGATCATTTGTTTCAGGATCAAATAGATCACAAAGGTGAGGCAAGGGATTTCCATTGTTGGGGGGAAAGGAAATTGCCTGAATCACAAGCAACTTGTATAATAAATATACAGCACACAGGAAAGGGGGGAAATTTTGATGAGTAAGGGATGGGAAAGCCACTGGATCCTGGTATTTAAGGCAACCATGGGAACAAAGTGAAGCAAAAAAACTGTAGTTTGTGGGCAAGTAGATTTACAGGCAATCATGTAGAATATGCATGTTTATGATTCACACAAGTCACATGCAAGCATGCAATGCATTGTGACTGATCAATTGCAAGATTTTCATGGTGGCAAAAAGAAATTTACATGCATGGAGAATTTTTTAATAGAAACAAGGTGTGGCAATCAAGATAGATGGAAAAACTAACATCTTGATGAAGAAGCAAGCCAATTGATAACAATTTCCTCCCTTGCACTATGTCCACCAAAATTTCCTGAACCTGTTACTTGTGCCTTCTTGCAAACCTCAGCCAGGTTTTTGTTAATTTGGACTGAGATTCCTAAGCATGTTAAAGGAATGCCAGGGGGTCTCAGCAATTGGACTGTCTGATGGAAAAGATAATTTGATGCCCAGATTACATCAGTCCAACCATCATTGCATTGAAAGTCAATATAAGTCTGAATCCCAGGCAAGAAAAATTGTCCATATTGAACATCAAAGCCCTGGTGTCTATGGGCAGGTTCCCCTGTCTCCTCAAAAATACCACAGAAGCCACCATGATCCATACCACTGATGTCATTATCAACATGGGCTGAATTATAAAATTCATTCCAAGTGGCAGTTAAATTTCCAGCAAAAACGTCTTCACAGGCATACCCATATTCTCTAGATGCAAATCCTGGTATTGAAAATTGATGCATTTGATCAATGGATTGCCTGTGGAAACCTGGAGACATGGCTTTGAACCAATAACCTAATATTTGTTCAATCCTTTGTAGACAGTTCACAAGATTAATCCAATGCACATGTTTCTGGGTTGTGTTTACTGAGGCAGGCAATGGCACATACTGGCCTGGGACAATTGTTTGTCAGCCAATATGATATAGCCAATTACAATGATTTGAAATTTACCAGTGTTTTCTCCATGATAGCCTTAACCTGGACGCCAACCATACGCTTTCATGATCCCTGACAAGGAGCCATTTTTCTGGCTCCATAGAAAGATCCCAACTGGACAAGAGTGGTGGTGACAAAGCGGAGGTCAGCATATTCCACCGGACTCTCATACCTCCATTGAGTAAATTTCAATTCTAGGCTGATTTCATTTTTTCCATTCACATGCAAAACAGCAGGCCCTGGTGGCCTGAGATACCTGTAACATTGGAGTACCTCCTGTGTATGGTGAATGGAATGCACATCTGGACATTGAATGGACCCCAGGTTGTTGTTTTGGTTGGAAGAAAACAACAATCCCGATAAATGATGTAGCATTTCAATTGAGGCCTGTTTATACAGTTTGTGTTGGTTCCCATGATTGTAGCTATTCTCAGGGAATGGTGTGGCCATGACATGTTTTGAAGAGTTTATCCGTGGTGGATGCACACTCATGGAGTGGACATGGATGTGATGCTGAGCTTGACTTTCTGTCATAATCCTCTGCATGTCATCCTTTTCTTGACGTTTCAGGGCACGGCGTTCAAGGGCTGCTACTGAGCAATGAAATTCTTTTTTCTGCCAATCAAGAAAGGAATGTCAATAAGTTTTGTTCAAGTGCCTGTCAGAAGTATTTTATTGGAATGAGATGGGTGATATGAGGAAAATCAAGGGGCAAATAAAGGAAAGTTTCAATGTTTCAGGCATGGCGCGGCCACAGCCCAATCAATTGAATACCATCATTGATTAGAAAGAACTTTTCATGGTTTGCTTAATGGATGCATTCACAAAAGGCATTCAATCCCCTGAATGCTTTGGTCGAAAAGCCAAAGCACCTTCTGTGAAAAAAGGAATAAGTGAAGGACTGGGTTATTCACTTTTGTCAAAAGAGTAGCAGATGGATTGTTCATTTTCAAATTTGAATGGGTGGGGGGGAGAATGTTGCTAAGAGGATAAGCAAACAGATGCAGGCTTTTATATTAACATCAATGGGGGACACCAGCCTGTGGGAGAATTCATCATTGGCTGGCCCCTGTGAGCCTGATTTCAGAATGAGTCAAGGGGAAATGCTGAAATCTGTTGGTGTTTCAGGATACAGCGGCAGATGCGCAGTCAGCAGAGCAAAGGGGTACAGCTCAGACGCTGTAGCAGAACCCAATTTGATTTGCTGATGACGGCGGACAGGACAGCTTGATGAAGCTGTCTGCTGTCACTAGTGATAGAAAACAGATTTGCTCTCACGCCACCGCAATGACTGTATTAACTGGTGACAGCAGACATCTTCATCAAGTTGTCCTGTCCGCTTTCACCAGAAAATAGTGAAACAATTTGCTCTTGCACCACCCCAAAGAGTGGATTTTCTGATGAAAGCGGACAGGAAGGCTTTATCAAGCTGTCTGCTGTCACCAGAGAATTTGATCTTGCCCCGCCCTGGATTTGCTGGTGACAGCGGAAAGCTTCATCAAGTTGTCCGGTGTGGAAACAAGAGCAGTGATGCCCCCCAAAGTTGTCCTCAGGTTACGGAAGTTATTGGTCTAAGCGTCTGTAAGGAGATTGGATACAATGAGTTTAAGAATAGAGAGAGTGATGACAAGATAAACTCCTCCCTTCCAATCCTTCCCATACCATTCCCTGGTGGTCTGGTGATGATGATATATGATGATAATCTCAGATGAGATGAGATGATCCAACCTGGAGTTGAGAGTGAGGTGTTTTTAAGTCCTCCTTCTCAACCCTAACCTAGGTACAACCACAAGCAACAAGACAGATGAAATATGACCCCAAGTACAGAACCCTATCTCCACCCTAACCCTACCCCGTACCACCCACCCCGTCCAAAACCCTCCCCTTCAATATGACGTACATCTGGTTTGTCCTTCTCATGGCGCAGCCCTTTGCCGCGCCCTACTCAGAGCCCCCCGGGTTTATCCATCCGCGCGCGTCCGCGGATCCCGCAATCCGTGCATTGGCCCGCGCTTATGCCTGCGCAAACCTCTGCCATGCCCTACATGGATCCCCCTGGGTTTATCTGTCCGCGCGCATCCCCAGATCCCGTGATCCGTGAGTCGGCCCACGCTTATGCCTGCGCAAACCCAACCGGTGCGTATAACCCCTGATTTCCCCGCCCTTGCCTTCCGGACTAGCCACCCGCAAGCTTGGTTGGGCCGGCTCCATCACTTGGTCTGCATTCCCTGGGCGGGTCACGGCCCGCAACACAGCTCCTGATCCAAGGTTATAAACACAACACCACACCCCCCCCAAGTTGAGTTCTGTCCCCAGAGGTCCTTCCATCACTACCTTGACCCTACCGCGCTACCGGACCACCCCCTCATACTCCCAGTCCACCCCAGCTACTAGCCCAATCCACAAATCGGCTTCACCGCTCCGCCGCGCCCGCTTCCTGGTGAGAATCAGAGTGAGATTGAGATCCGCGCCCGCTTCCTGAGCCAACAAAGCTCCCCAGAAGGTACTTGGACCGCCCCAGCCAAACTTCCACACAGTTCCCTGGAGAAGACAACTGATAAAGAGAGACAGAGAAAAGAACCAAACCCAAAAAGGAAACCAAACCCAAAAAGAAAAAGTTTTTTTTTTTTTTTTTGCTAACACCAGGCCTCCACTCCTCATCCCGCATTACCCAACCGCGGGGCTTGTCCTCACGTTTACAGACCCAGCTTGCGCCGCGCCCACGTCCCATCCTGCGCTAGCTTCCCCCAAACTTGGCTGCTGTCCTCAGCTGACAGTCTCAACCAATCCCACAGAGCTTGCATCCACCGGCCAATTCTCCAAACTTCTGTCCCAATGCACCTTCTGCCACTAAAGCCCTTGCAACCCCTACTTCCTTTCTCCCAGTAATCTCATTGGCACCCAATCCTTCCACGTTCTGCACCTGACACCCCGCGGCAAGTGCCCATTGCACCAATGCCAAAACCTCCACTAGCCATGATGGCAACGGGCCCATCCTTGGTCAATCCGTCCCGCACTCCCTGCACCCTTCATCCTTCCATTCCGCGTTCATCCTCCTTGCCACCACCACGTCCTTCCGTCCTGCACGCATTATCCCTGCCGTTGAAGAGGCCCAACCCTGGTTACAATCCTCCAACGCTTGGCCCATTGCCACTGCCGCCACTCCTTTCCTCTCCGCAAGACCCATCCACCGCTCATTGGTTCCCAAACTGCACGGATTATCCGCTCCCCGTTCCTTTTTCCTCACTTGCTTCCTATCAGCAGGCTGAACAAGTTCCGCTGAGACCCGCTTCCCCAACACGCACCCTGCCTCCACCGAGGAAACCATTCCTGCATTTGAATCTGTTGGCTTGTTCCGGGGCCAAACCTTTTGTGCCACGGGCTTGGAACCTCCCGCATTGCACCTGACCATCCTTACGCGTCCAATGTTTTCCTTGTGAATCCTGGCAATAATTAACCCACGGCTCTTGCCTTTGCTCATGAGCGTGGCACTATGGTAGGGTTTTTGAAACACAGTACCTTCCAATGGTGCATACTGAGGAAGAGGACTTACTTCTGCTGCCCCCGCCCTCTGTGCGCTTCCTTCCCCCTCCTACTCCTTCCTAGTCAACCTTCAGCACAAAACTGGAGCCTGTCACGCGGGGTACCCGCAGTTGACTAGGCAAAATCCTTGGCGGGGCAACCCTCACCATTGTCCCCCCCGTTGGATTCTGCCTCTTTGCCAGCTGCCGCTGATTGCACCCATTTCCCCTTCCCGTGGTTGTAGATTGTTGTCTCAAACCTTGACCCAGACGAGTCTTCCACTGTCAGCGCCTCCGTCCATTCCTCCGCATTGAAAACCATCTGGGCCCGGAACCCAAACATAAACAGTTGACCCAAAATTACGTTGCCACACTCAACCAAGAGAAACAACAGCAACTTCTGGACCTTTGCAACCTCCACCTCCTCTTCCTCCACAACCCCATCCACCCATAATTCCCCTCCATTGAGCGCCCATAATCCCATAGCGCACTTCCTTGGAACCAGCCCCAATTCATCCACCAATTTTGAGGGGAGCAGATTGACCATTGACCCACTGTCCACCATTGCCCACACCTTCCTTCCCGCAATCTTCATTGAGACATAGGCAAGCGGCACCAACATGGCTTTGGATTGGCACAGCTCGCGTTCCCCTTCCTCCCCTGCAGTGTTCACCCGCTGCACCGTTGCCGGAACCCTGCCGCCCCTGTGCTCCCTCAGCGCCTGAACCATTTCCTTGACAACCACCGGGGAGACCGCGGCCAGCTCCTGTAGCGTGAGGGGTATTGGTGCCTTGCTCCCCATCACCCGTTGCATGATTTCCAAGGCCTTCCTCCTTCCTCCGGAACTGGTTGACGGCGCGTTGCCTACCGGCCCTTGCGTACCAGTTTTTGGGGCCTGGGTTGATGGCCGCTCTCTGAAATCCACATCCATCTTCTCCAACACAATCCGCTTGTTTGCCGCCAATGCCCTAACCTCCGCATCCACACGTGGAGCTTGCCATATATCAGGCCTGGTAACAATCCCAAGTGACACCCAAGCGGCCCCTGCAGGCCGGGCTCTTTCCCTAACCTGCTCCACCGGGGGTGGCTGACCGGCCCCCAGATACACCGGCTGGCCCGTTGGGAATATGTAAGTGGCCCCGGACGTGCGGACCCACCCCTTGTCCATGTCCTTGGTCAGTTCTGCGCAACAAGACCTCCAGTGCCTTTATCGCTGCAATAGGGGCACATGTGAACCAAAAAGCTGCTTGACGCCCCGCTACTGGGCTGGAAGCCCCCCCCATGTGAGGCAGCACTCCGCGCAGAGGAGGAGGAGGCGGAGCCGTTATCCAATTCAGAAGTATCCGTAGGTCCCGTAACATCTCTGTTACCTTGTTCACTGGTACTTCCATTGACTGCAAAGGGGCTGCCGGCCGCTCCATTGCTGATGGGCCTGCGGGCGGTACCTGCGTTGGAGCCGGAGTGGAAGAGGCCATTGGTTGGCTTGAAACCTTTGGGAACGACCTGGTCGTATCCTTGATCAGTTCTTCCAAATGGATCTCACTCTCTACCGCCTGGTTGATCACACTTAGGTTTGGAAGAAGCATGACACTCCGATCCACTGACCGCAAAACCAACCCGTGTTTGAATAGATACTGCTGGACCCGCGCACAAAGTTGCGGTGCAAGCCCGCCTAGAAAAGCCCGGTTCATTGCCCCTGTTTCACCTGCTACCACCTGGTTCTTCTCTGGGTAACTGTAGATGCAGTCAAACGTAGATTTGTATTTGGACAAATCACTCCGTGTCCGCACCCCACCTTGCAACATCGCCTCTGCCGCCACCCTCTCAAAGTCCGTCTCCCAGAAGTGGGGCTCACGCTTCCCCCACCTTGCCATCATCTTGTTCCAGAGCCTTCCCCAGTCTTGAGCCTTGTAGCCAGACATATCCTCCACATCCCGGAGTTTATTCTTGTCCGTGAGAAAGAGAACAACCGTACGGACCTTATCCTTGCCTGTTGCGGGTTTGGAGTCTGCAATATCCTCAAACCTTGCCAGAAAGCGCCAAATATCTGCAGCGTCAAACCAGAGATGAGGGAAGTTCTGTGGCCTAAGCCATACCCGTCACGGAACCTCAGCCGCCTTGGAAGGCTCCAACCAAGGAGGAGCAAAAACACCGGACCAAGTAGTTGGCGGTGGTGGAGGTGTTGGCCCAACAGCTCCCAACCGGAGAGGGAACTAAGGCGGGAGGTTCAATCCTGGAGTAGTTGTTGGCAACATCGCGCCTGCTAGCTTTGAGAGACCTAGACAAAAGATTTTTCCCGGCCAGACCCCCAGATGTGGAAACAAGAGTGGTGATACCCCCCAAAGTTGTCCTCAGGTTCCTGAAGTTATTGGTATAAGCTTCTGTAAGGAGATTGGATGCAATGAGTTTAAGACTAGAGAGAGCAATGACAAGATAAATTCCTCCCTTCCAATCCTTTCCATACCATTCCCTGGTGGTCCGGTGATGATGATATATGATGATAATCTGAGATGAGATGAGATGATCCAACCTGGAGTTGAGAGTGAGGTGTTTTTAAGTCCTCCCTCTCAACCCTAACCTAGGTACAACCACAAGCAACAAGACAGATGAAATATGACCCCAAGTACAGAACCCTAGCTCCAGTACCCTAACCCTACCCCGTCCAAAACCCTCCCCTTCAATATCACGTACGTCCGGTTTGTCCTTCTCATGGCGCAGCCCTCCGCCGCGCCCTACTTGGAGCCCCCCCAGGTTTATCCGTCTGTGCGCATCCGCAGATTCCGCAATCCGTGCGTTGGCCCGTGAGAGAATTTGGATTGGTCACCAAGACCAGACTAGTTTAATTTCAAACAGATCCTCATGAGTAACTCTTCTCAGAAACAAGGAAATGAGACAAGGAGTAAAAATATAAAACAACAAACAGGGATCTTAACTGGCTGAGCTTGAGAAATGAATTTGGGTTGAGAGAAGAGAGAGATCAGCCAGAGCAGATGAAAGGATAGGCCAGAACAACAGTAGACCATGATTTACACTGAGCGCCTTGAGAGATCTAGATATGAAACAAATGAGTTCAGATTGATTGATGAGTTGAATAACTCAATCTTACTGAGATCAGACTGGCTGCCGGGATCAGATATGGTTGTCCATTGGGTGTCAAGGTAAGTCGTTTGATACGTTCCAATAGTTTGATGAGTTTTTGGTTGATTTGTAGATGTTTCAGCAACGGCGGTCCTTGGTTGAGGTTGGATGAGCCAAGAGTGGATTGGGAGCGTGGTTGCAAGGTTTGGAGATTGAAGTTTCCTCACAGGACGCTGAGGCAAGTAGGTGACATGTGAGATGCAGAAAAGAAGGAAATGAAAAACAGGATGCGAAACAAATAATGCACCAACCCTGTGCACACAACAATTGATAATCCAGAAATAGTAATTGAGATTGAATCAAAGAAAATCTGTGAAATGAAGAGAGAGAGAGATTCAGATTCTAACAGCCCTCCTCAACTCATCAATCAATGAAAAAAGGAACTGAAAGCATTTACAAGCCAATTAGTGGAGGATTTGTTAGCGGCTTTAGTCAAGGAATCCGCTGTCATCAAGAGCAAGGGAACCAGCTTGAGTTTGATAAGGCCATCATTTAGGTCATTACAAAGGCTCTTGGTTTTGAGGTTGATCTGTTTGGCTTTAGATATTGATCCAAACTTCTTTATCTTATCATCCAAACCTTTGTTGTCAATGAGATGAAGTGGAAATTTGAACTTGGTTCAATATACTTCATCAATGAGCTGTTGTAGCCAACGCGCTTCTAGGTGACAGCTGGATAGAGCCACGCACTCGGATTCTGTGGATGAGTGGGTGATGTTTTGTTGTCTTTGACTGGTCCAATATAATGGACTTCCTTTGAAGGAGCAGATGAACCCGCTTTGAGAGATTCTTGACACAGGGTTGTCACCCCAGGTGGCGTTGCTGAAGCAGATGAGCCAATCCAAGATTGAATGGTGTCCAAGAGTCAGGCTTAGGTCTTTGGTTTGAGCGAGGTGCTTCCAAATGTGGCAGATCTTGTTCCAATGGCTCAAACCAGGCTTCTCGAAGTGTCTTGCCAGGAAGGACACAGCAAAGCTGATGTTGGGACAAGCAAGGCCGGCAATGAAGTTCAGGCAACCAATTGGAGAGCAATAGCTGACGTTCAGACTTAGGAATTTTTGATGGTCCTCATCATCAGCTGGCAGTAGATGGCAACTGGGGGTGAGAGGAGTGGAGACAGGACAAAAATTGATTAAGTTAATTTCACTCAAACCTTTCTCAATATGTAGCAGTAAGGACAGTTGAATGAGTCCATCTTTACAAACAACTTTCATTCCCAGAAGAGTGTTGGGTTTGTGTGCTGATGAGTTCTTGAATTTGGTGAGGAAAGCCTCTTTGAAGCAATCTACGTCTCCAGCTACTAGCAGGTCATCCACGTGAAAGAACACGGCAGAATTACCGTTGTTCCCAATGTATAAGCATGGATCACACTCCAATTTGGCAAATCCTTGAGACCTGATCCAGTCACTTAACGTGCGGTACCAGTTTTGAGGTGCTTGCTTAAGTCCATACAGGGACTTCTTAAGTAAAAGGTAGTTGGACTTGCAATTGCAACCAAATGGAGTCTTGATAAAGACCTGTTCGTCCAGTTTGGAATGCAGAAACACACCTTTGACATTGGGTTGTAGGAGCTTGAGACCTTTGTTGGCAGCGTAGGTGAGAACTGCTTGTAGTGAAGCGACTTTACCAGTTGGAGCGTACGTTTCAAGGTAGTCAAGACCGTATCTCTGGCTGAACCCTTGAATGCATATTCTGGTTTAGTAGGTTTTGGGTTTGCCATGAGAATTAAGTTTGATCTTGAAGCCGGGTACAGTGTTAAATGGGTTGGTGACCTCATTGTCTTCTACATCTTCCCATACGCCTTGATCTTCAATTGTGGAGAATTCTTTAGCAGCCAATTTGCGCCAGTGAGGAATTTGCATTGCTTCTTGTAGGTTGTTGGGTATCTTATCTGAGAAGAACCCATATTGATCCAGCTTGGCAAGTTTATCCCGATTTTGCAGATTGGGTCAAAGATTGCGCTCCACCAATGCTTTGTTGGCGGGATTGTTTTCACTCTCAGTCTCAGAGGATTCACTTGGAGATTCCTCTTTGATTTTGTGGAAATCTTGAGCTGCTGGTGTTTTGATTGGGTTTGAAGGGTTTGACAACAAGGAGATAGAAGGGGATTTGGAAGCTTCTGAAGAATTGTGTTCATCAAAGATTTTAATGGGTTTCTGATCATTGAAGATGACATGCTTTGTATCAATTATTCTTCCAGATGAGTTGATTATCTTATAAGAGAGAAGTTGAGGATTGAAAGCAATTAGAATTCCTGAAGCTCCTTTCTCATCTAATTTAGACCGTATATTGGTCTGATTGAGTTTATAAGTGAGAGAGGAACCAATGGGCTTGATGTAATCTTTGGGTAATTCTTTCTAATGCATTTTCATCAAAGGAGAGTCTTCACCTTTTTGTTTTGGTATTTGATTCAGCATGAGACAGCAAACCTTTACTACCTTGTGCCAGCATGATTTCGGTAGTCCAGAGTGGGAGATAGTAGCTCTAGCAGCCTTGATAACTGTTTGATTAGCTTGTTCCACCCTGCCATTATGTTGCAAGTGATATGGCTTGCTAACAATTTGGTTGATTTGATGTGCTCAATAGTAAGCTTGAAGTTTGGAATTCACAAATTAGCCACCTCCGTCGGAACAAACTTCCTTTGGATAAAAATTTGTCTTTCAATGTTGGTTTTTGATGACAAAGATTATCATTTTGGCCAAGTTGCTCTTTGCTTTGAGAGGAAAACAGGCAAGGTATCCTGAGTAGGATTCAACTAGGTTGAGAATGTATTTGAACCCACCTTTTGCCGTGGGATTGATTGGACCTATCAGATTGAGATGGACTTTATCAAAGCATCTTGGAGCCGTTGTTTGCTGAAGAGAGAAGGGCTTCCGAGTGATTTTTGCCCTGTCACAGCTGAGAAATTCAAAAGCTTCCTTATTGGCCAAAGGAATGGAGTATTTCAGGAACTTTTCCATTCTTCCCAGACTGGTGTGTCCTAGTGAGCGATGAATATTCATGAGATTGGCTGAGGAGTAGTAGGCGGCCTTATCTTCAGACAACATATCTATGACAAAGAGATTGTTGCTGAGGGTTCCTGAAAGGAGAGTCCAGCCGTTCTTGTGCAGGCAAAAGGTGCTTGGTGAGAAACCAGGGTTGACATTGAGTAAGGTACCTTTGATCATGAGAGCTCCTAGGGATATGAGGTTGACCGTCAACTTGGGCACCCATATGGCTTCAGATAACATGATGAAGGAGTTCTTGGTAGCAAGCAAGGCCTCCCCAGTCCCTTGTATTGTTATCCCGGCGTCTCTCTTGCCAGTTTGTATAGTTCCAAGCTGATCCCCAAGTTGAAGTTTGTTAAATAGGTCTTTTTTGGTGATCATGTGCACCGAGCAACCCAAGTCAAGGATGAATTGGTTTGAGAGGATCTTGGTATTGGTACTTATCCCGCAGAAGAAGGAGTAAAAGTGAGCTTCTTCTGATTGCTTTTGTTTTGATTTCTTCCCACAATTGTGATGGTTTGATGGTTTGAGTTTGGGAAACTCAAACCAGCAGGAACTCGCAGTATGGGAAGTGACGGCTGGGTTATTCTTACCCTTTTTGCATCTGGGGCCTTGATACAAAGCTACGTTGACGGGTTCAGCTTGGTCCTCTTGAGCAATCACCTCATTCTTATGCTGGATGAGGTGATTGAGTACAATGTTGATCTTCATTTCACTTGTCTCATGCATGATTTGAGACTTCATGTTGTGCATTGCCGGAGGAAATTTGAATAGAACAAGGTATGCAATGATGTCTGAGGGAAGTTCAATGCCTACTTCAGTCATCTTCTTGAGATAAACCTTGACCGCAGTGACAAAGGAGTCTATGTTGGTTTCCATGGCTAAGTGTAGAAATCCGTTGAAGACCCTGGCCCTGTTTGCGGATTGAGATGACGCAAAGTGGTTTTGAGTGGAGACCCAGATAAGCTTGGCATTGTCTTTGTTGACATCATTAATTACATTGTTGTAAGTGATGGAGTCCAGTTTTGCCATTTAGTGAGCCACAAATTCCTGATTAATCTCTTCATCTAGTCGTATTGACTTGTCAGGATTGTCCATGATAGTGAATACGCCCTGCAGTTTGAACATTTTCTCAAATTTCTTCCTCCACATGCTATAATTGTTGGCAATGAGTATTGGCGTTGATTCAATTAAAAATTTGATGGCTAGAGACTTGTAATTCATGAATGGTTCCCCCCTGGTCCTGGCGTTGATGACAATCCCGGTTGGTCCATTCCAAGCGGATAGGCTTTTAACCGTGAGAGAATTTGGATTGGTCACCAAGACCAGACTAGTTTGATTTCAAACAAATACTCATGAGTAACTCTTCTCAGAAACAAGGAAATGAGACTAGGAGTAAAAATAGAAAACAACAAACAGGGATCTGAACTGGCTGAGCTCAAGAAATGAAGTTGGGTTGAGAGAAGAGAGAGATAAGCCAGAGCAGATGAAAGGATAGGCCAGAACAACAGTTGACCATGATTTCCGCTGAGCGCCTTGAGAGATCTAGATATGAAACAAATGAGTTCAGATTGATTGATGAGTTGAATAACTCAATCTTACTGAGATCAGACTGGCTGCCGGGATCAGATATGACTGTCCGTTGGGTGTCAAGGTAAGTTGTTCAATACGTTCCAATAGTTTGATGAGTTTTTGGTTGATTTGTAGATGTTTCAGCGACGGCGGTCCTTGGTTGAGGTTGGATGAGCCAAGAGTGGATTGGGAGTGTGGTTGCAAGGTTTGGAGATTGAAGTGTCCTCACAGGACGCTGAGGCAAGTAGGTGACATGTGAGATGCAGAAAAGAAGGAAATGAAAAACAGGATGTGAAACAAATAACACACCAACCCTATGCACACAAAAATTGATAATACAGAAATAGTAATTGAGATTGAATCAAATAACATCTCTGAAATGAAGAGAGAGAGAGATTCAGATTCTAACAGCCCGCGCTTATGCCTGGGCAAACCTCCGCTGCGCCCTACTTGGAGCCCCCGGGTTTATCCGTCTGCGCGCATCTGCAGATCCCTCAATCCATCGGTCAGCCTGCGCTTATGCCCTGGCAAACCTCCCTGGCGCGTATAACCCCTGATTGCCCCACCCTTGCCTTCCAGACTAGCCACCCACAAGCTTGGTTGGGCCGTCTCCATCACTTGGTCCGCGTTCCCTGGGCGGGTCGCGTCCCGTAACGCAGCTCCTGATTGGAGGTTAAAAACACAACACCACACCGGTCCACTTCCACCAGTAAAACTGGTCCCACTGAAAGCTGGAGAAGGCCAAACTCCAGTTGAATTGGATGAATTGAGTCAAACAATGAAACTACCCTCACCATAATATTACTCTCATCAGCTTTGGCTGGTAAAAGGATAAACCAAAACAAGCTTGGGCAGGCCACCAGGTGGTGGGATTTCTTAGGATGAGCTTGTTTAGTAAACCAAAGCCGGTTTGAAAGATGGAAAGCAATCAAACTGGTGGGAGCGGGGGATCAAATAATTTGTGAGCTTTGGCCTGTAACATGCCAAGAGGGAGTGTGCACACACAAAAGACTGCCAAAATCTCCCTGAAGCTAGCTGGGTGGACAACAAATCTCACTCTCCGTCATCACAATGGGGATGTAGGTTAGCCTTCCAGTCAATACAAGGAGACGCTTTCTGAAAGGCTGCAACAGGCTATCTTTTCCTGGCTTCCATTTGCCTTTCCTGTTTGGAATTGGACTATGATTTAGGTACAAATAATGTGTAACACGGTGTTTGCAGGTGCATCAAGTACCTTAATTGGAAGCTGTAATTTTCTTTCAACGCTGGAAACCATGTGCACAATCCATGTACCTTGGCTGTTGCCTCAGGGCTGGGTCCTTGGGGGAGCTCTTTCATTTGAGTGAGGCCAAGCCTTTCAGTTTTTAGTTTGTCCCAAAGACTGAAAAAGAGACAGAGCCAAACTTAACAAAAGCTTGATTATTTCAGCGCTTCAAACTCTTTGCATGGAACTTTCATTCTTCTCTCCTCATGGTATATTTATGTCATGCTGCTGACATGAATATAGCTTATGCACTCACAAGAAATACAGAGGTTGCGCAAGGATTGGGTCATACAGTTGTCTTTTCTTCAATGACCTATAAAATTTGAGGAAAATTAAGAGACACATCATGCGTCAAACTACTTGAATAAATACGTACCCTGCACCGCTGCAAATGCAACTTGAGTAATTGAACTTCTTGCCAGGTTATTCGCCCTGGTAGGAGTGCCTGTTGCTATGGTGTGTTGGTAGTTACGTTGTATCTGGTGCACTGGCTCAAATTGCCGCAGAACCCTTCATTCCAACTTACTGTCCACTCCAATACTCCTTGATGCCCAAAAGTTTCTGAGTCCCAGAAGTCACATGTGACCTCCCCTGTAGGCTGGTATGTTCCTTGTAGGATGTTAGGAGTCAGAATCCGTAAGTATATATTTCACATAGGCCGCGCAGAGGTAAAAATACTAGGTACAAGTGTCACAGTAATTGTGATATCCGCTCATAATATATGTATAGTTTGACCTAACCACAAAACCCCCCTACAAACTATGCAATCAAGAAAAAAAGCCGACAAAAAAGAAATTGTTTTTGTGCCCCCAACCGTTTTGTAATTATATCTGCCAGCTGATTTGTTGTATCAATCCATGTCACATCTATTTGTAAGTCCCAAATAACATCATTAAAAAAGAAAAAGTTTTGCGCTATACGCCTCATCCTAGACCGGGATTCATTATTATTAGCCACAAGTACCGCCCCCCTGTTATCACATTATAAAGAAGATTTGATTGTAGGAAATAAATCAAGAACCATGGAATGGAGAGATACAAAAAATTCTACCCCTGTCCCCAGAGAGATAAACTCTGCATTGCAGGTTGAAGTGGCCACCATTTTCTGCCGTTTGGACGCCCATGAAACCGGGAAGCCATTGAGCATGATAATAAAACCAGAGGTCAATCAATGGAATTCACCTCCCCAATCTGCATCCACCCAGAGTTGCAGGCCCGCCTTGTTTGGCTTGAAGAGTAGCTGGTTGTCGGTTGTGGCGGATATGTACCGGAGAAGATGCTCAAGGGCCCCCCAGTGGGTTGCATCTGGCCGTTTGCTGAACCGTGACAGATACTTCACCGCAAAAGAGATATCCGGTCTTGTCCCCAGGGCTAAGTAGTTTGCAGAACCAATGTAGCTTTGAAACTCTTCAGCCAGTACAGCGGGCCCCTTGTAATTAGTCAAGAGCAAAAAGTTGGGTAGCGTGGTGTTAGAATTTATAAGTTTAGACTGCAACCAATTCCATTTTTCAATAATTTGGTTTGCCAGTAACAGTTGATTGAGGGCCAGCCCGCCATTAACCTTTGTCAGGTTGATACCAACAATTCAATCACACCGTTCCTCCCATTTCAGCTTCACCTTTTTTTCCATCTCAATCCACAGCATCCCAAGGACTTCCTTATCATTACTCACTACCAAACCGTCATCAACATGCGACCAAATTGCCACCACCTTCTCCCATTTTTGATAGATATAAACCATCTGTTTGATTGTCCCACCTTCAAAACCCAAAGCGGCAAGAACCTGTCACGCCTTGCACTTAGGGATTATTGTCTTCATCACTTTGACATTTCCTCTCCTCAGTACCATCTACCTCAGTCTAAAAGCGTGACACAAATAAAGAACAACATCAATGGTGCAATCCGCTACTTCCTCTGGCTCGCATTGACCTTCCAATCTTGGCAACCAACTCAGTATATACTTGCAAACTTCGCGGTTAACTCCATACCGGTCGGCCATCCATTATGAGATCCAATCTCTTTCCCTGGCCAATCAACAGCCTTGGACTTCCATCTTTGGTCACGCATTGTTTGTTAGTTTGCATCTACGTCTAACTAAGCCATCATTACTGAACAGTTTGCAATTGGACTAGTCCCTACCCTGCATACACTATTACTTCTCATTTGCATTAACTTCAACGTCACTTGCTCCTGTCCCAATTTGTCATACAATTATACGCTCAGATTCTATTGTCTTGCACTTACGCTATCACCTCCAATAATGTACTACTGCTTCATTTCCTATCCCATTCCTGTCATTCATTGCCTCACCGCTTCAACTGTAGTTAGCTCATCACCATGTTGTATCTAGTCACTTTGGATTACCTTATAAGGGCTATCCCCTTTCCTGATGATTGTCTCCTCAGTTAGTTAATTTCATATGTTCTCACATTTTGCTACAACCTAGTTATCACATTGGACTCAGGTTGAAGTTTCCTTCTTCGGAACACATTCCATTCCTCTTGCCGTTTGTTGAGTGGCATAACCAAGTTTGCACTTTGCAACTGAGTCTTGCTACTTGCACTTGCCCTCGCACTCAGCATTCCTTCACGCTCACAATCATCTAAGAATTGCCCTATAGTACGTGGGGTGGTCGTGTGACAGAACCCCCTTAAAGAATAACCACCAGCATTGAGCCGCTTGTTTTGTCCTGTATAATGATTTTTTCAGAAGCATAACCTTCCCACTGAGTTCCGGAGGCACGTGAACCGGAGGCTCAACATAAACCGTTTCCTGGATTGGGGAGTGAAGATAGGCCGCCAATACATCAAAGCTATTGATGAGCCAGTTGTTGGATGTTGCTAGCGCCAGTAGGAGTCGGAGTGAAGATAAGGAAGCCTTTGGGGCAAAAGTCTTGTAGCAGTCCACTCCTAACCGCTGGCAGAACCCCTTTGCCACGTACCTAGACTTTGGCGCAATCACCAATCCATCCGGCGCGCGTTTCATGCTAAAGAGGTACTTGGCTCCTATGACTTTCATGTCGGCCGTGCGATCTACCGGGATCCATACACCCATGTCAAACAGTTTCTGTATTTCCGTTTCTATTTGGGGTAGCCATATTGGATGGGATTTCGAAGGAAGTGCCTGGCCAATTGTCTCCGGGATATTGAGATCCAAGACCATAGGGCAGAAGTTGATTTGACCATCCTGTTCCTTGCAAATTTGATTGGTGGGTACTTCCCCTAATTGCAGCTGAACAGCTTTTAAGGCGGGGTCAATATTGTCCAGAGAAGCAGGGATAGGTATGAAAGGGGCCGGTTTGGTGTCTGGGAATTCCGCCAAATTGGTATATGTCAGAGATTTCTGTTGGACGCTCCAGAAGATGAAACCTCTTTGTTCATCTTGATAACCTAAGAATATCATCTTCTTGGCGCGGTTGTCAAGCTTGAGGCGCTTCTCTTTGGGGATGTGTGCCAGACCTATTGAACCAAATGGATGCAGGGGGACAGCACGCTCAGCAATATCAAACAAAAGTTCAGACAGGGATTTATACAAGGACCAAGCGTTTGGTAACCAATTGTGGATAAAGCATGCGTGTTGGTAGGCCATTGACCAGAAGATATTGGGTGGGTGCGCATAAGATAGCATTGTTTGGGCCATATTGCCAAGGGTCCTGTTAACCCGCTCCACTTCTCCATTTTGTTCTGGTGTATAGGGACATTTGAAGATGAGCTTGGTGCCAAGGGTCTCCAGTTGATCCGAGAGGGTGGTACTATGGTACTCTTTTGCATTATCAGACTGCACGTGGACCGGCAATCTCCCAAGCCTATTTTTGAGGTAAGTGACGGTCTTGAGGAGCAACTTTGAGACCTCCGACCAAAGCTTGAAAGCGTGAAAAAAGATAAAAGTCAATTTGTGGTCCTGAATCGTTAGGAGTGTTACAGCTACTTAGTATCCTTTTCTTATTACAGCTACTTAGTATCCTTTTCTTACATGTGTGCCACACACCTACTACTGCTCATGTCAATCTCTTGTCCGCGTCAATTGGTGTCTATTTCACAGCCAGTACATATCACAGTCATGTAACTAGCAGTGTTGTATACCCGGGTCAGCAGCTGTGGAAGGATTCCTCTTTCTTTCCTCATGCTTCCACTCACTATCTCTGCTGCCCCAGGTATGTTGAATTTATGCTTTTCTTTGTCTCATTTTATTATATGAAATATCATCCTTCCACTCACTATCTCTGCTGCCCCAGTTCACCTCATCAGGTTATGAGCCCAGAGCCGCACCATCTGTAAAGCTATCAGGATCTGTAAGCTTCTCGACAAAGCAACTAATCCAAATCATGACTGACTCAAAAAACAACGACACTCGAGTCGCCAATCCAGCAAGCTCTTCTCAAAATCTCTTGAGCGCAAGACTACCCATCTTAAAGAGCTCAGGTCCGGATTCAAATTATCTTGACTGGGAACTAGTGGTCTACGCATACTTCGATGCCTCTGGCCTTGACCATATCATTGACCACCCACAACCTGAACATCCCCCCAATGCTTGGATAACCGGAAATAAACTCGTCTGCTCGATCATCACCCAAACCATAGATGCCTCAAACATCCAATATATCAGGGAGTTTTGTCGGGATGCTCGGGGAATGTGGATCGCTCTACGCAAAGCTCATCAAGACTTGTCCACCGGAGGGAGAGTATAATGGATTCGCAAGCTCCTCCTAGCAAGGATGGAGGGAGACGACATGCTGTACCACATTGAAACAATGGCTCAATTCTCTTGTCACTCCTGAGAAGCCCCTCACCCCGGACAACGTTCACTCGGCTGCCCTTCTAAGCTCCATACCGCAAGACTGGCTTCATTGCGTTTTGGCACTGATGAACCAAGACGGAGTGAAGTACGAGACCATTGTCTCTGCGCTCAAGAATGAGGCAATCCGTTGTCAATCTCAGCCAGATGTCCTAGTTGCTGCTTCAGCAGTCAAATCCAACCCTCACCCAGCCAAACGGCCAAACAAACAACAAAAAAACCGCCACTGTTTTCTGTGCAAGGCCAACGGTCATGATCTCAACAAATGTAAAAACACTTGGCGTATTCTTAACAAACATAAAGCAAACCAGAAATCGCGCTCCGATACGAAAGAACCTACTTCTTCTTCCCATAAACCACCCGCAAAAGCTGGCAAGGCCTCAGCGGCACCCCTCGCAGATGACGACAAAGATTCAGAGTACTCAGGATCCAAATACAAAGTCACTGCTGGAGTCGCAACCGTCTTGTTGTTGTCCTCACACACCCGTCACACCAGCGGAGACATCAACATCAATTCTGGATGCTCCATCTCAATGACTCCATATATTGACGCAGTCAGCAATATCCAGCCAGACCACACACCAGTGAGACTGGCCAATCACTCTCAAGTAAAGGCCACTCACCAAGGTTTCACCAGTCTACCGCTTTCCAATGACACCAAAGTCAAGACTCTGGTCTTTCCCACACTTCATGAACCCCTTCTGTCAGTTGCCGCCCTGTGCAATGCTGGTCTCACCTTTGTGTTCACTTTTACGAGGTGCAAAATCTATCCCTTGGCAGTCGTTCAACTGACCAATCAGCCAGTTGGCAGAGGATATTTTCGTGCAAATCTCTACTATCTTCCTTCTGAGCATGTGAGCTCACACTCTGCTTCTACTCTTGCCAATCCCCAAGTTGATTGCACTCTTCTGGGATATCATGTCCGTTTCTCTCACATAGGCCTTTGACCGCTCAAAGAATTTCTCAAAGCTCATGGCATTGTTCCTCAATCCATGAACAAGATTGCTGTCCAGCAATGCCCGACGTGCATACAGTGTAAGATGACCAGAAACACTTTCAAGTCACGACGGACGTATTGCTCCACCTGTCCGGGTCAGATCATCCACTCCAATGTTGCATTGTACAATACTGTCTCACAGGAGGGATATAAATATTATGTTACATTTGTTGATGATTTCTCTAAATTCACCAATGCTTTCCCTATGAAATCCAAGAGTGATGTTTTCAACTGTTTCAAACTCTTCCGCTCCTCCTTTGAAAAAGACAACAAACACATAGTCAGGTCTCTCCGCACAGATAACGGCGGTGAATATCTCTCCAACAAGTTCTCGGCCTAATTGAAATCCGCGGGTATCCATCATGAACCGGGACCTCCCCACTTGCCTGAGCTGAATGGGGTTGCTGAGAGGACAAACCGAACCATAAACAACCTTTTCCACTGTGCTCTTCTACATGCAAATGTACCCAAACTATTCTGGGCTGATGCGTTGCGCCATTTTCTTCACGGCTACAACTCTTTCCCATGTAACACACCTGCAGGTTTCCAGTCGCCACTCTCCATCCTGGGTCTTCCATCAGTTTGACTTGACTAACTTCACCCATTTGGGTGTCTTGTTTGGTACAAAGTACCCAAGCCGGATCAAAAGAAACTCAATAGTAAGGCACGGTCATCCATCCTACTCTCATATCTGTCTCACGGCAACGGCGTTCGTCTCTGGGATCTTGAAAAACGGGTGGTGATCAAGTCACGGGATGTTATGTTTGTTGAGGTCTCCTTCCCATATGGTGCTGAGCTGATATTGCCTGCGTCTCCCCTAGAGGTTGAAGTCCCCTGGCCTTTACCGCCAACTCCACCACCGCGGATGCCTGTGCTAACTGTGATTCCCCCCCCCAATCCACCCAATTGTGTCCTCACAAGAAGAGATGACTCTCCTCCGCGGCTGTTGGATGTCCAGAATGAACCTCTCCTCCACGTTCCGCTGAGGGAGGGTCCTGATCGCCGGCTTGTTGCGTTGATGCATGCCCCTCCAGCCAGTCCCCCCTCCCCAAACACGCTCCCCATGCCTGCTCATCTCTCCCCCCCTCTGGCAAACCCTCTCTCCCCAAGCACGCTCCCCATGCCTGCTCATCCCGCTCCCTCCGACATAAGCACCACCAAAAATGTCAACCCCCCGTTGCCGCCGGCCCCTTCTGACAACACTCCACCTCTTCCGCATTCCCCACCAAGACGGCGCTCTGCCAGGCATCGCAGGTTTCCTGATTGCTACGGCCAGTGGTCCAAGACCGCAACGATGGATGAGGTTCTGGACACCCCCAAAATGTGGCGGCAGCTCCTCCGGTCGCCAAACAAACTTTGGTGGCTCAAGGTGGCTGATGAGAAGTTTGCCTTGCTTCTCGGAATGCACACTTGGCAGCTTGCCCCTTGTCCAACAAAAAGGAAGATCATCAAATCAAAATGGGTCTTCAAAATCAAACGTTGTCCGGACCGCTCAATCCAGAAACTCAAGGCACGGCTGGTTGCAATGGGATACTCCCAAGTACGCGATCTGGACTACCAGGAGGTTTTCTCCCCCACCCTGCGGCTTGAATCCCTCCGCCTCATACTCAGCCTACTGGCCGCAAAGGACTGGAAGGGTCGTCAGGTTGACTTCAAGACCGCCTTCCTCAATGGCCACCTTGACCATGAAGTCTACATGGAGCAACCTACGGGGTTTGAGGATCCGATCCATCCCGAATGGGTATGTTGCCTGGACCGCTCTCTCTATGGGTTGAAACAGTCCCCGAGGCAATGGAACGTCAAGCTTCACCGCGCGCTACTTTTGCTTGGCCTAGTCAACTCCAAATATGACCCAACGCTTTACTTCAGGATTGAGCGGGACGAACTGGTTGGCGCTCTGACGATGCATGTGGACGACCTAGCTATTGTCGGTAAACCAATGTTCGTCGACAATCTCATCAAGTTGCTTGGAAGGAAGTTTCAAATAGGAGCCAATGAGGAGCTCCACCATTTTCTCTCACTTTGCATCATGCGCGATACCAATTGTTGGTAGGTTTTTTTAAACCAATCCCACTACATCGACAAACTCTGCCAGCGCTTTCTCTCCGGCAAAAACACGCCCACCCTAACCCCGACGTCCTTGACCTTCAAGTCAGTCTTCCGTTGACTGCCCAGTGATCCGCCTTTGTCGGGACCTTACAACCAGATTATTGGGTCCCTTCTTTGGGTTTTGCAATGCACGCGCCCAGATGTCTCATTTGTTGTCAACAAACTATTGCAGTATCTTTGCGATCCATCAGAGGCGAACTGGCAGGCAGTGTTGAAGGTTCTTAACTACCTGATCTCCACCAAAGACCTCAAGCTCTGCCTTGGGGGCCGACTCGAGATATCCGGATATTCTGACTCCAACTGGGCAGAAGATCGCGACAATTGCCATTCAACTTTGGGCTACACCTACCGTCTAGGCGAGGGCGCCATCTCCTGGAAGTCTTGTAAGCAAACCATGGTCTCTCTGTCCAGCACGGAAGCGGAGTATAAAGCTCTGTCTGATTCAAGCAAAGAGGGTGTATGGCTCACCCACCTGCTGTCTGAACTTTGTCTCAAGCCACGTTGCTCCCTTCCGCTTCATGTCGACAACAAGGGCGCCAAAGCTCTAGCGCAAAATCCGGAGCGTCATGCTTGCAAAAAACACATCCATGCGCGCTACCACTTTGTTCGTGAGTGTGTGCAAGAGGGAAATATCACCCTTCAGCATGTCTCCACTAAGGAGATGCTCGCCGACATGCTCACCAAACCCCTGCCTTGTGTGTTACTGGAGAAACATCGCTTGGCCTTTGGCGTTGTCCCCTAATTTTTTTTTCCTTTCTTTCTTTTTTTTCTTTTTCTTTCTTTCTCTTTTCTTTTTTATCTTCTCTCTTTTCTCCATCTCCTATAGTAGGTTTGCAGCAAGGGGGGATGTTACAGCTACTTAGTATCCTTTTCTTATTACAGCTACTTAGTATCCTTTTCTTACATGTGTGCCACACACCTACTACTGCTCATTTCAATCTCTTGTCCGCGTCAATTGGTGTCTATGTCACAGCCAGTACATATCACAGTCATGTAACTAGCAGTGTTGTATACCCGGGTCAGCAGCTGTGGAAGGATTCCTCTTTCTTTCCTCATCCTTCCACTCACTATCTCTGCTGCCCCAGGTATGTTGACTTTATGCTTTTCTTTGTCTCATTTTATTATATGAAATATCATCCTTCCACTCACTATCTCTGCTGCCCCAGTTCACCTCATCAAGGAGGTACCAATTACCGGAGATATCAGGGGGAAGCGGTCCAAGGAGATTGAGGGTTTTGTCAAGGGGAATTGCTTCCAGTATCACTTTGCACTGGCGTAAGCTTTTCGCGGTCTGGCAGGCCTTGCAGATGAATGGGGTCCAGGTTTTGGGGTTGAATTCCGGAAGGTGAGTTTTCAGGTACAATTTCACCACTTGGTTGGATACATGGCCAAGAGCGCAATGATAAAAGAAGGAAGAGGAAACAAAGGGAAGCGGGGAGAGAGAAAGAGGGGGGAAAACAGTAGCCTGGATGGATAGAGGATTGGGAACGGGGAAAGGAAATGTAGACGGAGAGACCAACGCGACAGCAGAAATGGAAGTAATAACCCAGGATCAATTGGAGTAAGGAGCAAACAGATGGAGATGAGGAGAGATAAGAAAAAGATCCAGTCTGCAAAAGACCGGCAAATAACCTGCATTGACAAGATGTCCCAAAGAGATCAGGGTACCCCTCATGCGAGGGCAGTATAGTACATCATTCAGAAGGGGGTCCCCAGGGCCCCCAGATGGCTTTGGTGTCAACCTCAGCGTTCCCCTACCAAGAGCAAGCATTTCTGAATGAGGATCGGCCAGTTGGAGGGGAATGGGAGAGGAGAAGGGAGGACAGGAAACAAATGAAGGGAAGTGACCACTGACCGTTGAGGTTACCCCAGAGTCTATCACAAGCGTATTTGGGGTGGTTACCAATTGCACAATGGGTTGCTCAGGGCGAGCCTCATTGGCAGCTGGGGGATCCGGGCTGGCAACGCTGTTGATTTGTCCACTGCCAGGAGCGCCATGTTGGAACAAGTGTGGGTTACGGAGGTGAGGTGGGTCCCAAGCCAAGTTTCCCAAAGCTATCCCAGGGGGCGGCAGTTGAGCATTGATCCAAATCAGCGGGCAATCACCTTTCCAATGGTCAGGAGAGCCGCAGTATACGCACGTCCCACCAAATCAAGCACAGATTTCATTGGGTACTGGTTGGTTCCCATTTGCAATAACGGTTCGCGCCGCTTGGATGTCAGCCAATGTTGGTTGATGTTGTTGGGCCTGAGTGCCAGAGGTGCGGAAGGTTGGGTTGGTTCCAGCTTGTTTCTCAGGACCTTGCCGGGCCTCGGAGGTAGGCCAGACATAGGGGTTCACGGCCGCTACCGAGTAGGGGTTGTCGGATGAGTTTCCCCAAGTGATTTTGGTAAAAAACGAGGTGATGATTGACTGGGTGTTGGCCGCCATGGGCTTTTTGAGGCAATCAAGCTGGGGGACAATGATTTGAAGAATCTGCGTATGAGATGATTCCAGTGTTGGTGGTGTCAACACTTGCATAACAAGGGAAATACATTCTTCCAGTACATGCAATCCAAGCCGACTGAGTTCAATGAAGATGTTGGATATGCAAGTGAGGTGAGAAGAGATACTCCCCTCCATTGTGGTGAGTTTATAGAACAGCTTGTCCCACAATTCAATCTGTCTAGTTCAATTTGATAGTTGGAAGTTCTTCCGGATGGTTTCAAAAGCACCCGCCGCTGTTAGTTCTTTCGCAATAAGAGGTTGTAGCTCACGGTCAATAGTAAGCGTAAAGAAAACTTGAAAAATAATGCTTTTGTTTTCATTCAATTCCCGTAAGTTTGCAATGTTGTGTGTGAACTCGCCAATCCCAAAAACCATCAAACCAATCGTGTTGATACCCTTGATCCATTCATTGATGTTGCTACCGTCACATCTGAGCCGCTCCACCATTGACACATACTCCGTCGGGTTGGAAAGAAACCGCGCCTTCACCGTTTTCTCAACCGCCCGTCCTGTCATCGTGAGGTTGGTTTCCATATTATCCCGTTTAGTCGATACTTATGGAGAGTCTTCCAATTTGTCAGAGGGAGATTTATTGCTTGAAGCAGTTCGAGGTCTTCCAGGTCATGCTTTTCCTCGCCGCAGTGGCATGCAACAATACAATGGTTGCACGTTTGAGTCAAAAGGAGAAGATCGGGGAGTTGGTTATTTGAGTTCCAATACAAGGGTGCCATTGTAGTCAAAAGAGCCAGCTTTTAACCTGTAGGATGTTAGGAGTCAGAATCCGTAATTATATATTTCACATAGGCCACGCGGAGGTAAAAATACTAGGTACAAGTGTCACAGTAAGCATGATGTCTGCTTGTAATATATGTATAGTTTGACCTAACCACAAAATTCCTGACAACATCAGGGTGAGAGCAATGGATTTTTTTACTCACTCATGACATTTCTGGTACTGTCTGCAGACTATGTACAGCCAGTCAAGCATGAGCGATGCCCCTGAAGGGACCCTATTGCAGGCTTTTGTGGATGTAGTTTTTGAGGGGCAATCAAACAAATCAAAGCTACTATGCTAAAAGTCTGAGCCATATTTGCAGCCAAAATTTGTGACTGTAGGCTCATATTGTTAGCAGCCGCTTTCTGTTTTGGGTTCAAGAGTAGCTGTCTGTAGCGCCAACCACCACGCTGAGGAGAGAGCTGTCTACAGGTATTACAAGGAGATGGTAGTTATTGGCAAAGATGAGTTATTAGGAAGGTAGAGATCATGGTTGGCGGGTCATGGTGGAAGTGAGGTGTGTATGTAAATTTCCAAAAATGGATAGAATTTACACAAATATAGTTATGGGGATACTGAATAATCTGGGCAATATTGCGAAATCAAAAAGGAATCTCCGGCTATTCTGAAGTCATTAAACTAGCAAAGAAGAAGACCTGCGTAGATCTAGGAGAAATCTCAATTTACTCCTTTCTAAATTACTGTTCCAAAAAGGTGTGTATGTTTGTGGTCTTGTATTTTACCTATCCAGCGCCCATTGGGCCAAATCTTTCTTATGCTAATGTATAATTTGATGAGAAATTAATACCACGCAATATAGTGTATTTTTCCTTAAGCTTGGACAGCAAGCCACAGCTGTTGTGTGTATATGAAAAAAAGTGCTGAAAAGGTGAAAAATTGATAGCAATTACAAGAGGCCTTCCATCACATCTATTTATAGTGTCATCAGGGCACCACTCATCATTGCAGAGAACAGGAGTTTTAGGAATAAAGAGATGACCCATTCACAAGTGGTTACAAAGACAGTTTAGTATTGTGTAGTGCTGGGATGGCTGGTGCTCCGCCTCAAGTGCTTGTGGTCCAATTTTCCTCTCCTTGCCAAGAGGAGGAACTCAGCACCTTGAATGCAGCAGTGCTGCTCATCCTACCATGGAAACTTGCACAAAAATCCAAGTTTTTGGATGCATAAATCCAAACACTAAGATTCTGGTGCAATGACCTTGAATTCAGCAGTGCCCCCACCCTATCATGGACACTTGCACCAAAATCCTATTTTTTGGATGCATACATCTGAACACTAAGATTTTGGTGCAAACACCTTGAATGTGGCAGTGCCCCTCAACCTAACATTGACACTTGCACAAAAATCCTAGTATTTGGATGCATACATCCAAAAACTAAGATTCTGGTGCAACCACCTTGAATGGCGGTTACCTTCAACCTAAAATGGACACTTGCACAAAAATCCTAGGGTTTGGATGCATACATCCAAACACTAAGATTTGGCTGCAACCACCTTGAATGCAGAAGTACCCCTCACCCTACCATGGACACTTGCACAAATGTCCTGGTGCTTGGATGCATACATCCAAACACTAAGATTCTGGTGCAATGACTTTGAATGCAGCAGTACCCCCACTCTACCATGGACACTTGCAAAAAAGTCCTGGTGTTTGGATGCATACATCCAAACACTAAGATTCTGGTGCAATGACTTTGAATGCAGCAGTACCCCCACTCTACCATGGAAACTTGCACAAAAGTCCTGGTGTTCAGATGCATACATCCAAACACTAAGATTCTGGTGCAATGACTTTGAATGCAGCAGCACCCCCACTCTACCATGGACACTTGCATGAAATTCCTGGTGTTTGGATGCATACATCCAAACACTAAGATTCTGGTGCAACCACCTTGCATGGCAGTGCACTTCAACCTAACATGGACACTTGCACAAAAATCCTAGTTTTTGGATGCATGAATCCAAACAATAAGATTCTGGTGCAACCACCTTGAATGCAGCAGTGCCCCTCACCCTACCATGGACAATTGCACAAAATTACTGATGTTCAGATGCAGCAGTGCCACTCATCATAAAATGGGCACTTGCACCAAAATGCTAGTGTTTACATGCATACATCCAAACACTAGGATTCTGGTGCAAACACTTTCTTTTCTGCAGTGCCAGGCTTTGAGCCATGGACACTCACTAGGATTTGAAACAGCCTCATTTCCACTACTTTATGCTTCTGGGCATGCATAAAGTGGTGGAAATTTTTGGAACAGGACAAAGGCTATGGCACCAGAATCTCAGTGTTCCAATGGGATAGACATGGCAAGATAAGAGGCACCGCCCCCAATGGGGGCTTTTCAAAAGAATCCAGGTGTTTAGATGTATGGCTCTGAACAGAAATAATTTGGTGCAAGTGTACATGTGCGGATGCATAGCATTTACCTCTCCATGTATGCATTTCCAATAGGAACCTGGAAAAGGTTCATGTGAGTTGGACATCTATGATAGTATGAGGATGAATGCCCTACCACTGAATGGATCCCTAGACACATCTTCTTTTCCCCAATAAGCCAACATAGTGTCCTTCAAGAGCCTCCAGTCATGAGTTTCAAATCCATTGAACAATTCAATCACTTCCATAACTTCATCAGAGGAGATAAAAAATTGCAACTGATAAGCCATATCATGTTCACTTTCACCATCCACTTCAGCAGCCATCTCATAGGAGTTCAAGAATTTTTTGACATTTGTTCCATTGAAGCCTAAGTTCTTGTTTTGAGGCTTGATCTTGACCATCTTGACCCAGAAAGAGGAGGAGGAGGTACCAGTAGATTCCATTTTGAAGATCAGAGTTCCTAAGAGATCCAAAGAGCAGATTTCCAATGTGGCTCACAGGTGTGGCAAGAGTAGATTTTCACAAAAAAAAAAGGCAAGGATCTTTCCCAGATGGTGCACAATTGGGAGGACTTAATTCTGGAACAAGTTGCCTCCACGGATCAGATCTGGTTTATAACAGAAAAAAGAGAAAAAAAAGAAAAAAGATTGGATTAGATTTTGGAGTCAATTCTTCAAGTTTGTGACTGTAAATCCCAAGTTTGCTGGTTTGATCCCGGCCTGTGGGACCAAATGTAAGGCTCCAAATGGTAAAAGGCCGTGGAAGTTATGTGGAGGGGAAAAGGCGCTGTTTAGGCTGCCCTCCTGAGTGTTACAAAAATATCTAAGTGTAACCAAGATCAAGTTACAGAAATTTTCAAGTGAGGAATCAAGTAGTAAAGGATAAAGTTTGATAATAGTTGGTAGCAATGGAACAGCGCTATCTGAGGCAAGATTAGGTGGGAGATATTTGAACAAAAAAGTAAAAGTTTGATTAAAGTTCAAAAGAAAAAAGCTGTTGTATGTAAACAACGCTGTGGTGACCAATCTGGGACACCTCATGGAAAATGGGAAAATGGAAATTTTTGAATTTTTTTTTATATACATTCTCTTATCCATCAATAAATTTAAAAAAAAAAAAAATCCGGATGGTACCATGGTTACCACTCAATTCTCTCTCTTCCCTCCCAACTATCTCTTCTCCTAGAAGTCTAGAAGGCTTCCCTGGATCCTTCAATTCCTACCTCTTGTTTTCAAATCCTTGGCCTTGCGCGCGCTCATTGCATGACATTTTTTTATTTTTTTGGCCAAGTGCGCAAACCACTCTGTCTTTGTGATTCTCATTATCATTGGCATTGTCATTGGCATTGACAACAGGAATTGTTTCCAGGATCAACTCAATGAAAATCCTTGCTGCCATCAATGCCATTGGTGGTGGCATCAAACAAAGTCATTGTGTTCAGCAGAAACAACAAAGACTAACGCCAGCCATCACCATCCATCCATCCTCCTCAACTCCCTCATGCCATCACCCCTCAGATCATCATCATTGTTGACCACCACCAACAACCAATCCCATTATCATCATTGGCAATGGCAACAAATACATCTACCATGTTATCAATCAGCCCTTCCATCAATCTCCTTGTCCAATGACCGCAAGCTGTTGCTTGCGGCCATCAGAGTCGTTGCAAACGTCAAGATCATCATCACCAACATTGCACGCAACTCTCCATCATTGCCTCTACCTGATCCCCCATCCTATCCAACCATCTTTGATCATCCACTCATCCCACCCATCAGATCACCCGCCCCGCCCATTGCTCCGTCAACATCCAATGAGCCCACAGGTGGTTGCTTGCATCCATCACAAGCCATCATTGATCTCTAGTCCCCCCTTTTTGATCCGCTTATCCCCTAGCTCCCAGGTCTCACGCATGGTTCATCAGTAGTCCGCACAGATCCCTTGTCATGTCACATGCGGTTCTTCTGCCATCAACCACCGTTGCTCAGGCCTGTCAGGTGTCTGTCTGCGCGGACTCTTGGCTGGTGCTTCTGCTTTAGATTTCCCATGTTAATCAAAATAAAAAAAAATCCGCACTCATCTGTAAGTATCTGTTGTAAATAGTCTACAGGCCTCTTGTCTATAAAAGGAGGGGCTCTCCCCTGACTTTTTTGAGGGATTTATCTCATATATCCATGAGTAATCTGATCATTCCATAGGGCTTCCTTCCTTTTGTCTGCAACTTTGTTCTGGGTATATCTTTTGATTGCCCCTTGATCCTTTGAGCCTCCATACTCAACCTTTGATCTGTCCATCTGTGACCCCAACCCTTATCACCAACCATAGCCTTGCTGGTTGAAGAAAATTCTGTCTGCTGGAATTCTTGAGTGTGTTATACCACTCTTGATCCCTTTTTCTGACCATACTGGTCTGATCCTTCCCTGATCATCTTTCTGGATCCAGTCACGTTTGACTGAGAGGTTTCTTTAAGCTTGAAACCTGGAGTGTTAAACCTCCCTTTGTTCTTTAAAGTTGAATTCCGCCATGCTATTCTTGAGTTCCTTGAGAGTTGTTGGGTTATTCTTGTTCAAATCTATTATTGATTTGCTTCTAGAGCTTCACAAACAAATTTCTTTTGTTTTTTTCAGCCACCAACAGTTATCTGGTACCCTTCAAGCGCTTGATTTCAGAGAGTTGGGCAGGTTCATTGAGAACCTGGAGGTTGGTTGGGATTGAGTTGATCTTTCCTAATCTTTTGCCAAAAACCAGAGTTATTAGCTTTTGGGCGTTGTTACTTACAACTGCCTTGTTCCATTGAACTCTGAGCAAAACCTTGACTTATTGTGTTCAAGCCCTTTCCTGCACCATCTTGCCTCAGGTAGTGTTGTTTCCATTGCTACCAACTACTCTCAAAATCATCCCTTACATTGATTCTATATTTACAAGTTCCTGGATCCCAATTCCTGTTACATTAAAATATTATTGTAACTCTTAGGAGGGCAGCCTAAACAGCACCTTTCCCCTCCACAGAACTGCCTGCGGCTTAGCACCGTTTGGAGTCTTACAACACCCACAAGCTAATAACTCTGGTTGTCAGCAGAAAATTTGGGATGGTCAACTCAAACTCCAACAAACCTCCAGGTTCTCAATAAACCGGCCCAACTCTCCTCAATCAAGCGCTTGTAGGGTACCAGATAACTGTGGGTGGCTGTACAAGACAAAGCACAATGTTTTGAGAAGCTCTAATAGCAAACAGTAACTGATTTGAACAGGGATAACCTCAACACTTCTCAAGGAACTCAAGAGTAGACTGGCAGAATGCAACTTTGAAGAAAATAAAAGGAGGTATAACACTCCAGGTTTTAAGCTTAATAAAACCTCTTCAATCAAACGTGATTGGCTCCAGAAAGATGATCAAGGAAGGATCAAGACCAGTATGGTCAGAGAAAGGGATCAAAGAGTGGTTTAACACACTAAAGAATTCCAACAGACAGAATTCTCTTCAACCAGCAAGGCTATTGGTTGGTGATAAGTATCAGGCCACAGAGTGGCCAAGACTCAGGATCAATGGATCAAGAGGAAATCATAGATATACCCAGGATAAGGATGGATCAGATTTCAGATAATAACTGGGGGGGCATATGCACACACTCCCATGGAGGATTTTGAAAAAAGGTAGGGGAGAGCACCTCCTTTACGGTCCATGGGTCCCTGTTGACTATGTACAAGTGATAACACATATAACACATATAGAGCGGAAAAAAAATTGATTTTTTTTTATCATGAGAAAACAAAAGAAACTGATGAGAAACAAACAAACAAAAAACAACCTAAAGAAAATTGAAATAATGAAAACCCATGGATGAGCAGGAATGCAAAGACACCAGCCTGTGCCAGTGATTGGCACAGGCAGGAGAGTCCCAGGTGATGAGGCTGCACAGACAAGTAGTCATTGCGCCTGGGTAAGTGATGAGCAGTTGTGTGAGGATGGCCGCGCAAAACTGGACTTTTCCGGCCTTTAAGGCGCAGGAGTTGCAAGGAGGGTGGGATTGAATGAGGAAATGGAGCAAGGCGACCATTGCAATGATGGTTGCTTTTCTAGATGGTCAATCTTGAGGCAATTTGACCACTGTTGCAAGGGCCAACAACAAGATGTGATGGGTGATGAGAAGAAGGGGCCTAGATTGACTGGGCGCTTGCGGTCTGTCAGATGAGGAGGTTGATGGGTGGATGATGGCTTGCAATTGATGTAAGAGACTATTTGTGGACCCTTCAGACTTTGAAGAAGTGAAAGGTAGTGCGGGTGATCAGATGGATGATGGGGTGTCTGGTCATCCGCGACAGCAGTTTCAGGGCCTTGAGGATGAGCAACAGCAAAAGAAGTCGCCTCGGGGATTGGATGGGATGAGGGCCAGGAGGAGCCACGAATTGAGGTTTGAGAGGATTGACTGTAGCTGAGAAGTCCGCCTGGAAAGGACTGAGGCTGAGTAGTGACTGGATCCATTGGATTGGGCTGCCTTGAGGTTATGAGAGCTACGCTCACCATCCAATTGCTCCAGAGATTGCTTTCTCTCAAGTGAGATGCATCAGTTTGAAGATAGGCTATGGACTTGCAACCCATTAGGGTGATTGATTGAGTGGAGAGGAAGGAGGGACATGGTGTGACTTAGGCCCAGAGTGGCAGAGAAAGATGATGAGAGATGATTTCTGTCACCGTCAATGTCAACAATGATGCCCATGCAAGTAAGGGTCAAGCCAATTCAAGCTGGTCTTGCCCGCATGATTGGCAAAAGGAACCGGAGGATGAGGAGTGGAGCAATAGAGACTTGAACACTGGGCACAGGGGTCTTAACAACCTAGAGATCCTCCTAGACAACTAGCAGAAGGGAAGGCTGGGAACTTGAAACTAAATAGGGAATCATTCCCAAAAATATTTTTTTTGATTTAATTGATGATGAAAGATAGTTAAAAAATCATAAAAAATTCTAAAATTTTCCGCACTGGCCCAAGTTTTCCAGATTTCGTCACCACACCTTGGCACCCTGTAAAGCCCGCTTGGCACATATCCAAGTTCTGGTGGATTGGGCCAAAGATTGACTTGGCCAATACCCAACCCAATTGGCCACTCCCACCAAAATCAATGATTGGGGGTAATTTTTTTATTTAAATATTTCTTGGTCTTTTTTCTCCTGTTGACCAGCTGCTTGTTTCCCTTCCCTTCATATTAACTTGGCACTTTTCTTGTTCTTATTGTATCCTCTCTGATTGAATTCCAATCCAAACACTTCTTTCATCTGTTGATACATACATACACCCTTTTGTTATGGGATCTATGTATATTACAATCTCAATCCCTTCAAAACAACCCAATCAGTATCAATCAAATATAATTCAATCATCATCATAGATTAATTTAATGAGAGAGAAGAAATTTATGGGGGGGAGAAAGTGAGGTGGGGGGGTGCCAACAGCTTGGCTTTGGCCAAGCAGAACTTGGCTGTGTTCCAAGATCCGCAGCGCAACCTGATGTGGAAATAAAGACCACTGGGAACTGTGCCAAGCGGGACTTGGGAGTGTGCCCAGACAATCTTCCAATACCATATTAGAAATTCATCTTGAACCCACTCTAGAATTTATGTCCAAAAAGATAAGGCTTTTTATAACCTCTCAAACTGGCTAAATTATTTTGTTTCAATCTTCAATAAAGCATTTTTAAAATGAATATTAAGAAGAATCATTATTGAAAGTATTCAATCATTAAATTGGCAAGGGAAGTGTGAGTTATTTAGGAAAATTATCTTTAATTGAAGAGATAGTATATATGTTTATTTTTATTTGGGGAACCAGAATTTCAGACTTTATCTGCAGGAATACTGTAAAAGAAAAAGATGCAGAGGCATTATTCATAAAAATATTCCAGAGAATTGAATTTGGTTCAAAAAAAAAAAAAAATAAAAACAAGAGAAGGACCTAGTGACTAAATTATCATTCACCAGTCTCTTGCTCCACATTGCCACACAATTCTACCATTCAGAAAGAGGTTTTATCCATAAATTGTATCTGCTAATAAATTTAAAAGAAAGATTAAATAACCCTCTAACATGGTGATAACTCTATCAATACCATTTTTCAAACTAATTATCAAGGAAAATAGCACTTGTCAATCCTTACTTTAGAAGTAGCACAATCATAATCCAAAGCAGGCTGAACAAGAAACCAAAAGTATGAAATATGTTATCAGTTTTTCTAGAATGAATAAAAGAGGTTTCAACTGAAAACATGATCCCTGATCTCCTTTCAAAAAACTTTTATATGCTTTTTTTAAAGTAACAATAACTCAGATTCCATTTAATTCACTAAACTCTAACAAGTGGTGTTAAAGGAGAACTCAAAATTCTAGTATTATTGTAAATTTATTTTTTTCTACAATCAAGTAAGTGATAGTCTTAGGCTAACTTGAGAAATCTCAATTGGTGATTCCAGTATAATTAAGACAAAAATAAACAAAATATCAACTATAATTGCTAGTCTCCCAACCAAAACAGCTAATCCAAACTTGAAGCTCTGATGGTTAATTTCTTGATTTCTAAATTAAATTAATTTATTTTGTAAAAGTAAATTGAACCAATTTGATCCTCTCTTTCAATTATATATGCTAATATGTTTCAGCGCCTGAAAAGCTAGGATCCAATCAACTTCCCATTTTATTAAGAAAAGGGATGTGCTTCAAATGTAGATTCAATGATTGGTATTTAAAGAAAAGGATTAAGGAAAAAATCTGAGGTTTGCATAAATTAGAAAAGGATGTTAATTTCAAACAGAAGGGAAATAAGGAAAAAGCTGAGATTATCATGAAGAAAATTTGCAAAAAAAAGTTAATGGAAATTAACAGCATGTAATATGCTGTAATAAGATAAGAATGAAGCTGGTTTCTGGCTTTATTTAGGGTTAACAATGTAGTTTATTTGATTAAATTCATGACCCAATGAGATATTTTGGTTATTACAAATATTTAATACCAAAAATTCATGATCAAAAGTTGATCAGTTCCAAATATTTGATGTCACACTTTAATATATCTGGTCCTGTGAGAATACTGAGGATTGTAGCTTAATTTCTTGATTTTTCAATCAAATTGTTGATGTGTTCACGTGGTTCAATGATTTGGACTAATATTTTCCTTCTCCTGTTATTTTTCTGTTTTTGAAAAAAATATGATAGATGGTTAACTATATCTATGTGACAGTTTGTGACACATTCAACTTTGTGAAACCAGGAGGGAAAATTGATAGAAAGTAAACATGGAAATTATGGAAAAGGAAAAGAAATTAGTACAGGATAAGAAAAAAAACTATAGAAGAGAGTCAAGAAAAATAATTATGAATTGAAAGACTGGCTGAAATCTTCATAAAAGAGGGATTTTATTCCCAAAATACTCATTTGAAATGAAGATTTATTGCCTACCAACCAATTTAATGAAGGCATCAGCTTTCATCATAATGCTGGGAATCAGTCAAATTATTAAACCTTAATTCCAATTATTAAACCTTCATTCCAATTATTAAACCTTCATTCCAATTATTAAACCTTCATTCCAATTATTAAACCTTCATTCCAATTATTAAATGGGCTCTTAAACTTGACTTTGATTTATTTTGAAAGTTATTTTGAACCAAACTGGTTGATTTTGTGAATTATTTCTGATGGAATGTAATGGGTGATTTTTACTTGCATCTCCAAATTCATACAATCATATGTTCAATCTTTATACCTACACAATCAATAGTTAACAACTGATTGAAATTCAATTCATTCAATGAGTTTAAAAAAATTATTATCAATATCATCCAATAAAGTTTGAAGTTTTTTACAGACTTTAAAGCCAGTTTCAGATAATCTGGAATGTGAACCATCCCCACAATTTCCATTTCTATAATGTGAAATTATTTGGAGTAAATTGTCCCTTTTTGAAATACAGTTTTCAAGCCCACATTTTTCAGGAATTATCTCCAAACTTGAATTAATTTGTCCCTGTAATTCATTCCAGTTCTCTCCAAGGATTGAGCTGGATTAAAAACAGAAGAAATATATTTGTTTACTTCCAGGGAGAAAGTAAAATCCATTCTTCCTACAAGAGTTTTTTTAATTCTTGGGTATCACCAGTCCTAGACAGTAGTAGGTGTAATCCCAGATGGCAAGAAATTTAGACAGGATTACTGTTCAAAAGGATTTCTTAACTGATATTTTTAAATATTTTGGGGAAGTGTAATTTATATACTGTACTCATCCTGGTCAACTTCCAGCCCAAAGAGAGTGTCAATAGGATCAAATTGATTTACAGGTTGAGATTTGAGGAATGTTTTTCTCAAATGAAGGTAAGATAAAGTTGAAGGAATAAAGCTGTGGTTTTGTACATTTTGAATCTGGAAAACCAATAAGATTCACATTTACAAAAAAATTTTTTTGTTATTCATTTTCTGAGTGTATTTCAATAGTTCAAGGGAAATTTATTGGAACTTTAATGATACTGTTTTAGATTTAAGTGTTTCAATCCTTGAGGACTACTAATGAGATTTTTAATTAAAATATTTTCCCCCAGATGATCATGAAAAGAAAGCCTCTTGATCTTCAATTAAAGGATTAAAATATATCCATCAAATGCATATGCTAGAAGATCTTTTAGTGATGGTATTTTTCCAGTTTCTGAAAAGTTTTTAAAGTAATATATTCCATACTCTTGATTGACAAACTGAATGCCAACCCAAGCTGTCAGGAATTTTTTTTCATGGCTGCTCTTCTTTATTGTGTAGAACTAAGCAATTTTGAGTTAGATTCTCAATTCTTCTTCATCAGAATCTTCCCATACCTTTAACTCTTCTAATTTATTAAGCGCTTTATAAACATGAGGAATCCCCCTTCTTGGGGTTAGAGCCATGGCTATGATATTTTTGTTTCCTTCTTGGAACTAAATGTAGATTTTGGTATGATTGGGTTGAATCTGATACCTCAATTTGGGTTTCAACTCATGCTATATTGAGTCATATTCACTCTCCAAATCACTTTTGGTACCATCTATGGGAAATTTTTCATCAGAGCTATCATTGAATCCCATCAGATCTTCTTGCTCTTTTCTTGCTTGATTGATTTTGAAGATTCCAGAATTTATTTTTTTCTTTCTGGCAGATGCCTAGATTGTTTGGATGGTCTTGTTCAGGTCTTGGGATACATAAAGTTTAGAAATTTGATAATCATTGATTTTTTGATGAGATTGATGTAACTTTTCTTTGATATATTTTTAGTTTTTTTCAGTCATTTGAAAGAGCAAAATTGAGTATTAAATTCAACTGGTATTACTTCTTTGTAGGATTTTTCTATTTTTCTTTGTGTTTAGTACAAAGCAATTTATATTCCACTGGAAAATCCCATTTTGTGAAAGGAAATCAACTTTCTATCATTTTTCTTGCATTGAATGAAGTTTTGTTTTCAAATCTGAGTTCAGACTTAAATTCCTTGCAAAAAGAAACAATATTGATTTCATTTTCAAATTTTACATTATCCCAATTGATGTTCAAAATTGAATTCTCCAAAAGATTCTACCACCAACAGACTCCACAGGGGTCTGGGGTCCTTTTTTTAGCCAACCAAGGCCACCATTAAAGTTTCAAGGCCTCCTTAGGCCCAATACATCCTCAAAACGCATGTTTTCCAACCCCAGGCAGCCTCTTGAGCCTTAAGAGTCCTGAAAAAACCCTTAGTAGGCTTGATTTCCTACCCCAGACAGCTTTTTAAACCTTAAATGTCAATATTGATGCCTTTTTTTTATATTGGCACACCTTTTCAAGGTTTATCCAACTTCCTGTTGTGGGAAAAAATGCCAAAAAATGTGATTTCAGCAATTCTTTTGCTCCATTCACATATTTATTTTCAAGAAGGCTTGAATTTAGCAACAAAATTGTTAAAATTGCACCTTTTTTTGAAGAATTACATGGATGTATAAAGTTTGCAGGCATGAATTTTTCCTGGGCCAGACAAAGGTTACAGGAAGGAAAGAAAAGGAGGGAAAGAATCAGATGGAAAAAGAAAGAAACAAATGAAATGGATAGGGGGGAAAAGACAGGGTGCCTATCAAAACACACAAAAATAAAAGGGAAACAAGGTGATTCCAAAGCAAAAATCATCAACAGCCATCATGAAGACAAAAGAAGCAAAAGGACCCAAAAATTTAAAATAATTTCATTTCCATTTTTATTTTCCATTTGCTTCCTGTATCATATTTCATTTGCTTCCTTTCAATTTTTATCCTTATAATTTTTCACCTTTTTGGGTAGATTATTTGTTTTATTTTGGGAAGTGTTGAATTTGAAACCCTACACAACCCATTCACAGCTCAAAATGGGTTGTGGGGTGCAATTTGCAACCCGTCTGGGTTGTGAATGGCTTTTTGAAACCCATTTTGAGTTGTGAATGGGTTGTGTAGGGTTGCAAATTTAACATTTATTTAGTTATTTTGTTTATTCATGTTTTATATTTATTTATTATATTTATTTATTATATTTATTTATTATATTTATTTATTATATTTATTTATTTATTGTTGTTTATTTATTATTTATTTATTTATTATTTATTTATTTATTTATTATTTATTTATTATTTATTTATTTATTATTTATTTATTATTTATTTATTTATTTATTATTTATTTATTTATTATTTATTTATTTATTATTTATTTATTATTTATTTATTTATTTATTATTTATTTATTTATTATTTATTTATTTATTATTTATTATTTATTATTTATTATTTATTATTTATTATTTATTATTTATTATTTATTATTTATTATTTATTATTTATTATTTATTATTTATTATTTATTATTTATTATTTATTATTTATTATTTATTATTTATTATTTATTATTTATTATTTATTATTTATTATTTATTATTTATTATTTATTATTTATTATTTATTATTTATTATTTATTATTTATTATTTATTATTTATTATTTATTATTTATTATTTATTATTTATTATTTATTATTTATTATTTATTATTTATTAGGGTGTATCAAAGTTAGCAAACCCGCCATTAGAAACCCGCCACTTTTTTTGACGAAACCCGCCATTTTTAATGGCGGGTTTCTGAAATACACATACCCCCTAACTGGTGTATTTCAAAATGGCGTGTTTCATGAAAATGGCGGATTTCAATCATCAAACACGCCATTAAACCCGCCATTTATGCATCATCATCCATCCACCATCCATCACATCAAAAACACCCATCCACATCAGCAAATCCATACCGGTCCCATCTCCATCGCATCACACACATCTCTATTGTTTTTCACATACCTTCACATACCCATCTTCACACAAATCCCATCATCATCTCATCACCCCACATCACTCACCACCTTTCTCAACATGCCCAATCAAACATCCTGCCAGCAAGTTGAAAACACAAAAAAGCTGACTGAACTTTTGCTACTGTTTGACTCCCATTCAGACTCTGATTCAGACTCCAATTTGGAATCAACTTGGTTAGCTTTGAATTCTCTGTTGGCAAAGCAATACATGGTTCCAAGAATACACACTCTCCATAACCCTATGTATGAAAGGCAAAAGCTTCATCACATCCCTGACTTAAGCTTCCAGCAACTGTTCCAAACTTTGTTGCCTTCTTTCATGAAACTTTTGGCAATGATTGAAGACCACCACATCTTCCAGAACAATTCTTGCAATCCTCAACGCGATCCAGCCATCCAACTTGCCGTTGCTCTTTGTAGATTGGGGTCAAATGGAAATGGAGCAGCAATCCATCAATTGGAAAATCTATTCTCAGTCAGTTACGGAAGCATTGACTTATACACCAAAAGAGTCATTATTGCTATCCTATCTTTCCATTGCTTGGTCCTTTCATGGCCAACCAAATAAGAACACAAGGAGATATCTCAAGTAATGGAGACAGAAGGCTTTCCTGGTTGCATTGGTTTTGTTGATGGAACCACCATCCCCTTGAGTCAAAAACCCAACCTAGATGGCAACCACTATTTTGATTGTAAAAAAAGGCAATTGATTCATTTCTTTTCCAATTGCTATGATAAAACTTTGGATCACACACTGACCAAATATGTTCCATCTCTTTGTTTAGATACTCCGTGGCACTAAAAATTGTTTGCAATAACAACAAGAAGTTCATCTCCCTCCATGCTGGCCTTCCAGGTTCTTGTCATGATTCATATGTTTTCAATTGGATGCGGATTGCCCAAAAACCAGAGATCTACTTTGACCAAGATCAATACCTTCTGGCCGATTTGGCTTATGCTAGTGGGAAATATGAAGTTCCAGCATACCGGAATGTTTTTTCCAATGATCATGGAAAAACCAATTTTAACTATCATCTTGCCCAATCACAAGTTTGGATTGAGCATGCCATAGGAATTCTGAAAGGAAGATGGGCCAGCTTACGGGAGATGCAAAACCGGCTCCAATGTTCCAAAGATATGAGGTTCCTCATCAACTGGATTATCACTTGTGTAATCCTTCACAACCTTTTGGCCAACATCAAAGATGAATGGGACAAAATATTCCAAGATGATATTCCTGATCTGCCTCAAGTCATCCCTGTCTCATCTGGTCCCTCATCGTTTTCTATGAGAGAGCGGATTCTTCCTCTCACCCTTGCTTGCTTTGATGAGTAATTTTTGATTTTGAAATTGGTAAAAATTCCCTTCACCGTATTTTTTTGGTTTTGGTTGTTCACCCAAGATTCATAGACTGAGTTTTTTTTTTATTTTTTTTTTAGTGGAATTGAATCCAAAAACACCTCCACCTCAAACCCTGCCACTCACCAAATTCCACCCCCCTCCCCCTCACCACTCAACCCCTTCAACCTCACCCCACTCACTCACCGGTCAAACCCTGCCTCCTCCTCACCAAACCACCTCACTCATCACCACCACCTTCAAAACCTCACCAAAACACCACCACCTTCACTCTTTACCAACCTCACCAACATTCACATTACCAACAACATACCTACCTCCCACCCAACCTCCATCAACCATCAAAGGTGAGTACCCTCCCCTCATTGAATCACCTTTCTCTTTTTTTACCTGGCTGATCTCCTACCATAACCCTCCCTTTGAACCCCCCCAGGTCCAGCCAGCCCAGTCCCCCTCCCCCTCCTCATCCTCTGGTCCATCCCCTGCCCTTGGTGAGTCCCCCCTCCCCTTCATCTTCTTCCTTCCATCAATCAATTGTGAATCAATCAAGCGATCAATTGCCAATAGATTGCCCAATCGATTCGCAATCAATTGCCCAATTGATTTGCAATTGATCAAGCGATTGATTCACAATTGATTGCTCAATTGAGCAATCGATTTGCAATCAATCAAGCGATCAATTTGCAATTGATCAAGCGATCAATTGCCAATTGATTTCCCGATTGATTGCCAATCAATTGCCCAATCGAGCAATTGATTCGCGATTGATTGGCCAATCGTTTGGGCCGATCAATGCAGGGTTTTTGTAGGGTACAGGAACTGACTTCCCCGTTGTTTTTTCTTTTTTTTGTTTCTTTTTTTTTTAGGTTTTTGAGCTCGGCCAGAACACATTCTCTCAAGTCTTACGCCAACCAAGCTATGTCCTGGGACAGTCTGGTTTGCCTAGTATGATGCCGGCTGCGGATCCTCATCATTACCACTCCTCCCCAGCTAATTCTATTCTTTTGATATCTATTGATTCCTTCACTGGCTACCAAACTCAAAATGTTATACATCCATTCAAATTTCACCTTGATCCTCACCTTGGGTGCAGCAAGTGCCTGGGAGGGAGAAAGATGGAAGGAGATGGTATGAAAAACATAAAGAGAGGTGGCAAGCAGAGGAATCGTTGATTTTCATCTCTTTTTTATTTTTTTAATCCCACCCTTTCGATAATGAGAACGTTGCTGACATTTTTTTTTTTTTATTTGTTTGACCGGTCTTTTTGTTTGTCCAACCCCTTTTTTGATATTGATTTGTTCACTGCCTACCAAACTCAAAATGCTATACATCCATTCAAATTTCACCTTGATCCTCACCTTGGGTGCAGCAAGTGCCTGGGAGGGAGAAAGATGGAAGGAGATGGTATGAAAAACATAAAGAGAGGTGGCAAGCAGAGGAATCGTAGAAAAAGGAGGGCTCAAATGAGGGATTTGGAAATTTCTTTGGAAGTGACTGACAACTTGATCAAGGAAAATTTTGCCTGGTCTAGACGAAAGCTATGCCCTTTGGATCTGTACCCTGCTATCATGGCTGAAAAGAAAAACAACCCTCAAAAACCCACCCAGGAAGAATTTAAGCAAGCAAAACAGACAATTGGGGCTTTCCACTTCTTCCACCATGGAAAAGACATGGTTCTTGACCAATCTGATCACCATGCTCTTGTTGCCGTCATTGAATTTGTGCCTTTGGATCAACTATCTGAGCAAGATAAGAAAGATATCAACTTTGTGACGACATTCCTTCACAGTTCAAAAAAATTTGTCAACCCGGTTGGTCCCTCAAGATCTTGGGGTGGAAAAATGTGGGCGATTGGTTGGCAAAAATCGATGAACCCTTTGGAGTTATTTGGACGTTATGTGAAGAAATCATCCATTAGATCTTCTCCTCAAGAGTACGCTTTCCTCAACTTGAAGGCCAAAAAAGTATCCCGAATTTTAGGAAAAATGTTTTGTAATTTGGCCAAACTTGCCTTTGAATCAAACCGTGATACCATGAAGGACAGCAACATCCCCTCTTTCTCTTTGTTGGAATTTAGTTCCAAGCCTACACCTTTTGATTGCTCCCCACACCTCACTTTCACCTTGGATTCTTTTTACAATTCTCCTCATATTGACAAAGGCGACATCTCTGGCTATTCCTTTTTACTTGTGGTCCCAACCAAAAAATTGAATGGTTGACTTATTGAAGATACGGATGAATATCAAGTTTTGGACGGTCAATTTGTTTTTCCTGACCTTGGCTTTGGAATCGATTTCAAGCAAAAAGGTATAGTCAAAATGTTTTGGGCGGCTAACAAGTACAAGCACTGTACCTTTCCAGCTGTGGACACAGCAACTCATACAAGAATGGCCATGTCACTCCAAATTAATAAAAAAACTCAGAGCACTTGTAGGGACATGAAAAACGGCCAAATTTACTCTAGAGAAAAAAATATCAATAAAAACAAAAAAGATTTGTATATTGGTGGGGTTAAGAATGCTCTCAAACGTTGTTGTAGTAAAAAATAATTTGTTTTTCTTTCATCCATGCAAATATATTTACAAGCCCAGCATTTGAGTAATCTGCTGTATTTCTTCTACCAATCTACCACTGCCAATGCAAGCCAAAGCTACTGATACCTTATCCTTTTTTTGTTTGCCTGTTGTTCCCTCTCCTTTTCCAGTTGCACTTGCTGCCAATCCTTCTCCTTTTCCTCTTTTTGAAACTCTAGCTCAGCTTGTTTCAACCTCCACTCAGCATCCAATTTTTGTTGATTAGCCAAAGTCTTGGCTTTCTGCTTTTGACCATCCATGGCCAGTTGGCAATCCCACTTTTGCTTTTCAAACTGAAGTTTATCTGATTCAATTTGTGATTTCACTGTTTTTTGGAGGGGAATGGCAATGAGCATGATTTTGAAAGCAAGGATATTGAATCAATCAACTTACATGAATCTTGCTTCTCCATGATTTCTCCAAAGCCCGAAAAACTGGAAGTGTTTCTCCTCTTTTGATGACTTTTGGGGTTGACATTGATGGAATTGGAGGCCTTTTGCTTACCCTTGGCAGAGGAGGTTTGAGTCTGAAAGTCCTCACTAGTATTTGAAGGCAATGTGGGAGGCCCCATTGGCTTGAGTTTTTGGCCAATCAAAAATGGATGAGCCTGTTTTTTTACAATGTAAATCAGTCAGGAGCAACCAGACAGAATTGAAAACAATTTAGTTCCTTACTTGAGCAGATGTTGATGGCAACGGTGATCCAGGAATAACATCCTCCTCATTGGGCAAGTTCTCCAGTTGTTCTGCCCCAGGAAGAGAGCAATCAAAAGAAGGAAGTGAGGGGTCCAAGGTTGGGATTGACTGATCAATCAATACCAAAGTAGAAGTGATTGGAGCCAATTGTGTATGAATATCCTCCTTGTCATCAGATGGGGGCCACTCCAAGGCTAAGGTTTCATCAAGGTCCCCGTTGGTAGGCTGAGCATCCCCAGCCAAGTCCTTGGCATCAACAGAATTGGATTGTTGGGCATTGAAAGCAGCTAGGGGGGTGATGTTGGCCTTCTTTCCAAAGATTTCATCCATTTGAATATAAAAAGGACAAATGGAGTCCAACTTATCAACCACCGAGTTGATTCCTTTGGCTTTGTCCAAGTTGGTGATACCAAAGCCAGTGGAGATAGACATGGAGTGGGCCTTTTTGTACTTGGCTTGATAGTTTTGAACCGCTCCCTCATCTGTTTGGATGACAGATCCAGCCTACCTTTTGTTTTGTTCTTGAGTTCATTGGCCATCAGGAGATAACCATTGACCTTAGAGGATTGAGGTTGGCCAACACGTGTTTTGTTGTTGGATCCAAAGCAGGCATTGTAGTTGGAGGGAATTTTCAGCCAGTTTACCAGGATGATGTGATCAGCTCTCTTGAGCTGACTTGAGCCCTTGGAAGCTGATGGGGGAGGATTATTTGTTGTGGAGTTCCTTGGCAATGTTCTCTTGGGTGTGTTGGACTTGTGGGGGGAGGTTCGCTGAGGGGCCATTTGAAAGAGTTTGGGCTACGCAAGTGATGAGAGCGATAAAGTGATGAGAGTGGTGAAGTTTTGAGAGCAATAAAGTGGATGAGAGTGATCAAGTGATGAGAGCGATAAAGTGATGAGAGTGGTCAATCAATTTTATGATGAGGGTGGGGGTAAAAAATTTTCCGATGAGGTCGGAGGTAGAAGGAGGTGGGAAGACAGGGGTGTATGACGCGGACAGGTGGTGGAAGCATTTAAATACTTTATTTGAAAAAACCCACTTATTTCAGGTTAACTTTGACACGTCTGATCTGAAATAAGTGGGTTTTTTTGATTTTTAATGGCAGGTTTGAAATGGCGGATTCGGGTTGAAACCCGCCATTAAAAAATGGCGGGTTTGGTTAACTTTGATACCCCCTATTCTATGTAGATAGGTAGATCTCAAGAAAATATCCAAACCATTTAAAAACATTGATTTGGGTTGTGAAAAAAAAAGTTTCCTTTCAAATTCATTATTTTTAATTGATTTGTTTTTTCATTTCATTTATTGATTCAATTTTTTTGTTGCTGAATTACTGGCGCCATGAAGCTGACAATTGTGATTCAATATTAAGTACTGCCCCTGATTAATCACCCTTGCTTTCTCAGACTCGTGGACGATAATACCCTTTTGACCCTAAAATCACTTATCGCATCTAATTGGAACCCTTTGGTCTGTGTGATGCCGGTTGAAGTTTCCTAAATGCTCACCCAGCTAGGGCGGCATACAAGCAGTTGGTTGACCCCTTTCCCGTTTTACCATCTTACATCGCCCCTGGCCTAATCAGATTCGTCTTTCACCGTGCAGTCATCACGTTCGCGGATCGTATATAGATAGTCGGGTTGGGTTTATATTGTATCCGTCCCAGTAATCTTTAGGCTGGGGAACTTGGCGTTGGAGTCATCGACTAAATTTTCATTGGACCGTCAAGGAGCCTCTGATTGTTCAGGTGTGTCAACCAATGTTTATCGACCCGTCGATTGTCGATTTGATCAGCTGAGCACGATTCGATATGCCCTACAGTGTAATCGAGGTCGCCATTTGTTTGTGTCTCAGCCATTCTCTCAGGCTGGCGAACGACTCCAGTGGTTTACTTTGCCCCTATCAAACCTCCAAATGGGAAATCAACCTAATTCGAACAGTAACCAGAATCTTGCAGCCGAGTTCGATCACTATCGTAAGATCATCAACGCCTTTGATGAATATCGCAGGTCATTAGTCCTTCGATTTTTTCAACATGCTCCCCTCGATCTGGACTCAATACGTCAATATGTCCAAAATAAGAGTCGCTGAGACCTAAAGGATTTCACTGGATTGTGTTTGAGGGATACACATTCCAGATTACCTCTCAACGGAATTTGCTCACTAATTTTTCCGCCCATCTACTCCAGATATTCACTGGCTGTTAATAATCGCAGACGAAAGGATTTTTATAAACTATCCAGAGATGATCAGGGCCTACTGCAAAACTATCCTTCGAAACTAAACGAAGTGGACGATCGAATCAGACGTAACGCCGACGTTTTAGATGAAATCGTTTTTCAAGCTGAGAAGAGTGGACTTGGCCCAAGGATTCCTTCGGAGCATGCAGAAGTTCATCTTCCTAATGAGATCGATGTCGAAGACCCGGAGTCACAAAGCGGTCATTACCTTTTCATCTCCTCGATTATGTTTGACTATTTCAAACCGTACAATGTGCCTGTTTTTCTCTCGTTATCACTAACCTTGGGACCCGGCCTATCGTGTTTTAATCTTCTAGGAACTTCAGACCCCAATCCCCAAGTTCGCGTGCATGATGCCGAAAAAGTGCGTAGTACACTGCGGCAACTGGTCAGAGATTGGAGTATCTTAGTGAGGCTTTTTCATCTGTATGGAGTTTGGTTCAAAATTTAATCTGCTGCTTTGTCTTACTGGACCAACACCCACTGAGGATATTGAATCATTGTTTTTCCAGGGTTCAGCCGAGCGAGAGGCATGCTATTCACCGATATTAGACCGGTTAGAAGAGTTTGCGGCGAGTACATGTCAGAACGGATCTCAAAAGAGGGATATCAAAATCTTGGTTCCTGGCAGTGGTCTAGGTCGATTGGTTTGGGAGATCGCTAACCGGGGTCAGTCATGAAACCTATTCCACCCTAAAATATTCATTATTTTCAATCCCATCGGGTGTCATATTGATACCGTTCGATTGGAAACTCAGTGCTACTTTCGTGATTCACTCGCTTAGGATTTACTGCGCAAGGAAATGAATTCTCGTACCAAATGCTGCTGACATCAAACTTGGTACTCAATCAGTACATTCGCTTGAACTCTTAAACTTCATCACTTTGATCCACTCGATTTTCCTCTGAAAATGATCAGAAAACCACAGTCACTAAACCAACCAAAATTTCTGGTGCCGCGACCCTCCAGCACGCTCTCCGTTAATCAATGGAGCATTTTTCCATTCGTCCACTCATTCTCAAACTTCTCCTCTCTGGATGGATTGCTACAAGAAGTCAAGTTTCCCGACGTTCTCGTCACTGAAGTTTTGAATTCGGATGATTTTGGGATTTCAGTCGGTGAATTCACTGAGATCTTTTCCGATCCAACGGAGGAGGGTCAGCCGTTAGAATAATCTTATCACACTAGCTCGCAAGCAAAGTAATGTGTTACTCCTGAGCTGACGATATCAAGGACTTAACCCAACTCTCCCCAACCGTTTGGGTCATGAATTGATTCCAGGAAAATGGGACGGTATCGTAACTTGTTTTTTTATCGATACCGCCCAAAATATTGTCCAATACCTCAAGATCATCTACAAGGTCTTGAAAGCCAACGGAATTTGGATCAATGTTGGTCCGACACTTTGGCATTACGAGTCTTCCTCCAATCCCCGAGAGATTTCCATCGAATTGGATGTTTCTGAGATCAAAGAACTTTGTAGAAAGATCGGATTCGAATTCGAGCTTGAAACTGTACGCTAGAGGGTTATCTTCACCATCTTATCGACTATGCATGCCGGCACTCATTTCTCGTAATTCTGAATCATACGTTCAAATCAACTGATTTTGGTCAATGCTTCACAAACAGGAAAAAACTATCAAAACGACATATGCTGCAAATATTCACAACAATTTGAAGCAAGGTATCATGAATGTTCTTCTATATTTTACTTGACGTTTCATTCTCTGATATATTTTCTCCTTTGCCTTTCTTGGGCTTTTGTTGTGATGGTGATTATCTCTTTTTCCTAGTTTACGATGCCGATTACTGGGTGTGCTTCAAGAGAAAATGAAAATAGAGAGTCAAGGACCCCAACCACCCCCAAAAAGAAGAATCCAAATGCTTGGATAGCTCAATACTCCTTCAAATTTGGGATCATTCTTGAACTAAAATTTCAAAAATAATGACATCATTGACTATCCTTTCAGTAGAAGCAAGTCATTATTGACTGAACATTGTAAATATTCAGCTAGGTTGCTTTTGATACAAGTCCCGGTTGGCCCTAGAACACAGACATACTCAGGATTTAACTGCTGCTTCTGATGCCTTGGTACATCATGCCCACCATATATGCAATATAATTTTAATTGAGATGTAAGCACCTCACAATGTACTGAATATTATTTGAGTAAGTAACAGTGATCCCATGAGAAATCAAATGTTGAAACCTGGAGCCAAACAAAATGCCACTCAAGGGTTTGATTAGTTCAACCTGAGGGGAAAGGCAGGCTGATTTTGAGGGGAAGGTGGTAATGGATATGCCTCAAGCTAGAAGATCAAGATTGAAGATTGCAGGGGATTTGTAGGATCTAAGAAGAAGTTGACTATCACATGTTGGCTTTGAAACTAAAGCCTGAGTGACACTTAACAAGAAGTGATGAAAGAGGAGTCTGGTCCTGAAAAGGTATCCAAGATGGATAAAGCTGAAGGACAACAGTTAAAGTAGGGATGGAGCTCAGAAGTTGGCATGTTACCCAGAAGCACTCAAGAAGGATGGAGAGTGTAATACTAGTGAAAATGACTTCAAGTTGGGGAGGTCTCAAAGTTCACAGTTTCAAATCTAGGAGAGTATATCTCTTAAGGAAAGGGATGAGGATGAGATTGGATACAAGGATGTGTAGAAGGAACCAGAACTGTGACAGGTTGATGTAATGATGAGTCAATGAGAGTTAAGAAGATGAATTGCCAATGATTGTGTGTCCCTGATTGAATGTGGTGAATTATTTCAAGCCGGTTTGGGCACCTTGCAAACTGATGCCAGGTTTTTGTAAAGCACAATTGCCCCCCCACAAAACCAATATTGTTGCCTGGGCAACCACTTTGGATGCCTTCTCAACAACTTGGCGCATAGCCAAATGAGATTGGTGCCTTGTCAACTGGGTTTGGGCACCAATCAAACCTTGTCAGATTGTCTCATGTGTTGGGAAAAAAGGAAGAAGAAAAAAAAATTAATTAAGCAAAATCAATCAAAAAAAAAGACCCTCAGAGATAGATTATGTAGACTGGGAGGGTACTTAAACCAAAAAACAAAAAATTAAAGTTGAAAAGAAAATAAAAGGTAGGAGATAAGCTACCTCAAGGCTGCTTTGTGTAAGTGGTGAAAATGGGGGTGTGCCAAGCTTTGAAGTGAGTCAAAGAAAGATTGAGCATGCACCAATAAAACTAAACCTGCACAACCTACCCAATCAAGCAGTCAGGGAACCTGCAAAAGTACAAATTGGAAATTTTCTAGGCACCCAAATGAACATGAGAGACCATACAAAAATCTTTAGTTTGAAATTGACCAATTTTTCTCTTCAAGGATGCAGGAGCCATAATCTTCATTAGATTCCTTTTTGCTGGTCAGGAGTGTTAATTACCATTCTTGAGGAGAGTGCTGGGACTGAGAAGGAATTGTTCAAGTTAAAACAGAATCTTGTGAGAGAAGAATTGATAGATTGAATCTGTGACTGGAAAGGGTTTAAGCAATATCTGGGGATACACCAATAGGTCAAGAATAGCTTGAGGAAGAATGAAAATGCTTTGGGGGAGTGGAAAAACAGCAGGCTCAGTTGATTGGACTGGGATTTATCTACATATCAATCTTTCAAATTTTCACACCACATAATGAGGGAGAATGATAGATGTATGTAGTGTGCATGAAAGGAATAACAAGAAAAAATCTAATTACCTCAAAGTATGCTTCAAAGTGGAAAGGAGTTTTTCAAATTAGAAATTTTGAAGATAGTTGCAAGTTTGAGATGACAGTGTTTTGATGGAAAGGGAAACTTGTAAAAGTCCAATGTTAAATTTTGTAAGAATTCAGACTCATGGGTATTTTTTGAACATAAATTTAAAACTTCATCAGCTCATGATCTACTTTCAAACCAAAAGTGTGACACTCAATCAATAGCAGTGTATTAAAAAAGTGAATTATGTTTGCTAATTTTTGAAACCATAGCAAGGGGTAATTCATTTTTGAATACCAAGTCATTATTTCAATTGAGGTTTGAATCTTGTATTTCAACTTTGAATAAATACCAGTAAATATTTAATAGAGCTTTGAATTATTTAAAGGGAAATGTTAAATTCACAACCCCAGGGCTGCAAATGGGAGTGAATTGCTGTTCACAAACCATATGGGTTGTGAACAGCAAATCATGACTCAACAAGGAGAAAGAAAAGTTGCTCACAACCTGCGCATCCCCAATTGCAACTCAAAAAGGGTTGCAATTGGGGGTTTTCATTCCCCCAGGGGATTCACAAGTTGTTAGTGGGGGTTGCACCTGTTTACCTGACCCATTTGGGGCAAAATAGCCCCAAATGGGCCATTTGAGCGGGGAATTGGGGTACCTAGGTACCCCTGGACCATGTTTGAGTGCCCTAAAACCAAATCTGGGGATGTGGGATACTATTTTGGACTATTATTGGAGCACAAAAAGATCATAGTAAAAAAAGACTTTTCAAAAACTTTAAAAAAACATGCTTGTCAGATGCACAAAACATACACACCACTTGTTTGTTGGATAATTTTACTTTTCTCAACCCAAAAGTGAGTACCCTTTGGAGCTTTTAAAAAAGGTTGGATTGAATAATAAATTGAATTGGGTTTTTTGGGGATTATGGGAACAGTGGAAAGCCCAAGCCCCCCTGGTTTAAACATGGATGTGTTAAAGGACTTAATTGAAATTTTTGTTAAAAAAGCTTTGGATTCTAGGGATTAGGGTAAGGAGTTGGAAAAATAAAAATTGGAATCCCAAATTGCATCCTCATCTAGGGTTACAATTAAGGAACAAGACATTTCTTCACAACTGGAACAAGATGTTTCTTCACAACTGGAAAAAGATGGTTCTTCACCACTGGAATTGAATGAAGGTGGTGGGTCACATTTCATATACCATTTGAATGAGGAGGATTTGGCTTGATCAATAATAAGGTAACCATGTGGGTGTAACTGTGTAACTATTTAACTAAGAGGTGCCAGAACCCCTTGACCCTCCTCCTGTGAGAGCCTTCCCTAGTAGGAAAGATGCAGAGATTTATTTTCATAAATGGGAAGACATGCATGGCTACACATTGAAAAAATTCAATTCAAAAAAAGGATGAATATTTCAACCTAGAATTCAACAGATTTGGAGTATATGAGGGGCCATACCTCACCAAACAGCAAAGGCAAACTCACAAAAGGAAGTTTATTTTTCAATTCATGATCCATGCAAGTTGTACAGTAGCAGATCCCACATGGTATCTCTCCATTACAAATGGCCAAAAAAAATCATCAACAATCTGAAAAACACTCAGTTCATCCTCAACTAAGGAGAATCTCTGGTGTAGCCTTTGATCAACTTAAAGAAGGCATGAAAGATTGGCTCAATAAAATTCAACTCAAAAGGAAATTGAGAAAAATTGATGGTGGAGAATACATTGAAAATAGAAAAATCTATAACACTAAGCGCAAGGTTAAAGCAGATGAATTGGATGGGAAAAGGGTTAAAGCAGCTGAATTGGATGGGAAAGGTTTTATGGACGTTCTATTTGAAATGCTCCAGGAAACCCAGTGGGTTTTCAGGTTAGAATTTGGTGGAGAGGGTCACTTAGAGGCACTGTTTTTGGCTCATCCTGAGTATATAAAACTTTGTAAAAAATACCATCATATTGCTTTGTTAGATTTTAATTGAGTTCTAAAGTTGGGTGGTTAATGCATTAAAGGAGTTGGATTATGATCCCAAGAGACTTCCCAAAGTCTTTTTGGAAGACTGTGAAAAAGCTCTGATTTGTGGTATTGAACATAGTTTTCCAGAGTCACCCAGACAGTTTTGCTCCTGGCAATTGTCTGAAAATATTCAAGCAAATTGAAAATGTTTCTTCAGTAATGACAATGAAGGATGGAAAAGCTTTATGAATCTGTGGGAAAATTATGGGGCCTCTAAAACTAAGGGGGAGGCAGAAGTCAATGATGTGGAACTCAGAGAAGGCCAATTCATTGCTTCTTCTGTTCATCTCTACTAGGAATGCTTGTGTTGAAACTTGTATAGTGTTTCTTGAAAGACTGTGAGAATTTGTTTGAGTGTATGGAAAAGCAAATTTTCCCTATCAATGAGATATTTATAAAAGCATGGACTTGTGTCAACCTAGGATTTAGAAATAAAACAATATCTTGGGTAGAAGGGGCCCATGCTACTTTCAAAAAATTACTTGCAATATCTTTGGGGAAAATTTTGGATTTGTGGAAACACCTTGAAGGAACCATTGAACTCCAAATCCAATGAATTCATGTGTTTCTTAAAAACTCTTTAATAAAGTTAGGAACCATTTTTCCAAAATCAGTTTTAACTTTGGGTTAAAAGTTGCCAATTGAGTCAATTGAGCTCATTGAGGAACAATTTGAGAAGTTAAAGCTCAACCATGATGCAAAGGTGTTCTCAAAGTCATATTAAAAAACAATGGGATTTCTGTGTTTCCAAATCTTAGGAGAAAGACTAGCACCAAGAGGATTGATTGTGCCTGAGGATGTTCATCCTCAGTGGAGGTTAGAATATGACCCTTTCAACAAAGTAAGTTGTCTTTTTGGTTTTTTTGAAGGGTACAAATTATAGGATTGACAGATTAATTATTTTTATTCTTTTTGAAAGATTGATAAAGGTCCAGTGCTTGGCAAACGCCAATTTTTTAACAAGTTTAATTCCATGCTTATGGGACAACCTCAACAAGTTATATTGGAAATTTCAAAGTCTGTTGTCAATTATTCAGCTACTTTGATTGCCAAGCCAAGGCTTGAGCAAAAGTTCTTATGGTCCAGCTGTGGTTGACCCAAATTGAAAGCCACTTGTTGCAAAATTTCAAAATTTGAACACGTCGAAAGGGAATTTAACAGGGAAAAACAGATTGGAAGGTAACCAAAAAGAACAAAGATAGTGAGTCTTTTATTTTTAAGTTTTCATTTCTATGTTTCACTTAAATAATGGGAAATGATGATTATATTAGAAGTCCTTAGGCTCAGAATCAAATTTTACAGTTCAGAGGAAGAGTCTGAAATTCAATTAGGTTCCCTTCATTTAGAATCTTCTTCCTCAGAAGAGGAAGAAGAAGAAGGGGAGAAGTAAACCAGAAGCCCATATTTGGTGATTATTCATTTCATTTATGTGATAAAAACCAACAATGAATACAAATTTGGTTTTAATCTTAGGAACCAAAAGTGAAATACCTCAATCAATAAACTGAGAACTTACATGAATTTTGGGGGGAGATTAGAGATCCAGTTGGTGATGGGAATTGCAGATTTAGAGTCATGGCAAAATAAATTTGGCACAATGACCATGGAGTGTTTAAATTACAAAAGGAAATGATTGAAACACTTATAGGGAGTATCAGATTTAGAAAAACCACCATTAGAAACCTGCCATTTGTTTTGACCAAACCCGCCATTTTTAATGGTGGGTTTCTGAAATACACATACCCCTTAAATGGTGTATTTCAAAATGGCGGATTTAAAACATCAAAACCTCCATTCATGCACAATCATACATCCACTATTCATTGCATGCAAAACACCCATCCCCACCTCCACCTCAGCAAATCCATACCAATTGGCCCATATCCATCATATCACACACATCAGAGCTCCATTGCTTCACATCTCCATTGCTTTGAATCTCCATTGCTTCACATCTCCATTGCTTTGAATCTCCATTGCTTCACATCTCCATTGCTTCAAATCTCCATAAAATCACACAGTTCCCATTATCATCTCATCATCCCACATCAAATCACCATATTTCTCAACATTTCCAATCAAAATTCATGGCAACAAGTTGAAAATGCAAAAGAGCTTACTGAAATTTTTTTATTATTTGACTCTGATTCAGAATCCAATTTGGAATCAACTTGGTTAGCTTTGAAGTCTATATTGGAAAAGCAGTACATGGCTCCAAGAAGACAGACTCTCCACAACCCTATGTATGAAAGGCAAAAAATTCATCTCCTCCCCAAATTTAGCTTCTAGCAACAATTCCAAGCTTTGTTGCCTTTATTCATCAAACTTTGGAAGATTATTGAAGACCACTACATTTTCCAGAGGAATTCTCCAAATACTCAATGAAATCCAGCTATCCAACTGGCTGTTTATCTTTTTAGATTGGGATCTGAAGGAATATTATATCTGAATTGGACAAAAACCAAGGAATAACACAAAAATGATAAAATTACACGCAATGGAACAATAAAAAGGGAAAATCTTAGTGAAAGAGATTGAAAATGAGCAAGATACAGACTGACTCTCACCAGGCAGGCATGGAAGGAGTGAAATTGACATTATTGGCAATTGAGGATGATGACAAGATTTGAGGAAGTGGCTGAATTGATGATGTGAAAATAAGTGAGACAAGTTGAGTTGGTGAGAAGCAAAAAGAGATAGGTTTGAGGAGAGTTGAGGGTGTTTTGAGGAGAGTTGAGGGTGTTTTGAGGAGAGTTGAGGGTGTTTTGAGGAGAGTTGAGGGTGTTTTGAGGAGAGTTGAGGGTGTTTTGAGGAGAGTTGAGGGTGTTTTGAGGAGAGTTGAGGGTGTTTTGAGGAGAGTTGAGGGTGTTTTGAGGAGAGTTGAGGGTGTTTTGAGGAGAGTTGAGGGTGTTTTGAGGAGAGTTGAGGGTGTTTTGAGGAGAGTTGAGGGTGTTTTGAGGAGAGTTGAGGGTGTTTTGAGGAGAGTTGAGGGTGTTTTGAGGAGAGTTGAGGGTGTTTTGAGGAGAGTTGAGGGTTTTTTGAGGATGAAGATCAAGTTGGGCTAGTTAAGAGGGTTAAGTTTGTTTTATGTTAAGTAATGAAGACCAGAGATTGGGTGATGGTTGGTGAGTAACTGTAGTCAAGATTGCCTGTTGTTGGCTAGAGGTTGCAAGCCAAAGTTGAGGTGAGGGCAAAATTGTGAGGAGTCAGGAAAAATACCAACACCCCTCCATGCCTGGTGAAACTTCAGTCAAACTGAAGTGAAAAGGAAGAGATGAGGCAAAAAGAAACAAAAAAACACAAAGGAAAGGAAAAACTTGAGACATGATGATTCAATAAAAGATATGGAAACAAGTAGTGTGAAGAGACTTTATTGCTTTCCAGCATAGCATGTGACTAGAAGTTTGAGATTTTGAATAGAACAAGAATTTTTCAGTGAATCTGCAAGCATGTCTTGCAAAAAAATGAATTCTATACTTATGTTACCATGATTTAACTCATCACACATTCCTTTGGTCTTGAGGTCAAGTTGAGAAGTCTTTGAGTTAGATCCAAACTTAAATTTTGTTGTTGAGGCCGTTGTTGTCAATTTTGATAGGAATAGTTTTCAAAACAAGCTTAAACATGTACTTAATCAAGGCTTTGATCCATGTGGCTTCATGGAAACTATCAACCAGTGCTTTTAGTTCAGCATCTGTAGATGACCAAGATATATTTCTTTGCTTGCAGCTGTCCCAGGAAAACAGACTCCCAGAAACAAGACATAGGTATCTGGATTGGGATTTACGCGTTGTGGTGTCAATTTATAGACACGGATTGGGGACTGCGTCGCGGCTGCGCGCTCAGCATTGGAGGCAAGCAGGCTCAGCATTAGGGTATGCGGAGTGCTCAGCAGCAGCCGCTGTTTGGCTCCGCACCTGGTGGACGGGTTGGGCTCAGCATTGAATGCAGCATGGGCGGCAATCCGCCCCGGAGATTGGATTCCAAAGGTAGTGCGCTCGACTAGGTTTGCGGGCCCGCCGGTTTGGATACGTAGGGGCGGAGCAATCCGCGGGCTATGAAGGAACGGATGAAGCGCGCGCGCAAGCGCGCGGATCATGCCGGATATTAGGGAACACCCACGACGGGTGCGGACAAACGGATACGGACAGGCGCGGGGGGCTCTGAGTAGGGCCCAGTGCGAGGACCGCGTCATGAGAAGGACAAACCGGATGGACGGAACGGCATACGGACAACAGGGGGAGTTTGGTATGGAGGAGGTGGGGAGAGGAGGCTAGGGTTTCTGTTTTGGGATTATTTTCTGTTTTCTTTTCATACTTTCATTTGCGCGTGTACTTAGGTTAGGGTTGAGGGGGAGGGCTTATCCTCACTCCCAACTCTGGGTTGGAGGGCATGCATGGATGCAGAGGAAGAAGAATCACATCACATCATTGGATTGAATCACTCATCTCACCAGGAGATTAAGGGAACTCATACCGGATACACATCCAGGTGGAAAGTTCTTAGGATCGAAGGATTGGAAATTTCTCTCTCTCTCTACTTTTCTTTATCTCTTTATCTCCTTGTTTCTATTTCTCCCTTAAGTGCGACTTTGGACATCCTCATCTCCTTTCAAACGCAGGGAACCGTTAACTTCCAAACCTTGGGACAATATAGGGGGATAACCTTTTATTCTTTCCACATCTGGGGGTCTGGCCGGGAATTAACCTTCCGTTTCTTGTCTTTTGAAGGTAACTGGGCGCGATGTCCTATTCATACCTCCCTACAGTTGCTCCTTCTTCTTCTTCTCCTTCTCCTTCCGTCTCCGGGTCCACTACTCCAACCCCACTCTTGTCTTCCATCCCTCCTCCTCCTCCTCCCTCCGCTCAACCCAGGACAAGCTACGCCATTACCCCATTGGTCTCCAGTGACCATGAACCCACTCGTCCGGTTTGCATCAGGCCGCCTGACTACCCTCACATCCAATTTATTACTGCGGATGTGGAGCGATTTATCTCAAGATACAAAGGTATTGCAGATGCGGAAGGTGCGTCGGACGCTGATAAGGCCCGGCTTGTCGTCCTGTTCATTATGGACAAAGAGAAGCTTTGGGATGTGGAGGAAATGGAAGGCTACGAGAATCAAGATTGGCCAAAACTGAAGGCAGAGATCCTAACGCGGTGGGGTAGGCGCAAACCTTGATTACGGGAAAGCAATTTTGAACCCGTGGCCTCGGAGGCCAGCGCGCGCGGAGGAGTCAGAACAAGGGTGGAGCTGGCGGAGTACACCTCAACATTCAATTGGATCTATTGGTACTTGTCAAAGAACAAGGTGGTGGCGGGACAGACGGGGGCCATGAAATGCGCGTTTCTGGGCGGTTTAGGCACTCAACTCCTGGCAAGGGTGCAGCGGCATCTTTACAATCACAACTTGGTAAAGCGGTCATTGGACGGGAGCATTGGGCTCCTTCCGGAGTTGGCTGTCATTTGCCGGGCTGTGGAGAGTGAGCTTGACTTAGAGGAGCTTATCAAGGACACCGCTAAGTCCTTTCCAGCGGGACCAAAGAAATCTGTCCCCCAGGTGCCGGCTCCGGCGCAATTTCTGGCCCCAGTTCCACCTACTTCCACGCGTTTTCCGGTTCATCAACCCGTGCCTGCAATTTCTACGTACAGGAGGGGCAGCTTTGGCTGCGGAAGACTCCGGTTCCTCTTGTGGTTACCACTTCAAGGGCGGATCAGGAAGCTATCCTCCGGAGCCTTCACAACAATCTTGGTCATCGAGGGGAGGTTGAGACGCGGAGGCGGGTCAAAGAGTGGTTCTGGTGGCTGGGGGTAGTGCGTGCGGTGCGGGAATGGCTGGCGTCCTGCAAAGCCTGTCAACGGCGGAGCGCAAGACTGCCCAAGGAAGTCGGAAACCCCACAGGGGAAGACTCCCTCTTTGGTTGAGTCTTGCTTGATGTCGTCCACATCAAGGCCTGTAAGTTTGCCTATCTGCTTGTCGCGTGGGATGACCTGTCCGGTTGGGCAGAAGCACGTCCGTTGGTCAATCTCTCGGCGGACAAAGTTGCTCTATTTCTGGAGGAAGATTGGTTTGCGCGGTACGGGTTGCTCCGTCTGGTCACAGTGAACAGAGGGGCTGAGTTTTGCGGCTGTTTGGTCAAGTTGGTGAAGATTTGCGGAGCCAAGTTTGGCCAAGTAACGGAGTACTATCCCGAGGGGGCCGGCATGATCAAACGCGGGCATCAGCCAATAAAGGACGCCCTGGTCAAGATGTGCGGGGAGGACAGTAAGCGCTGGCAGGAGACCCTTCCAATGGTTCTGTTCACGGATTGGATTTTGGTGAAGCGGTTGACAGGCTACTCGCCGTACAAGTTAATTTTTGGGCAGCACCCCGTGCTTCCGGTGGACATTGAGTTGGAGACGTTCCTGGGGCTTGACTGGTGGAAGGTGAAGAATTCTGCCGAATTGCTTGAGGCTTGCGCTGAACAGCTCCTTCAATGGGACGGAATGCTCACAAAGGCCACGGACCGGCTGAAGAAGACTCGGAGGGCGTCAGTGCGCTATTGGGACAAGCGTTGCTCGCATCGCCTCTGGGATCCCTTGCGGAAGGGGGATTTGGTGCTCCTGTACAACCAAAGTCTGGAGTCTCAGTGGGGGAAGTTGTTTGCTAACCGGTGGAACGGCCCGTTCCGCGTGTTGTCCAAGTTTGAGGGCGGCAGCTATCAGTTGGAGGAATTAGATGGTACTCCGCTGAAATGGAAGGCGGCGGCTTCGCATGTCAAGCGCTTCTTTGCGCAAGGATCTACCTTGTTCGACAAAACAGCAGAAGGGGGTGAAGGATCTGACAAGGGGAGTGTGGAGAGCGGCAATGGTGTAGGAACGCGATCCGGGGATTTGTCTTTGGGCGGAGAAGCGGAGACCCTGCCGTTGCGACAGAGTAGGCGGTTGCGACCAGCTGGGGACAGTGGCCAAGTTGGGGGGGGGGAGGTAGAGGGGGTAGGGGATAAGTTTTGATTTGGTGAGGGGGTGCTCTAGCCGGTTCACAGCCGGAACAACTAGACACCCCAGAATGTTTGTTTCTCTATGTTTCTTTCTTATCTGGATTGTGGGGTCTTTGCTGGCTTGGGGTTTTTGCAGGAAACCCGGGTGCGGCGCGAAACCGGGTCCATAAACGCAAGGACAAGCCCCGCGGAACCGGGACGCGTGGGAAATCCCGCGGATGGGGGAAGCGGGCCAAAGAGCGATTTGCGGGCGGTCTACAGGCATTGCACAAAAAAAAGGGTGTTCTTTTCTATTTTTCTTCTCTGTTGGTTTCTTTTTCTTTTCTCTCAGGATATCTCAAGGATGGGTGGCTGGTATGGGAATAAGCTTGATTTGGTGAGGGGGTGCTCTAGCCGGTTCACAGCCGGGACAACTAGACTTCCCAGAATGTCCGTTCTCTTATTCTCTCTCTCTCTCTTCCCTTACGGTGGCGCGCGCTGGTGTTTTGGTTGTTGTGTTTGTTACAGGAAGGGTACGGCAAACTGTATGGCAGTTCTTCTGGGGCAGTCCAGGTGCCTCTTTTGGAACGGCTAGTCACTTACGGTGTAAGACTCCAAACGGTGCTAAGCCATGGCAGTTCTGTGGAGGGGAAAGGTGCTGTTTAGGCTGCCCTCCTAGGAGTTACAATAATATTTAAATGTAACCGGAATCAAGGTCCAGAACCTTATGGATGAGAAATCAAAGTAAGGGAAGAGGATAAGAGTTGTTGGTAGCAATGGAAACAACACTATCTGAGGCAAGATGGTGCAGGTAAAGACTTGAACAAATAAGTCAAGGTTTGTTCAGAGTTCAATAGAACAAGGCAGTTGTAAGTAACAACACCCACAAGCTAATAACTCTGGTCGTCAGCAGCTGATTAGGAAAGATCAACTCAATCCCAACCAACCTCCAGGTTCTCAATGAACCTGCCCAAATCTCCACAATCAAGCGCTTGAAGGGTACCAGATAACTGTGGGAGGCTGAACAAAAAAAAAGCAATTTGTTTATGAAGATCTAGAAGAAAATCAATAACAAATTCAAGCAAGAATATCCCAACACTTCTCATGGGACTCAAGAATAGCGTGGCAAAATTCAACCTTAAAGAAGAAGGGAGGTATAAAACTCCAGGTTTTAAGCTTAATAAAACCTCTTCAATCAAACGTGATTGGCTCCAGAAAGATGATCAAGGAGAGATCAAGACCAGTATGGTCGGAAAAAGGGATCAGAGTGGTCTAACACACCCAAGAATTCAGACAGGAATTCTTCTTCAACCAGCAAGGCTATTGGTTGGTGATAAGGATCAAGGTCACAAGGGACAGAGTTTGAGTACGGAGGCTCAAAGGATCAAGGGGAAATCATGGATATACCCGGATAAGTTGCTCAGATAAGTGGGGAAGGATGCCCACGGATAAGTTGATTATGATGATGGGGGAAACAGATGAGATGAGATGATGATGGTCTGATGGGATCCTGGGCCAAAAGGCAGGGGAGAGCCCCTCCTTTTATAGACATGAGGCCCTGTATACTATGTACAAGAGATACTACAAATAGGTGCGGGAAAATGAAAACATAAAAAAAAGATGACATGAGAGGAAAAAAAAAAAAAAAAGAAATGTTGCCCGCGTTGAGAATGACCGCGGGAAACCAGATGGACACCCACGACAGCGGTCGCGGGTGTCGACAACGGCTGTCGTTGCCCAATCGGCGGCGACAGCGGGGTGAAGGTTCCGACGGCCGCAAGCGGTTGCTCGCGGTCGTCAGTCGGATCAGATGATGGGCGAGGAGGGCCTGAGTGAGTTTGAGTTGATGGTCGTTGTCGTTGTTGTTGTCGTCGGATTGGAGGGATGAGTGGATGGTAGGAGTGATAGATTGGATGAGTCGGTGGGTGGTGGGTTGAGTTGGGTTTGAGGTTGTTTGATGGCATGGTTGATGAGTGGATCGAGTGGGATCCTCTGGAGCTGATGATGACGGAGTGGGTGATGATGATGCTCTGGTAGGTTGAGATGGTGGGTATGATGAGATCGATCGAATGATAGTTGACGACCGTCGCAACAAGCGACGGCGTCGGTTGGATGAGAGGATCGGGAAGGATCAAAGGGATCGTCAAAGGTGGTTCGACAATCGCTTGCGTCGCCAAAAGTCAGGGCCACAAGCGCGACAAGTAGGAGTTGAACATAGGAGGGGGGGATCGAAGCAGAGAGACAGGCAAGAGGCCTGTCCTAGACCGCTAGGACAGGGAGAAGTTGAGAGATGGGGGGAAATGAAGGTACTCATAGGGGTACAACCAAAAAAAATATCTTTTTTTTTTTCGTGGTGTCCTGGATTGGTCACCACATCTCTCCCCAACTTACAGACTGTCCCTAGTCTGCATCTAAAATTTGAAGGGATTAAAAAAGAAAAGCAGGGAACAAAGAAATTGAAGCAAAGATTGGCCATTTCTTGATCTTGAGAGCAATTGAAGAGTTGAGTAAAATATCTTGATTCTTCCAAATGAGCCCTAGAAGCGGCAGGAATAGAACAAGGAAGGCGTCCCAGGTGCTCACATATGTGGCATACAGTAGAGTTTTACAACCAAAACGCAGCAAATGACCATGGTGGTGCACAATTGGGAGGACTTACTTCTGAGATAAGTTGCCCCCACAACAATGAAACTTCTTGACTTGATCAGCAGAGAACCTTCTGGCCAACTGAGTACCATCCAGCTCCTCCAAAACATAAGATCCACCTCTAACTTGATGAACCACTCAATAAGGGCCATTCCAACGATTAGAGAAAAGCTTGCCCCACTGGGTCTCCAAAGATTGATTATAAGCTAAAACTAGGTCACCAGGGTCCAAGGGCTCCCTGACTCGATTAGAGTGCTTGTCCTCCCAATACTGGATGGATTTTGCTCTGGACTCCATCATCTTTTGATAAGCTTCATCACAAACGTCTTCACTTTTCTCCAGTTTCTTGGATCTAGCAACTAACAGATCAGTGGTTGAGGACACCTCTTCCCAAGAGATACCCAAGAAAGATTCCATTTCCAGATCCAAAGGAAGGACTGCTCTTTGACCAAAGATGATTTCATAAGGTGAGTAGCCAGTAGTCCTTTTGGTTGAGATTTGATCAGAGAAGAGAACAAGAGGAAGGAATTTGCGACAATTCTTGCCACTTTCACCAGCCAGTTTAACAAGTGCAGCCTTCAAAGGGGCATGGCCTTGTTCCACCATGCCTTGGCCTTCAGGATAATAAGGAGTAGTAACTCTATGTTGTCCAGGAAGGGATTGGATCATTTCAGCAAGCTTGCCCCCAAATTCAGAGCCACCATCCGTAGAGTAAGATTGAGCCAGGCCATAACGCATTGTCCAGGTCTTGTAGAGGAAAGCTGCCACTGATTCAGAGATAAGGTTCTTAAGAAATTTTGCTTCAACCCATCCGGAAAAATCATCTCTAGCCACAATGAGGTACTTAGCACTACCTGCCTTAATATGAACCACATCCATAGCAATCCTCCCAAAGACAGTGGACTCCCCAGTAGGATAAAAAATTTCAGCTGGGCGCCTAAGATCACGTTTTTGACAAACTTCACAACTCTTGCACCATTGGGAGACGGATTTCTTCAAAGATGGCCACCAGAATCATTCGGATAGTCGTCGATAAGTCTTGGTTTCCCCACAATGACCAAGGCCTTCATGGAGACTTTCAAGGATAGAACCTTGTTTAGAGGAAATAGTAACAACAATAAGAGCACAAGGATTGCCTCTCTTCATAAGTCTAGAGCCTTGAACAAAAAAATTAGAAGACTTTTGTTTAAGAGATCGAAATTCCTTAGCAGAGAGATCAGGAGGTTTTTGAAGAGTTGAAAGATACTGCTCTAATTTAAACCAGAAGCCTTGTTGAAAGCCAGAATAATTTTGAGAAGAAAAAGAGAAAATAGGTTGGATTAAAGGTTCCTCTTCATTGAAATCGGTTCCAACATCAGATTTGTTGTCCCCAAGAGGTCGTCGAGATAAACCGTCAGGCATGGTGAAAGATTTTCCCGGCCTGTGAACAATATCAAAAGAGAAAAGCTGGATAAAGGCTACCCAACAAGTCATAGGAGCATTGGGAAGACTGGGAGCGTTGATCATTTCAATGATGGATTGAGCATCAACTTGCAATTTGAAATGTTGGCCCCAGAGAACGGTTTGAAGTTTCTTCATCATTTGAGTCACACCACAGAGTTCCAGTTTGGGCTGGGAGTATCTAGATTCTACATCTGAAAACAACAAAGATTCATAAAGAGCAGGACGGTCCCAACCATTTTCATCTTCCTGAGTAAGGACGGCCCCAACAGATTGATAACTAGAATCAACAGCCAGCTTGATCTTGCCAGCTCCAGGTCCATAAGAGATCTTTTTCAAAACTATGTTTTTACCAACTATCCTTTTGAGTAGCTGGAAAGCACATTCACAATCTTGGGTCCAAATCCATTCAGAATCTTTTCTGGTTAGACAACGCAAGGGTGCACAGATTTTGGATAAAGATGGGATAAAGATTCTAACATAAGTGACAACACATAGAAAGCCCCTGACTTCAGTTGGATTGATTGGGGTAGGCCAAGAGATGATCTTGTTGACTTTGGCTGGTGCCATCCTTCTTCCTTCCTTGCAGACCACATGACCAACAATTTCCAGAGCAGGGACACAAGCCGCCAGTTTGGATCCAGAGACAGTAAGGCCAGATTCCTCGATTTGAAACAGAATCCTCTCCAAGGTAGTGGCATATTCCCAGATAAAACGACGAATTCCTGAATGCCAAGGTAAGAGCTCATTATCATAGTCAGATACTGGACCTTTAATTCCTCCATCGTCAATAAAGATACCAGCATGATCAGGGATTTCATCCTGGAGGATCCACATCATCTGAGCCTGATAGACTGCAACCGAGTTGGTGGCTCCTTGAGGCAATCCAGTAAGTTGAAATCAACCAAGAGGAGTATTGAAAGTAGTGAGAGGACAAGAAATAGGATGTAAGGATTGTTCGTCATAGCCACCCATAATATCCCCTAGACCATAGCAAGCTCTCCCTGCGAAGGATTCAACAAATTCTTCAGTAGCAGGAGGGATACCAGAGTCTTTAATAGTAAGTTTATTAAGAGTTTGAAGATCATGAACTATTCTAATTTTACCATTACTCTTGAGGACACAGAAGACGGGGCTGGAGTAACTAGAAGTTGACTGTTCATACAGGCCAGTTCAAACTTGTTCCCGGACCAACTTGATGAATTTGTCAACTTTAGCAGCAGGGATAGGGATCTTTTTCTTTTGCCAAGGATCATGTTCAACTACAGGGATGATATAAGGGAGGCCATAGGATTCCCGCAAGAGACCTCTCTCTTCTTCACAGAAAGCAATAGATTTTTCTCTTAGAGATAAGACATTTTTGATTAAATTTAACTCATCAGGAAGAAGCCATCCATCTGGACCAAAGTTGACCACCTTCAGACGTTCTTCAGTGACCCGTCCATTAGGCACAAAGGGACCAGTAAGAGATTGAGGAAGACCACAGTAAGGATCGCAAGATAGAGGAGGACGCATAAGGGGAGGATTGAGGTTGAGAGGCATAGGCTGGTTGACTGGTTGGATCTTCTTAGCAACTGGTTTATACTTAGTGGCAAAAGAGAGAAGTTATTGTTTCCTCCAAGATTTGACCAGAGAGACTTGATTACAAAAGCTGAGTCCAAGTTCCAACATCTTCCAAGTCCGATGTTCTGCAATATCCTTGAAGGGTGCCTTTTCCATAAAAGGAGAACCAGGAGATAATACGTTGCTCACATGTGTGGCACAAGGTGGGGTTTTGAAAATGATGGTAAAAGATTGCCCTGGCAGTGCACAATTGGGAGGACTTACTTGTACCCCAAATTGCCTCCACTGAAGCCCATATTCCTTCATACCAAAATCACCAAAAACAGAATTGCAATGAGGATCTAGTTTAGACTCATTGCGGAGATTCAAACCGGAACTGAGAGAGGATTGATCAGACTCAAAAGTAGAAGGAAACGAAGACACAACAAATCCAGAGAGAGAAGGAGATGGAGAAGAAATATTTTTGGATTTTTCTATTTTGATATGTTTTTGTTTTTTAATATTCTTGAGCTCAGAAGAGAATGATGAAAGGAATGAAAAATAAGCCTGAGGGATGGGAGTTGACCCTTGAGTTGCAGTCTGAGGCTGAAAAGAACTACAACCATTAGTAGGATCAACTATTCCCCTAAAAAATGAGAGGAACTAGAGTTATCCTTCTGCTTCCCCTTAAAAGATGATTTGGGAGAATGACCAGGAAAATCTCTTTCCCAACGACCAGAATCCAAAGAGCAAAGAGGAAATTCAATTTTCCTGCCATCAGCATCAGGGAGAAGAATTCTCTCCCCAACTTGATCAGAAAACATCAGGGTTGCACCAAAGTCCATTAAGAAGGGTTGTCCCAAGATCATAGGACTGTCCAAACGAGTGATCCAAAAGTGGCAGGTTCCAACAATATTTTGACCAATCCTGACCGGTACATCTTCAGCAATACCAAACAGTTCACAAGCTTGATTTCCTATCCCATACACTGCAGAGTTGAAGCTGACCCTAGGACTAAGTTTGAGCTTGCAGGCCATAGCATCCAAGATTAAGTTAAGCTGAGATCCAGAATCCACAAGAGGAGAAACAGTTTTAGCTGAGTCACCAAGATAACAAGGAAGGAAGCCAAGGGGACAGGAATAAAGGTTGGAGTCTAAAGAAGGACTGGTTCCACCAGAGTCCTCCATTAAAGTGCCAGAGGAGACTTTGAGTTCTTCAGGGCCAATTTCCACACATTGACGAGAGACCCATTTCTTCATTCCTTTAGCAACAGATGGAGAGATCGATAGGAGTTCAGCCACAGATAGATCAGGAATTTTGAGATCAGAAATTTTCTTTAATACTCCCTCCACAGCATTGGGGTGATCCTTGGAGATGCCACTTTCAAATCGAACTTTGGGCTGGGTGGAGGGAGGAAGTTCAGGTGATGCAGAATCTAAGATAGGATTAGAAGGTTGAGGTGAGGGAGAAGGATCAGGGTGATCTGGGAACCTTTCCATGAGTGGTTCCTTTTCCACCTCCATGTCTTCTACATCAGAGGAAGGAGGCTCAAGTGATGATCAACGTTTAACGGGTTTTCAAAGGATTGAAGTTGGCAAGGAAGGAGCCTTATGAGGTTTAGGTTCCTCATGTTGTTTCCTGGCTGGATCAGATTGATAAGTAGTCCCTGCAAGACTAGAGGAAGAAATAGCTGGAGGATACCAAGGTTGGAGGGTACCACAGGATGATCGAAATTCAAAGGAAGCAAGAGATGCTTTCACAGGAGGTGATGGCTGGTAAGAGGCCACCACATGTCCGATAGGACGAGACGAGTCAAAAGGGATTAGGGCACCATTAGGGAGGAAGTAATTGTTTCCCCTCTGCTCTACCAACTTTTCCTTTAGGTCCTTCTGAAGTTCTTGGCATTGTCCGGTTCCATGGCCTTCCCTATGACAGTAGTAACAGACCAGAGTTGATTTGGGGACAGAAGAAGGAGTTTTAGGAGTAGATAGCGAAGAAATCTTTTGATCTATTTTGTTCTCAAAGGCTCTAAGTAACTTGGTGATTTCATCTATAGTAGTAGGTTCTCGATTGGAATTAGGATCTGCTTTAGGCCTACGATCTGCCTCCATTTTAATCATAATATTGTTTGACTCTTTAAAAGAAGGAGCATGGACCGGTTCAGTAGTTCTAGGCTTTTCAAAGGTAAGAGCAGTTTGACCTTTCATGACTTTATCCACAGTACTCCTAAGGGTGAGAAAAACAGGGAGCTTGAATCAATTATCCCTGGTGGTAATCATGGATCCAGATTTGACCAGTTCTTCTTTAATCCTTTCCTGCACAGCCAACGAAAAAGATTGGAAGAACTTTGCTCAAATTTTGTCCACTGTGTCAATGTGATCGTTTGGGGTAAGATAGTTTTGAATGGGATCCCAAGACTTCCTAAAAATCTGATAGTCAGAGGCTGAAGAAATACCACCATTGGAGATCCACTGAGAAACCAGAGCATCCAAATCCTGCAGAGTAAACCTAGCCACATCTATTTTACCCCAGTATGCCAACATAGCCTCCCTGAGAAGCGTCCAGTTATGGGATTCAAATCCCTTGAAAGACTCAATTACCTCCATAACTTCATCAGAGGAGATAAAGAATTGCAACTGATAAGCCATATCAAATTCACAAGCTCCATCCACTTCAGCAGCCATTTCGTAGGATTCCAAGAATCGCTCAACATTTGTACCGTTGAAGCCTAAGTTCTTGTTCTGAGGTTTGATCTTTACCATCTTAGGTCGGACAGAGGTGGTTGGAGTAGCGGGAGATGCCATATTGAATAACAGAGTTCCTAGGGGATCCAAAGAGCAGATTTCCGAAGTGGCTCACGAGTGTGGCAAGAGTAGGGTTTTGCCAAAAACAACAAGTATCTTGCCCAAGCGGTGCACAAATTGGGAGGACTTACTTCTAGGATAAGTTGCCTCCACGGATCAGATTTGAGAAGAGAAAAAAAATAGGAAAAAAGAAAGATCGGATTTCGAGGTTGATTTTAAATGTCTTGGGACTGTAAATCCCAAGGTTGCTGGTTTGATCCCGGCCCGGGGGACCAAATGTAAGACTCCAAACGGTGCTAAGCCGTGGCAGTTCTGTGGAGGGGAAAAGGTTCTGTTTAGGCTGCCCTCCTAGGAGTTACAATAATATTTAAATGTAACCGGAATCAAGGTCCAGAACCTTATGGATGAGGAATCAAAGTAAGGGAAGAGGATAAAAGTTGTTGGTAGCGATGGAAACAACAATATCTGAGGCAAGATGGTGCAGGTAAAGACTTGAACAAATAAGTCAAGGTTTGTTCAGAGTTCAATAGAACAAGGCAGTTGTAAGTAACAACGCCCACAAGCTAATAACTCTGGTTGTCAGCAGCTGATTAGGAAAGATCAACTCAATCCCCACCAACCTCCAGGTTCTCAATGAACCTGCCCAACTCTCCGCAATCAAGCGCTTGAAGGGTACCAGATAACTGTGGGAGGCTGAACAAAACAAAAGCAATTTGTTTATGAAGCTCTAGAAGCAAATCAATAACGAATTTGAGCAAGAATATCCCAACACTTCTCAAGGGACTCAAGAATAGCGTGGCAAAATTCAACCTTAAAGAAGAAGGGAGGTATAACACTCCAGGTTTTAAGCTTAATAAAACCTCCTCAATCAAACGTGATTGGCTCCAGAAAGATGATCAAGGAGAGATCAAGACCAGTATTGTCGGAAAAAGGGATCAGAGTGGTATAACACACCCAAGAATTCAGACAGGAATTCTTCTTCAACCAGAAAGGCTATTGGTTGGTGATAAGGATCAAGGTCACAAGGGACAGAGTTTGAGTATGGAGGCTCAAAGGATCAAGGGGAAATCATGGATATACCCGGATAAATTGCTCAGATGAGTGGGAAGGGTGCCCACGGATAAGTTTGATTATGATGATGGTCTCATTGGATTGCTGGATGCTTGGATGCTTGGGCCAAAAGGCAGGGGAGAGCCCCTCCTTTTATAGACATGAGGCCCTGTATACTATGTACAAGTGATGCTACAAATAGGTGCGGGAAAATGAAAACATAAAAAAAAATAATAAAAAAAAAAAGATGAAATGAGAAGAAAAAAAAGAAATGTCACCCGCATCAAGAATGACCGCGGCAACCAGATGGACACCCGCGACAGCGGTCGCGGGTGTCAACAACGGCTTTTGTCGCCTGATTGGCGGCGACAACAGGGTGAAGGTTCCGGTGGCCGCGAGCAGTCGCTCGCGGTCGTTGGTCGGATCGGATGATGAGCGAGGAGGAGGTAGAGGAGGGTTGAAGGATGAGAGGGTGGAGAGGTATCGAAGGAGGATGGGAGTGGCTTGGGTGAAGGATGGTGGTTGAAGCTGGAAAGACTAGAGGGACGAGATTGGATGGATGATTGGTTGGAGCGCGTTGGGTTGAGACTGGAGGTATGGTGGTGGTGATGGAGATGGGGATGGTGATGATGATGGTGATGAGGATGGATGATCATTGGTGGTGAGATCGATGATGATGTGATGATGAGGAGGATCCAATCGAAGCGATCGTCAAAGGTGGTTTGACGATTGCTCGCGTCGCCAAAAGTCAGGGCCGCAAGCGCGACAAGTGGGAGTTGAACATAGAAGGGGGGGGGATCGAAGCAGAGAGACAGGCAAGAGACCTGTCCTAGACCGCTAGGACAGGGAGAAGTTGAGAGATGGGGGGAAATGAAGGTACCCATAGGGGTACAACCAAAAAAGTTTTTTTTTTTTCGTGGTGTCCCGGATTGGTCACCACAGCGGGCGGTGTCGGCGGTCGTGGAGGAGGAGGAGGGGGTGCTGGCGCGGCTGCGGGTCTTCCAAAAAGCCTTGGGTCCGGTACCGTTTGGTTCACACTGACAGCAGCGGCCCAAGCGCAGGTCGCCGCGCGCCATTCCTCTGAAGTTTTTTATTCGCCCCATTGCGGAGGTCCGGCCCGGTGGAGGGGTGATGCCAAGTCGCGGCTCACGTGTCAGGTGGTGGGTGACGGAGCTTGGGGTTGGCAGGATGGAGGTCAACCGGGTGGTGTCCACAAGCCTTCCAAGATTGACTTGTTGTCCAAAACCACAAACGGGTCCAGACAAGCCCTCTTGCGCGGCCTGGGGAAAGAGCCGGATTGGGGGGGAGCTCAAGGGATGCTGTTGCTAAGCAAGCAGCAACGATGGCAGCAACGGCAAGCAACACAGGCGCGTCGACCGGGGATGATCAAACACGCGTGCCCGTTCCGGGTGCAGAACTTGCATGGGAGCATGATGGCAATGGAGAGGAGGCAAGACGGGGAAGGTGGTAGTGGGAGCGGTGGGGGTGGAGTGGAAGTAGCGGAGGTGGTGGTATGGCAAAGCAATGGGAAACTTCTGGGGACAGAACTCAAGTTGGGGGGGGATGTGGTGTCAATTTATAGACACAGATTGGGGACTGCTTCGCGGCTGCGCGCTCATAATTGGAGGCAAGGGGGCTCAGCATTAGGGTATGCGGAGTGCTCAGCAGCGGCAGCCGCTGTTTGGCTCCGCACCTGGTGGACGGGTTGGGCTCAGCATCGAATGCGGCGTGGGCGGCGATCCGCCCCAGAGATTGGATTCGGAAGGTAGTGCGCTTGACTAGGTTCGCGGGCGTTCTGGTTTGGATACGTAGGGGCGGAGCAATCTGCGGGCTATGAAGGAACGGATGAAGCGTGCGCGCAAGCGCCCCAATCATGCCGGATATTACCAAACACCCACAACGGGCGCGGACAAACGGATACAGACAGGCGCGGGGGGCTCTGAGTAGGGCGTGATGCGAGGACCGCATCATGAGAAGGACAAACCGGATGGACAGACGGCGTACGGACGACGGGGGGAGTTTGGTATGGAGGAGGTGGGGAGAGGAGGCTAGGGTTTCTGTTTTGGGATTGTTTTCTGTTTTCTTTTCATACTGTCATTTGCGCGTGTACTTAGGTTAGGGTTGAGGGGGAGGGCTTATCCTCACTCCCAACTCCGGGTTGGAGGGCATGCATGGATGCAGAGGAAGAAGAATCACATCAAATCATTGGATTGGATCACTCATCTCACCAGGAGATTAAGGGAACTCATACTGGATATACATCCAGGTGGAAAGTTCTTAGTATTGAAGGATTGGCGATTTCTCTCTCTCTCTCTACTTTTCTTCATCTCTTTATCTCCTTGTTTCTATTTATCCCTTAAGTGCAACTTTGGACATCCTCATCTCCTTTCAAACGCAGGGAACCGTTAACTTCCAAACCTTGGGACGATATAGGGGGATAACCTTTTATTCTTTCCACAGTGTGGTTGGGGTGTTGGCCCAAGATACATCTGTGAATATTTCCAGTGGCGCTTTTGAGGGATCAAAATGGAGTTTAAATTTGTGAGTCTTAGTTTCTTTGAGGTAGCGCCATGCATGCTTCAATTTTTTCCAGTGAGTAACGCCAGTTTTTTCAGAAAATCTTGACAAACTGGATATTGCAAAACTGAAGTCTGGTTGAGTGTAGCTGGCTATATGGTTGAGTAATCCTATAGCTGAGCAATAGTTGATGTTTAGCCGTTTGAACCCCTCATGATCTTCATCACTGGCAGGCTGAAGTTGCAAACCAGGAGTCAAGGGCATATTGGCTCCTCTTGCGTTGGTGAGACTATTGCAGATTGTGCCCAAGAAGAATTTTCTATCAGGGTGAGTGACTGAGAAGGAGGTGTTTCTTGCGGTAATTGCAGCCTTTTTTCTTGAGCACTCAGGCACTAAGAAGATTGATCGTGACTTCTGGTACATAGAAGCAATTCAAGAGTTGAAGAGTAAAATCATTCCCACGGAGTCTAACCATGCCTCTTCCTTTAAACTTAAAGCAGGCCCCTTCCTTTCCTGTTTGGATTGGGTCTTCTTCATAGGGAGCCATTTTGATGAAGTATTGGCTATCATTGATCATGTGAACTGAAGAACCGCTGTCAAGTAAAAGATTTGATTGTGGGTTTCCCTGGTTTATCCATAGGAAAACTAAGGCCAGGTAATGGGCCTTCAATGTTTTTTCTTTTTCATTTTCCTTTTGTTCTTGCCATTTAGCTTGTTCATCCCTCCACCATTCCAGAGCCACTTCAGGGTGTAGGTGCCAGTAGTTGTTGGCTGAGTGAGATTTATCTTGCTTGGGATTGTGATATCTGTATGTACAGCACTTTTGTTCAATCTCCTGGCCCTTAGCTTGAGGCTTGTGCAAGGTTGATATAAGAGCAACTTAAATCTTGGAGGTGGTGGTTGAATCAACGGAACTTTGAGCTTTTGACTCATTTTTAAGTTGATTAAGGTTATTGAAAAAAAAATCAAAGGTAATTTATCTTATGGGTATGCATTATTTCTTGCTTGAAATCCATCATACTATTGGGGAATTTCAATACAAGAAGGTACACCATAATGTTGTTTGGGAGAGTAATCCCAACTTCCAAAAGCTTGATTAAGCATACCCTAGCTTTTTTTCAATTTTGGGATTTTGCATGACTCCTCACAAGTGCACACTCACCTCAACTTGGGCTTGCCGCCTCTAGTCAACTAGAGGAAATCTCAACTACAGTTAATCACCAACCATCACCCAATATCTGGTCTTCAGTCTTAAGTACTTAAAATAAAACAAACTTAACCCTCTCAAATAGCCCAACCCAATCTTCATCCTCAAACCACCCTCAAATCTCCTCAAACTTATCTCATTTTTATTCTCACCAACTCAAATTGTCTCACTTATTTTCATATCATCAATTCAGAAACTTCCTTGAATCTTGTCATCATCCTCAATTGCCAATAACGTCAATTTCATTCCTTCCATGCCTGCCTAGTGAGACTCATTCTGGATCTTTCGCATTTTCAATCTATTTCAATAAGATGTTCCCTTTTTATTTTTCCACTTTGGGTCACGTTATCAGTTGTGTCTTCTTCCTTGGTTTTTGTCCAATTCAGCTATAATATTCCTTCATGGTTAAAAGCAAAAAGTTGCTCTTTTAAATTTGGTTGAATGGGCCTAAACCAAGGAAATCACTGCTTGTAAATCAACTCATAATGGATCACTTTAGACAAGCTAAACTCAAGACCACCTTGGAAACTATACCAATGCTTGGCAAAGAAAACTATGGCACATGGAAGGACAAAATGGATGCTATCCTGGATGTTAGAGGCTGCAAGAAAATCATAAATGCAGATAACTCCATCCAATGTATGAAAGGAAAAAGGTTCATCTCCTCCCAAATTAAACTTCCAGAAATGATTCCAAGTTTTTTTGCCTTTATTCATCAAACTTTTGGAGATGATTGAAAACCACTACATTTTCCAGAGAAATTCTGAAAATCCTCAATTCAATCCAGCTATCCAACTGGCTTTTCTCTTTGTAGATTTGGATTGAATAGAAATGAGAAACCATTCATTGATTAGAAAATGTAGTCTCAGTTGGTTATGCAACCATTGACTTATAGGCCAGAAGAGTTATTATTGCTCTCCTATCTTTCCATTGCTCAGTCCTTTTTTGGCCCACCAAAGTAGAACACAAGGAGATATCTCAAGTAATGGAGATCAAAGGATTTCCTAGTTGCATTGGTTTTTTTGATGGAACCACTATCCCCTTCAGTCAAAAACCCATGCTAGATGGAAACCACTATTTCAATTGGAAAAAAGGCAATCAATTCAATTATTTTCCAAAGCCTTTGATAATAACTTTTATAACAAACTGGAAAAATATGTTTTATCTTTTTGTATATATAATTTGTGGCACTAAAAATTGTTTGTGAAAACAACAAGAAGTTCATATCCCTCCATGATTGCCTTGCAGGTTCTTGTCACAATTCATATATTTTCAATTGGATGAGGATTTCCCAAAAACCAGAAAAATACTTTGAACAGGATCAACACCTTTAGGCCAAGTCAGCTTATTCTAGAAGGAAATATGTGGTTCCAGAATACCAAAATGTTTCATTGAATGATCAATACAAAACTGATTTCAACTTTCATCTTTCTCAATTACATGTTTGGATTGAAAACACAATATGTGTGCTGAAAGCAAGATGGGCCAGCTTACAGGAAATGCAAAACCAGCTTCAAAATACCAAAGAAATGAAGATTCTCTTTTGGAACTTTCCAGTATTTTATTTCAAAATCAACAAAATAAAAACAAGATTCCAAGCTGAGTTGTTCAAATGACTTGAACAGCATGATTTGGACAACAAAATAACTAGGAAAATTCCCTTCCAAACTTGACCACACAGAAAAAATGACCTATCAAAAAGCAAAGAATAAACTGAACAAGAGAATTCAGAGGATGGATCAAGAAACAGAGTGTCATTAGTTTGGTTGCACTGAATTATCTTGGATTGCGCTTGATGAACTATCTTTTCCAGTGAATACCTTGAGGTGAGTAAATCTTGAAGCAGAGTTGATAATTGTAAGGGCATGAAGATGGAAGGATTGAGAGATTGAGATTTTTGATGCAGAAGGTGGTGAGGAAAAGAGAAAGCCCCTGAATCCAGGATGAGAGAAGGTCATTGTGCATAGTTTGCGGAGCAACGTGATGCATATTCATCTTGACTAGGTGTGTGCCAGTGGGTGTTTATTTGATCATGTAGAAGGGGAGAGAGGAATGAAGAAAAATGAGGCATACAGCAAATATGGGAAAAATGAAGTATGACATATAACCTGAAATAATTTAACAAGTTCAACACAATAAATAAGTCAACGGCCCCCCCATAATTACATGCAGCTTTTATTTGAGACATGTGGAGAATAGTAGGTTGAGGTTGTTTTTGTTTGAGGCCTTAGTGAGAGAATTGGAAATCATTTTATCTGTCCAGATGAGAGAGACCACAATTGAGTTGGAGGAGAATCCATCTCAAAGCCATTTTGCCTTCATTTCAATATATTTTGTTTTTTAATTGGATAAAAAATGCCCAATTTTATCCGTTAAACCATTATTATCTACAAGGAAGTTTTTAGTTCCAATGTCTCCCTTTCTCCCTAGATTCATCCATGATTATCATGATAAAAACATCTGATCAACCTTGTTTTTTTTTATTTGGTTATAATCATCAACTGGTATTTTTTTTCTATGTTTTTTGATATTACAGAATGATTGAAACATGACTAATCATTGTTTTTTGGTTTTTTGGTTTTTGATATTTTGGATTTTTTTTGGATTTTTTTTTGGGATTTTCTTTTCTTTTCTTTTTTTTTGTTTTCGGATTTTTTTCGGATTTTTTTTGGATTTTTTTTTGGATTTTTTTTGGATTTGTTTTTTTTTTGTATATTTTTTTTTCTTTTTTTGGGAAATGTTAAATTCACGGCTCATTGAGCCGTGAACACGGTTCAAAAGAGGCTGTGTAGCACGCCACACGGTCCAATCCAAGCCTTGTACAACCCCCCACGGCTCAAAGAGTTGTGTGGCTGACCCAGCCTGGTCCCCCCGCGTGTTGGATTCCACATGAATACATTCAAGCCATGTGGAGTTGTACATGGCTCAAAAGTAGTCGTGTGGTATCCCACACACAACCGGACCATAGTGAGCCAAAAAAAGGAATGAAAGGGTACTAGAATAACACCTAAACAAAATAAAACTTCCAAAAAAACAGAAATCAACCAAAAAAATCAAAGAATGTTCATTTTTTGGTTAAAAAAAAAATAAAAAAATAAAAAAATAAATAAAAAACAAAAAAAACTGGGACTATCAAATGGACTAGCCCTAAAGTAAAAAGAACCAAAAAAAAAACACAATTAACTGGACTAGCCCTAAACTAAAAACAAAAAAAAGACAAGTAACTTGACAAGCCCTAAAGTAAAAACACCAAAAAAAAGACAAGTAACTTGACAAGCCCTACAGTAAAAACACCAAAAAAATACAAGTAACTTGACAAGCCCTAAAGTAAGTTCAACTTGACTAGCCCTAAATTTAAAGGGCCCAATAATTAAAGAAGTCTTTTGACCAGCCCTTAAGTAAAAGTGCCAAAAAAAAGACAAGTCTTTTGACCAGCCTTAAAGTAAAAACACCAAAAAAACAAGTTCAAATCTCATTCAAAACACTCAATATAATGATGTTAACTCAAAACCCTCAACATAATGATGTTCAAAATGTGATAAACCTTCTTATTAATAGAGTTAAAATATCAGCATGTTAGAACCAACCCAACTGATGAAATTAATCTATAAGTTAGAATACAAATCAAGTTGATCTTTGAGGTGAGAAGACCAACCAGAGGCTTTTTTAGAAATCAAGGAACACTGTTTTGCTACAATGGGCGGGATTGAAATCATTTATCCCCCAATTACTAAGAGAAATCAGTGGTTATTGTTTACAAAGGAAATTAAAATTGTATCTGATTGATCAGTAACACCTTTTTTCATTGGAGTATAAGTATCACATGACTCCAATGAAATGAAACATACAGGTCTGGAATATGTGTCTGCTATGATTTGACCCATATCTAATTTAGCCAGCCATTTTGAGGAGGGAATCTTTTCATTGATGTCTTCAACATCAAGTCTTTGTTTAATCTTTCCAACCTCCTTTGGACCACCAAGCATCTTAATGTAGTATGCTTTATGTTTCTCTAATGTTTCAATCATTTCCTTCCTAACTTTAAACCAACCATTTTCTTTGTAACCAAGAGATTTAGCAATGAATCAAAATCTGCAATTCCCATCTTGTATTGGATCCAAAACTTCACCCAAGGACTTATGGAATTTCTTGGGTATTTGATTGAGGTATTTCACATTTGGTTCCTATCATTAAAACTGACTTAGTATTCATTTCTTTAATCAGATCAATGAAATGAATACTCACCAAAGATGAGCTTCTGGATGAGCTTTGCTGCATGTTCTCTTCCTCTGAAAGTGAATTGGGATCACTTAATTTGGAAGCAGAATCCTCTGGCCCTACACAACTACCACACGGTTGGAGCCGTGAATTTAACATGGCCCTTAATTTTTTATTTTTTTTTACTATTTTTTTTTGGTTTTTTTGGTTTTTTTGGTTTTTTTTTTTGGTTTTTTTTGGTTTTTTTTGGTTTTTTTTGGTTTTTTTGATTTTTTTGGTTTTTGGTTTTTGGTTTTGTTTTGTTTTGTTTTTTGTTTTGTTTTGTTTTGTTTTTTGTTTTGTTTTGTTTTTTGTTTTGTTTTGTTTTTTCTTGTTTTCTTTTTTTTGTTTTTGTTTTTGTTTTTGTTTTTGTTTTTGTTTTTGTTTTTATTTTGTTTTTATTTTATTTTTTATTTTATTTTATTTTTTTATTTTTTATTTTTTTATTTTTTTTTATTTTTTTGTTTTTGTTTTTGTTTTTTGTGTTTGTGTTTTTGTTTTTGTTTTTTTTTTTTTTTTTTTTTGGTTTGTTTTGATTCCATGAAATGCAACACCCCTTTTGACCCATTGTTCTTTCAGCCCCTGCCCTTTTTCTGGACTGCCAATGCTTCTCCCACAAAACTAAGAATGTTATGCAACAATTTGAATCCCTTCTTGATCCTCACCCCAAGCACAGTAGGTTCCTGGGAGGGATAAAGATGGAAGGATGTCATAACCACAATCTGGTTCAGTCTCCTTAGTCACACCCAACCCTCAGTCAATCCCAATCCTCGGTATAATCTACCTTCTACCCCTGGATTCTCATACTGCACCTCCTGAAGTCTCCTCCTGCATGCCCTTCAGTCCTCAGGAAATCTCCCAGGCATACTCTCCACCTCTCTATGGCTTGATGCATCCCCATCTCTCCTTAAACTGTATCTGGTATGTGAAGCACATATTATAAACCCATAGTACATACTCCTGGCTGGACAACCCATACTCCAGTTCAGTACATGACCTTCCTGGACAGGCCATTACCCAATCAGTCAAGCCACTGCCTCAAGCCAAATTGATCAATACGTAATACCATGGGGAAGTTCAGACCTAGCACCAGTCATCCCTCCTCAAGGACTCATCTCAGCTCTCACATATACTGGCCTCTCTTCTACCCCTGGACTGATTCCCCTCAAGTAATTAGTATACTATTTCTTATCCATTAGTCCCTCATCCAATAGGTTTCATCTCAGCAAAAGAAAGCCAACTAGCCTACCTTACTAATCTCACCTACCCCTCTGGTGTTACTCTTACAGGATTCCCTTATCAACATCCTTCAGAGCCTTACTCCTGGATTCATGTTCTTATCATTTTCCTTACTCTATGTCTCATCTTCCTATGCAATCAATCTCCTTGTCTCTATCCTGAGTTCTGTGAGCAGTAATGCCCGTGCCTTCAGCCTTTTGCATGCCAGGGGCAGTTGTGAAATTATACCAATTCCTTCCCCTTGATTACTACCCATCTCTACATCTCAATAGACCCATTTCATCCATTTGTCGAACCATCTTCATTTCAGGGATAACACTACCTACAAAATTTGTGAGCGCGCATGGTATAGAGCTTCACAGTGTGTGGCCTCCAAGTTTTCAAAGGATCATCCTGCATAGTTTATCTACCTTAATCCCTCTCCTGGAATTGGCCCTTAAACAACCCTTTGACAGAAACTTTGAACTTTGACTTACTTTGACTTTGCCTTTGACTTTGACTTTGAACTCCGAACTTTGACTTTGACTTTGACTTTGACTTTGACTTTGACTTTGACTTTGAATTTGACTTCAACATGTTGACTTTGGCGCTTTGACCTTTGAATTCAACACACTTTGACCAGCTTTGACAAAACGTTGTACAAACTCAACACCTTTGCAGCCAAATTCTTCCTCTTTTATCTCCGGGTACTTTTCTTGGGTCACTTCCCTACGGCATATTTGGAAACCATGCCTCCTCAAAGTGCAAAAACTTCCATCATCACCAGTCCACCACTTACTAGGGCAGCCCAAGGATGTGGTTCCACTATTGACGTACAGGACCACAATCAATCCACTCCTCAAGCCCATGGACAAGGGAGGACCTTTTCCAACCTCCCTGAACCAGCTCCCAACACCATGGATACTGGTATCCTTCCTCCAACTACTCCCAGAGCTTCTTGATCCCCTGCTCCTCCTGTTTTCAATCTGTTTATTAATTGAGTGATTGGTCAATAAGCCCAAGCAGGCTTTGGATTGTACTCCGCTTTGTACAATCCCAGTTTAATCACTCTTCCTGAGGATGAAAAAGAGGAGGAAGAAAGCATAAACTCAGGATTTGATTCAAGGATCCTTAGCAATCTTAATTCACCAACCTCTGGACCTCCAGAAGAAGCTTCTAAACCTTTCGCTTCAACTGAAAACCCAGATCCTCCAAGCCAACCTACTCAACCTCCAGCTGCAGACCCTACTCTCCTAGCCTTGCTCCAAACCATGACTTCAGCAATAGCCCAAGTCTCTCAACCCCCCACAACTAGTACTTCCCACTTGGGAACCTTCAAGGCCTCATCAATGAACCTGCCAGAAAAGTTTAAAGGTAGTAATCCCACCAAGCTCAGACCCTTTTTACAAGCTTGTGAACTCATCTTTGCAAAAAATGAAGGGGCCTTCAATGTGGATCAAAGGAAAGTTCTGTTTGCTGTCTCCTACCTCTCTGGAAAGGCAAACCGTTGGATTTAACCCTACCTGGCTCACCTCTCCAATCAAGAGCCTTCATTCCTACTCAACTCCTGGAAACACTTCACGGAACAACTTCATACTCTCTTTGGCAATTGTCTGGAAGTAGCCAAAGCAGAAAAGGAACTTGTGAATTTGAAGATGAAGGAATCTGGCTACGCTTCAACCCACATCACAGAACTTTGCTCCCTTATGACTAGGGTTTCTGGATGGGGGGATAGAGCCTTCTAATTCAATTTTTGTCAAAGTCTCCCTGCTCAAAGTCTGGACCAACTAGCCAGCTATGATGGCTCTGTGGACACCCTTCAAGATCTTATGGATGTAGTGTTGGATTAAGACACCAGGTACCACAAACAAGTCAAGGAAAAGTCTTCCAATCCAAGCCACTCTAAACAGTAAAATTCTTCTCAATCCCAAGCCAATTCCTCCAAGTCTGACAAGGGCAAAGGTAAGGCCAAGAAGATAGACAAATCTGCAAAGAAGAAATCTTCACAAACCAAACCTACCTTGGACTTAGTTCCTGACAGAAAGCTCAAGGCTGAAGAAAAAGCAAGAAGGGAGAAGGAGGGAGTATGTATGTATTGCGGAGGGAAGCACAAGAGGGACAACTGTAAAAAGAAGCCTTCCTCCAACCCTTCCTCCAACACCAACTCTTCCTCTACCTCCAATCCAAAAAACAACTAGGTGGTTTTCCTGCTGTACTCTGTGAAAAAGAATTTAGAGAGATTAAAAACCTGGACCTAGCTGTCATTTCACAAGAAGTCAAACAACACATGAGAACCATTGTAGAGGAGTACTTAATAGGAGAAAAGAAAAAGTAAAGAATGAGAATCCTTAGAAATACCAACAGGCAAACATAAGTCTACAGGCTGGGTTATGGCCTCTAAAATGACTTAGTAGAGTCACGTGGACAAGAAGCTAAAGAGCTGTCTGACAAAATACACACAATTGCACTGATTGACACAACCAACATTTTTCAATGCTGATGATGAGTTGATGATCTTGCAAACAACTACGTTTGTATTAATTGGATTATTGTTGCCTTCAGTTGTGTTGAAACGTTTTCATATGTGAGGTTCAAAAGAGATCCTACTATGTCTTGACTGACTCAGGTGGTAGAATGACAGAGTTGATCTCAGAGTTATGTAGAGGGATCCGTAGTTCTTTTACCGGTTGTGTGTTGTGATCCGTGAAAGTTGAGTAACAGCAACACAAGTTGAGAAGATAGAAGAACCAGAAGAATATAAAAACTACAGCAACTATGAGGTAACCTAGTAGAGGTAGAAGAAAGTGAATTAGAGAAAGAGACAGATAACAAATAAGAAACCTTGGAGAAAAATCAATTACAATAATCAACACGCCAGCTCAACTCATTATCAGCATTTATAGTTAAGAGCCAACATATCTAGAAAATTTGGAGACTGGCATAGCACTTGCTGCCTTGGTGAACAGATCAGCTAACCTGTCTTGGGACAAGATGAGTTCAATTTGAATCAGCTTGCTGTGCCAGTCATTCCGTAAACTCTTCATCTTGATATCAATATACTTAGCATGAGATTTGGTTCCAAATTTTTTTATTTTGTCATTTAATCCTTTATTATCAATTAGATGTAAGGGAGGATCAAAGGTAGTTTGCCATACTTCTGAGATAAGATGATTTAACCATCTGGCTTCAAGATTACTGGTGGAGAGAGACTTGCAATCTGATTTGGTGGAAGAATGAGCTATGCTTCTCTGACGCCAGCTTGTCCAGTAAAGAGGGCTTCCTTTGAATAAGGTAATGAAACTGGTTTGAGAGAGACGAGTGTTGGGTTTGTCTCCAAAAGTTGCATCACTGTACGTGATGAGGTGGTTTGATTCAAACTTGGATTTAAAGGTTAGTTTGTAGTCTATTGTTTTGAGTAAGTACCACATAACTTGAATTAATTCCCTCCAATGTAGGATGCCAGGGTTTTCCAAAAACCTTGACAAGTTTGAAACAGCATAGCTGATATCAGGACAAGCTAGAGTGGCTATAAAGTTCAGACAACCTATGGGCAATCAATAGTTGACATTTAGTTGTTTGTATTGTTCTTTCTCAATTTCTTTTGCTGGTACTAGATGAAATCCGGTTTGGCACGGATTTGAAAGTGGTTTTGCATCCATTAAATCCAGCTCCTTGAGGCCCTTGAGAATGTGTTTTGGTAAGGATAGGCTGATAGAGCTCTCATCCTTCTCAACTTTCATCCCCAGGAGGTTGTCCACCTCGTGAGCTGAAAAATCTTTGAACTTATTCAGAAAGAGAGTTTTGAACTGATTTACCTCCCCCACCACAACTAAATTGTTGACATGAAAGAATAAGGAAGTGACCCCATCTTCATGATGATACAGACACGGGTCACAATCAATCTCCTTAAATCCGATGCTCTTTATCCACTTGCGGAGAGTCTTGTACCAATTAAGCGGGGCTTGTTTGAGACCATAAAGAGACTTGATAAGTTTAAGGTACTTTCCCTGTCTTGTTGAACCAATGGGAGTTTTAATGTAAACATTTTCTTCAAGCGGCGCATGTAGGAAGGCCCCTTTTACATCAAATTGAATAATTGGAAGCTTATTATTGACAGATTAGATGATAAGAGCTTGGAGAAAAGCTATTTTACCAGTTGGAGCAAAAGTCTCTAGATAATCAACCCCTTAATGTTGGTTGAACCCTTGTACACATACCCAAGCTTTAAGTGAAGTCAAACCCAAGTGAAGATCTTGTTCAAGGCGGAATGCCCAAGTGGTATTCAAGGGGTTGGTCACCTTGGATTCTTCAGAATCTCCATTCTGGCATTTTTAGTGCCTCCTGAATAGTTTTAGGTAGATTGCTGTGATGATAGCCATATCGCGCTGGTGGTTTTAGATTGTCTCGGTTGCGCAGTTTTGGGAGAAGTCTTTCCTCAATTGATGAAATGGAGCTTTCTTCCAAGACAGAGGGAATTAGGTTCTCCTCAACAGGGAATTCTGGCTTCTCATTGCTCAAAGATTCAGACTCTAGCTTGAGGTCCTCCAATACCGGTTCCCTCTTGGTTGATGTACCCAGTTTAATTTTGACATTGTCTTCAAAGTTGTTGTTGAGAATAGCGTTTTTATGCCCTGGAGATTTTAGAAAGAGAATGTGCTTGGAATTCAGGATTTTTCCTGATCTTGAAATAACTTTGTAGGAAAACAAACGCGGATTGAATCCTAACAGAATACCTTCCTCACCTTTCTCACTCAGCTTTGAGACAATTTTAGTTTTGTTCAGCAAGTAGAAGCAGGCAGTACCAACAGGCTTCAAGTAGTCTTCTGGCAAGGTAGTACCATGCATCATTTCCCAAGGCTTTTTCATTCCAGCTTCTTTCAGGATTTGATTCATGGCTAGACAGAAACTTTGGATGACCACATTCCAATAAATTTTGGGAATGGGGGATGAACTGAAAACCAATCTTAATGATTCCATAATAGTTCAATTTGACTGTCTGGCCTTTCATTATGCTGAGAGTGATAAGGTTTGCTAACTAGGTGATGAATTGCGTTTGACTTGAAAAACATGGCAAGAGTTTAATTTACAAATTCCCCGCCTCCATCTGAAACAACTTCAATGGGAAATATTTTCTTTTTCTTTTCTTCATTCTCAATGACAAAGATGATTGTTTTGGCAGTTGTATCCTTACTTGGTAAGGGAAAAGCAGAGAGATACCCAGATTTATTGTTGACTATGGTGAGCGCATATCTCATGCCACCTTTGCTTTGTGGATTGAGCGGGCCCATTAAGTCTAAATGCAAACAAGTAAAGACTTGCTCAGCTGGTTGTTGTTTGTGTTTGAAGGAAGACTTAGTGATTTTTCCTTTCTTACATGCTAAGAATTTGAAGGCAGTCTGGATTCCATTTTTGATACCATGTCCAAGATGTTTTTCCATTCTTTCCAGGCTAGCATGGCCAAGGGTTTGATGCAGTTCTTGAAGCTCTTCAAGATTCATGAAACATTCTTGTTTCCTGGTAGGAGAGGAAGGATTGATGATCAGTAGATTGTTTTTGATGATTCCTCCTAGAATTTTTACTTTCTTTTTCTTTATCAAGAAAGTAGGTGGGTCAGAATTTCTATTAACTCTCAGAGAGCATCCTTTTTTGAGCAGGGCACCCATTGAAATTAGATTGAAAGTTGCATCAGGAACCCAGGCCAAATTTTCTAACTTTAATTTAGTTTTTCCTAAATCTAAGTTTACGGAAGCAAGTCCTCTAATTGGTATTCCATTGCCTTTCTTTCCAGTTTTGATTAGTTCATGTCCTGATTGATCAATTATTGAAGAAAATAAGGAGCAATCCTTTATCATGTGAATGGAACATCCACTATCAAGCATGTATCAATCATTGCTTGTCTTTTTCTGCTGATTCAATCCACAAAAGAAGGAATAGTAGTGCAACTCTTGTGTCTTTTTCTTGCCTCCACAATTCCATTTGTTAGGAGGTTTTTTGGGTTTTAGATCCAGAAATTCTTCCCAGAAGTTGGCAGCAGGATGGGTTTTGACGGCAGGGTTATGTTTACCATTTTTGCAGCAAGGGTACTCTGAATCTAGTCAAATGTGAGTGAACAGGGCCAAATTGGTTTCCAATGCTTCCTTAGATTTGGATTGAACTTCATTCTTATGTTGAAATAGATGATTTAGGACATAGGCTACAGTCACATTGATACCAGAGTGCATAATTTGAGATTGCATTCCTTTCAGAGAATTGGGTAGTTTGAATAGAATTAAGTAGCTTAGGATATTGCTGGGGAGATCAATTCCAATTTCATTGAGTTTCTCAAGGTGTAGTTTAACTGAGGTACCAAAAGCATCAATGTTGTTTTGGTCAAATCCCAGGTATAGGAAGTTAAAAAACATTTTGGCTTGATTTGCGGCTTGATTGGAAGCAAAATGTTCCTTTGCAGCAAGCCAAATGAGTTTAGGAGAGTCCTTGTTGTCGGCCATTATTATGTTGGTGTGAGTGGAAGGATCCAGTTTGGACATAATGTAAGCGGCCGTTTTATCTGCTTCCGGAATCTCCTTGAGTTGATTATTCAAATTCATAAGAGATAAGATACCACAAATTTTAAAAAGTCTTTCCATTTTTTTTTTCCAAATTGAATAATTAGTTTTGGTTAGGAGTGGAGTTGATTCCATCAGCAATTTAAGTTCCAGCGCCTTAAAGTTGCTGTCCCCTCCAGGTCCAGGGGAGATAGTTTGTTGGTTCATTTGGCTAGCTGGATGAGATCAACTTTTGGCTTTTAACTGTGAAAAAGAATTTAGAGATATTAAAAACCTGGACCTAGCTGTCATTTCACAAGAAGTCAAACAACACATGAGAACCATTGTAGGGAATTACTTAATAGGAGAAAAGCAAAAGTAAAGAATGAGAATACTTAGAAATACCAACAGGCAAACCTAAGCTTACAGGCTGGGTTATGGCCTCTAAAAAGACTAAGTAGAGTTACGTTCATGAGCAGCTAAAGAGCTGTCTGACAAAATCCACACAATTGCACTGATTGACACAACCAATGTTTGTCAATGCCGATGATGAGTTGATGATCTTGCAAAAACCTACGTTTGTATTAATTGGATTATTGTTGCCTTCAGTTGTGTTGAAACATATTCATAGGTGAGGTTCAAAAGAGATCCTACTACATCTTGACTGACTCAGATGGTAGAATGACAGAGTTGATCTTGGAGTTATGTAGAGGGATCCGTAGTTCTTTTACTGGTTGTGTGTTGTGATCCATGACAGTTGAGTAACAGCAACACAACTTGAGAAGATAGAAGAACCAGAAGAATATAGAAACTACGGCAAATATGAGGTAACCTAGTAGAGGTAGAAGAAAGTGAATTAGAGAAAGAGACCAATAACAAATAAAAAACCTTGGAGAACAATCAATGAAAATAATCAAAACTCTGGGATTTTCACCCTACTGATGTTAGGGTACAAAAGATACAAAAAGACTACTCTGACCAACTCTCTAAAGGCTTACATTTTATTCTCTTTCACCAGGACTTGAGCTATAGTGTTTTGATTGATTCAGGTGCTACTCAAATGGTACTGGCTAATAATATGGTTCCAAAGTTTTCATTGCAGCCCATCTTCTTGGGAAAACCTATTCCTTGCTTCATTTTCAGTCCAAATGAGTCACCCTCTCAACTAATTACCCACAAGGCAACTTGGGTGGTCTCTCTCCCCTTTTTTCCTAGCTTTGAATGGGAATTCCTCCTAGTTGACGCACTACTCTCACAAGATCTAATCCTGGGAATTTATTTCCTCCACCATTGGAATACTGAAGTAAACTGGAAGATGGGGCTGATTGCCCCAAGAGACCAGCCAACCAATGGACTTCCCCCTCACTCTGTTGAACTCAACATGGCCTACCTACCTTCAACTGGTTTCCCCTCTACTCTGCCTTTGGTGCTGCAGTCCATTGCATTCCCCTCCGCTTCAGAACCCTAGCATCCTCAACACTCTATCCAATTCCCATCAAGTTCAACAATTTCCAAACTTTCTTGGATATTCACTGATCCCTTGACCATTCCTCTGGAAGAGGAACCTAGGCATTCATCCTTGCACATCATGCAATTGGTTACTCCTTCTAACATTTCTGTTACTCCCCATCAAAATATTTCAGCCAACTGGGACAATTTTGATATTGAAAAAGAACCTGAAGAAATAGAAACTGTTTTGGACAAAGTGCCTGCTGATTACCATTCTTTCCTAGATGTTTTTTCTAAGGTTGAAACAGATCAACTTCCTCCTCACCTTGCATACAACCACCATATCAAATTGGAAGGACAACTCCCTCCAGTTGGGCCCATCTATTTGCTATCTCAAAGTGAAAAGTCAACCCTACAATCTTACATAGCAGATAATGTAGAGAAAGGTTCCATCCATTCCAGCACTTCAAGCACTGGAGCACCTTGTCAGGGATTTAACCTCTATTGCTATACCTAGCCGTGGTTAAACCTGCAAAAGAATAAAGACAAACCAATATTTAAATTAGTTTTGACTTATATATTCCAAACAGAAACTTTAAAAGTTTACAGACTCGAATAATACCAAGGTATTATGAGTAAATAGCCACACCTTAAACCTTTATAATAGGTAAGGGGCCTTAGTCTTAAAGGAGTAAGACCAAAAGGAGATTTGCTTATAAATAAGCTCACACCCTTTAAAGAGTAACACACAGGGGTTACTTATTCAAGTGAGACCTTCCACTCGAAATTGGTGTTGCCAGATAGGTTATTGATTGAATTTAATACCAAAGTTTATAGCCCCAGTCAATCTTCTTCTTGAGATTAAGGTTAATGGGCTTGTTAACTCTTGCTTGTATTCTTGTTCAAATAATAATATATAATGGATGATGAAAGGGCTATAGGGTAAAGACCCTGCTCTTTTAAGGTAACAGGAGCCCTCAGGGGACTCTAGTAATCACCAGGGGAGTGTCAGGCTCTCCTTGGTTTCGTCCTCAAAGGCCCAAGACATCATTACATCATTCTCAATGGGTAATGAAGAACTAGTACCCATTGGGAAGGATTTTCAAGGTAAAGTTTTCATTTTACTTACTAATAGGTTACTTACTGGGTCTTAGGACTTATACATCACTCAGATGAATGGTATAGAAGCCTTAGATTCCATCATAATGATTATTTATATTGATTTAATGTAGCTTAGTACCTTGGCAAATAATTTAATTTTAATTATAAGTATCTTAGCTCATACTATACACATAGAGTATGTATACTCTTTGCAATGTTTATTAAAAGGTTTACAGCCTACAGATGAACTCTGAGCCCTCTGAGTGGACGCACTCAAGGCTCAGTGAAGTATATTAAAGCATTATTACATCCAAAAGGGGATAGTATTAAACAATCAATTAATTTATAATTATACTATACCTATAAGGGGTATATATTCTTGGCAGTGCTACTAGAAGGTTCATAGCTTACAATTAAGTTCTAAAGCCTCTGAGTGAACGCTCTCAAGGCTCAGTAAGGTGTATTAAGTGTACAGAGGGAGTATTACTTATAATTACATCCCAAAGAAGGATAATGTGTAATTAATTTATACAGTATAGAGAGTATGGGTTAATATGATTACTGTAACTCCTTCCCAAAGAGAGTAAACACTTTGGGAACTTCTATATCAATAATTGGGACGCATCTGAGTCCTCATAACTTAATTCAAAATTATATTGGGTCCCCTTCTTGATAATATAAATTATCAAGGTTTTAATTCCATAATCCATACTCATAAAAACATACTTATACAACATTATATAATATTATTAAGATTTACTATATAATTACAAAACTATTCAAAATTTTCATTATTGTCTCCATTGTGGTTTGAAGCAGTGACCTTGGTATCAGATACTGGGAAGTGAGCCTAGTACTTAGCCACTATACCAGCAGGACATATGAGTTTCCAGACATTTGGACAAGTCTAACTGTCTCGTGGCTGACACACCTGTTCTTTTTGTCAAAAAGAAGGATGGGAGTTTGCGGTTGTGTGTTTTCTATTGCAAACTTAACGCTGTCACCAGGAATAAACATTAACCCCTTCCTCCAATGACTTTCTTACTGACTGTCTTTTCAGGTTCTTCTATATTAACAAAAATTGACCTCAGAGGCACCTGCAACTTACTGCGCATAAAGGAAGGAGATGAAAAATTAAAAGAATTCAGATATCAGTTTTGAAGATATGAATACCTGGTCATGCCCTTTGGGATGACCAATGCCCCAGCTTCTTTCCAAAACCTTATCAATGAAATCCTTGCTGATCTCCTCACAGTCCATGTGGTGGTTTAACTTGAAGATATTGTTATTTTCTCAAGAAACTTACAGGAACACATCCCTCATGTTTGTGAAGTACTGACCAGACTCAGAAAGCACAAGCAATATTCAAAGGCCTCCAAATGAAACTTCCACGCACGTTCTGTGGACTACCTGGGCTATGTGATCTCAGGGGATGGTATCTTTATGGACAACAAAAAAGTCAAGACCATCCTTGCCTGGCCTACTCCTTCAAACAGAAAAGCCTTGCAGTCTTTCCTTGGGTTTGATAAATTATATTTCAGGTTTACAAAGAACTAATCCAAACAGGTCTCACAACTCACCTCCATTTCTGGAAACAGCTCCCCTTTCAACCTCACTCCTGAAGCCTTGCAAAAATTCAAAAACACCAAGCAAGCTTTCACCCAGGCTCCAGTCCTTCGCCATTTTGATAACCTCCTGAGAACCTATGTTGAAACTGATGCCAGTGACTATGCCCTGGGTGCAGTTCTGCACCAGGTTACTGCTGATAAGACTAAAAAACCTATTGCCTTTGACAGCAGGAAAATGTCCAGTGCTGAGCTCAACTATGAAATCCATGAAAAGAAACTACTTGCTATTGTCTTTGCTCTCCAGCAATAGAATTCCTACCTCTTGAGTGTTACTGACCCCTTTGAAGTTCTAACTGATCATTCCTCTTTGAAGTATTTTATGTCTTCTAAGGTACTTACCAGAAGACAGGCCCGTTGGGCAGAATTCATCTTGGAATTCAACTTTATAATCACTTACAGGCCTGGCAAATTTTCAAACATCCCAGATATTGTGTCACGTGGGGATGACGTGTATCCAGTGGGGGGAAAGCCATATTCTGAAAAGAATCCTGGTAATTTTCAACAGCTTCTGAAACAAAATGAAGTTGAAGCTTCTAAACTCTTTCTTCTGTCTGCTAACAAACTTGACAATAAATTGAGTGAATTGAATTCTGGTCAACAAGCTGACAAGCTATTCCAAGGTATCATTAAAAGATTGAATAAGAATGAAGAATTTTGAGATCTATTCCCACTCAGTCCTGCTGGCTTCCATCTTCACTCCAACCACTCCACAACAACTCCCAGATATAGACTTTCCTCCCCCTGCTGTCATGAATTCCTATCCGGGGGTTGGGGGGGCTTTACCAGTGGCCTCCGTAATCTCTCCCTCTTCTGTCCAAATCTTCCAATTTTTTTGATTGTCTCTTCTTTCTCCCTTGGTCTTCTCTTTCTTTCTAATTCTCTTCTTCTCTTCATTCTTCCTCCACTCTCTTTCTTTCTGTTCTCTACATTACTTCCCTGCTCTTCCTGTCACCTTTCCGGTCTCTACAATTGAAACTGCCACTCTTTTCAAGGCTCCACTAAACATCTCTGTCTGGTAGGATGGCTTGTAACTCCTCTCAAAACTCAGACCAGCCTGAAAATACGTGTTCAACACCTCATTAGCACTTCAAATCAATCTCCTCTCCTGTCTCTTGTCTCTAGTCCTGAACTTGCACCTCATCCTCATTTTCTTCTCATCCTCAAATCCTCTTGTTTCTTTGTAAAAGCTGTTGGTTTTCTAAATTTCATCTCATTTCCTTTCTCTTCTCTTCTTCTATGTCTGACCTCCAATCTAGTCTGTTTGTTTTAGCTCTTAATCTCATCTGCGCAATCTTATTACGGTTAAAAGCCAAAAGAAACACCGCCAAACTTGACCAAAACAATGAACAAACCAACAGGAGCCACCAAATACTTCTACCAAGTTGCGTTGAAGGCAGCTGTAGATGCCATTCCTCTGTTGAGCAAAGAAAACCATTCCATGTGGCGCGAAAAGTTCCTCATGCTATTTGACCTCAAAGACATCAAAGATGCTCAAGCAATCAACTCCAGACAACTATCTGTGAAAAAATACAGGGAAATCAGGGCCATTATCCTATCCAAGCTGGACAGAACAACACACGCAAATGTGGTGAACTCCTCAAACATAACATTGTCAAAACTCCTCCAGGCTGAGATAACCCACCAATTTGCCTCCTCCAAAACAGCCAACAGGGACAGGGTGTTCAATTAATTCCTTCACGCCATCTTCAACAAACATGCCATCAAAGGCTTTGTCATGGACACAAGGAGGGCACTCACCCAAATTGCAGACGTTGGAATAGAACTTCATAGCAACATCCTTGCATACCTAGTACTCTTTAAATTTCCTCCCATTCTAGAGAACCTCAAGCAACAGATCATGCATTTCAAAAAGAATCTAACCTTTGAGGTAGTCTTTAATCAACTCATCCAATACAATAACAAGCGCAAGGCCCAGCAGAAAACAACTAAGTTGCCTACCAATGTCTCCCTAGTAAAAACAAAGAATAAAAAAGAGAAAGAGGACAGAAGAGTTAAAATTCAATGTTTTGAAGGCTACCATGATCCTAATGCTCCCCACGCTGAGTTGTCCTGCTTCCATCTAAATTCTTAAAAAACCCCTAGCTGGTGGATCAAAAAACAGAATGAATGGAAAAAAAAAGATCAAAAAACCACCTTCAATCAACTACCATGCTCTCTTAACCCTTTGGATCAACACAGACAATAATCCCAATCTCCTCCTAGACTCCAATGCCAATATCCATATTTTCAACAATCTCAAGGACTTAGATGCAAGAAGAGAAGGACAAAATCAAGACAGGCAAACTTGAAGCCAACCTTAAAATTCATGGGATGGGCACCATAAAACTTGAATGGAATGACTCAGTGGTTACCCTCAAAGACTGGGCATATAACCCAGACATTGTGGTCAATCTTATGAGTCCCTGCCAACTCACTAAAAGAGGATTCAGCCTTACTCAACATCAAGATAAGTTCTTGGTCACCAGAAATGGTCTCACAGTCTTGAAAGGACTGATCCAAGACAATCTGTTTGTGATTGAGAAGCCCAAATCTATTGTTCAAGACAATAAGGTGTATCACGTCACCCAACACTCAAATCCTGAGACAGAAGAAAAACAATATTTAACCAACCTCCATAGAATGTACGGTCACGCTTCCATATCTACGCTGAAGCCAATCCTCAAAGAAGTTTTTTCCAAGGAAGAAATAAACAGCTTTCAATGCAATGGATGCGTCAAAAGCAAGATTACTCAATCTCCTTTCTCCCCTACTTCAACCAAGTCTAGCAAACCTTTCAAAAGTGTTCACCTCAATCTAATTGGTCCAATCACTTTCCAGTCAAATTCCACACACCAATACATATTCATGCTAGTGGAAAACTTCACAGGATACCTCACAGCGTTTACCCTAACATCCAACAATGAGACATTGGAGAAAATCATCAACATCCTCAAGGTGGAATTCAAGAGACTGAACTACTACCCAACTGAAATTTATTCAGACAAAGTAACTGAATTTGTTAACTCAACTCTCCAACCATTTGCTCAATCTAAAAACATAAAAATTCTCACCTCAGAACCCCATCACCCTCAAAACAATGGTCGCGCTGAAAGGGAAAGTTGAACTATAATAGAATCAGCTTGGGCCACTTTCTCCTATTTTCAATTAACCAAGAATTACTGCGACATAGTCACAAGGAGCCTTTGCTTCATGCTAAATCAGATACTCAAGGAAGGTAATGACCAGTACCCCTTGGAACTAATGTTTAAAAAGAAAATTCCCACTAACTATCTGAGACCTGTAGGTGGCCCTGCGGTCTATCTCACCAATTGCACCCAGAAAGGGAGGAAGTTTGAAAAAAAGGGAAATAAGGAGTCTTATTTGGGTTCAACCCCTCTTTTCACTCATATTTGATTCTTAACTAATGTGGTTCTCTTATCAAAACTAAGAATGTCAGATTTCTCAAGAATCACTTGAACTACTTTCCCCTTCTCAAGCCAGAGGGACTGGATATTTTCTCTCAAGGATCTCACAATCAAAACAAATCTGATTTCTCTAGCGCGGACAAAGAGTTTGTGCTGAGGGATACAGGAATCAAGGACTCAGAGTCAGACTCTTGCAAGAATTAATTGGACTCCCTCAAGTCTGAATCTCACAAATCCAATCTCTCCCTACCTCAACAACCTCAACCCCCAGAGCCCGCCATCCAAGAATTGAACTAAAGCCCAAAACAAGAAACTCAAAATCCTCAACAATATGGCTTCCACCACTACTAAAATCCACCCTTGTACAAGGCAGCACAAAAATGGCCAGAGTGTACAAAGTGGCAAAAAGCCTCTGAAGAAGAATTAAGTTCAATCAAGAGTCAAGAAGTGTGGGAAGAATACTAAGACACCCCCAACAACATTCTAAATACCACCTGGTTTTTTAAAATCAAGCAAAATTGCCATGGCGAGCCGTTCAAATACAAAGCCTGGTTATTTTTACAAGGTTTCAATCAAGTACACGGAATCAACTATAACAAGAAATGGGCCCCAACGGTGTAAGACTCCAAACGCTGCTAGGCTGTGGCAGTTCTGTGGAGGGGAAAGGTGCTGTTTAGGCCGCCCTCCTGAGTGTTACAAAAATATTTAGATGTAACCAAGATCAAGGTCCAGAACCTGGTAAATGAGGAATCAAGGAGTAGATGATAAAGATGATAATAGTTTGGTAGCAATAGAACAGAAATATCTTAGACAAGATTATGCAGGGAAAAAATTGAACAAAAGCGGTTAAAGTCTGCTTAGAGTTCAAAGAACAAAAGCTGTTGTATGTAAACAACGCCCACACGCTAATAACTCTGGCTGTCAGCAGAAGATTGGGGATGATCAACTCAAACCCAACCAACCTCCAGGTTCTCAATGAACCTGCCCAACTCTCTGCAATCAAGCGCTTGAAGGGTACCAGATAACTGAGGGTGGCTGTACAAGACAAAGCACAATGTTTAAGAAGCTCTAAAAGCAAACAGTAACTGATTTGAAGCAAGGATAACCTCAACACTCTCAAGGGACTCAAGAGTAGGGTGGCAGAATGCAACTCCAAAGAAAATGAAGGGAGGTATAACACTCCAAGTCTTAAGCTTAATAAGACCTCTTCAATCAATTGTGATTGGCTCCAGAAAGATGATCAGGGATCAGGACCAGTATGGTAGAGAAAGGGATCAAGGAGTGGTATAACACACTCAAAAATTCCAACAGACAGAATTTTTCTTCAACCAGCAAGGCTATTGGTTGGTGATAAGGATTAGGCCACAGAGGGGCAAAGACTCAGGGTCAAAAATGGATCAAGGGGCAATCAGAGATATACCAAGGATAGGATCAGGATCTTAATTTCACAATAATGGGGGGGACATAAGCACACACTCCCATGGATGATTTTTCCTATGATCCATAAAAAGCAGGGGAGAGCCCCTCCTTTTATAGACCAGAGGCCTTTAGACTATTTACAAGAGAGATTTACAAATAGAGTGGAAAAAAAGTTTTTTTTTTTTGAGGATGATTGTCATGAGAAAACAAAAGAAAAAAAAAGAAACAAACAAACACTCAGGAAAAAAAGAAGAGTCGAATCAAGACCCTGGCCCGTGCCAATGGTGGGCACGTGCAGGAAAGAAGCTATTGAGGGGCCCACGGACATACTGACAGGCCCGGGCAACCGTTGAGACCTGCGCGGGCAACGGAAGAGCTGCGCGGGAGACCGGTGAGCTAAGAGGCGGATGAAAGGTTTGACTGGCTGCAACCGCAGTTGGCCCGGGGGATTGTTGAAGGTGGCGCAAGGTCATTGACGCCCGCTAGCAAACGCTTGCGGTCATTGGTTGGTGGCAGCGCGAAGATTGCAACGGCCGCCAAAATAAATTTTTGGTTTGCAGGCGTTGGAGATGAATTGGGGGAACTGAGGTAAAGCAAAATGAGTGAGAACAAAAATGTCCAAAGTCCAAAAGATTTCCTGGCACTAGATGGGGCCCTGTTGGGGACTGAACCCGTTGAGATTGTCAAAATCTCAAGTTATTCCGCCCTTAATGAGACCAGTGGCGCGTTCATCAGGAGTGGGATTGAACCTTTCAAAGAGTGCAATTGTGAGGCTGATTTGGAAACATCCGTCTGATAAGGATTGGGCATTAAATTAGCAGCCGTCAATAACTGGGGCATATTGGACAGTTTGAGGCTGGCCTGCCCTTTGGATGTATACTCTCTTTCCACATTTAGACGTTTTGATGCCATTCAACCAGCCAGCAGAGTCAAGTGTGGGATTAACTTGATTTGCGCCGCTCCAAAGACATATGCCCAGTTGTGTCTTGGAATCATAAAAGCCACAGATCCTGTTCCCTCCTGCAATATCAAAAATCGGTTGGGTGGTGTCGTAGCGACAGGTCAACTCCTGATCTTCGTTCCATTTTCTGATACCTTGGGAAGCCAAGGTGAACGCTTGGAACGGAGCTGGATGATATTTGGGCTGAGCAGGACAGCGTGTTCTGGGTGAAGCGGAGCTATATACACATCCGTCCTTTTGCAAGAAGTAGTTGAAACAAGTAGTGTGGACTGTGGCCAATGTCGTGGAGGCCAACAGCGTAAGTAGGATTGAGGAGGTGATAAGTTTGGATAACATGTTTAGAATGCTTGTGGTGGATTGAGTTGAGGGTGAGATTGGGCAAGTAGGAGGAGGTGAGTGAGCCCAAGTCAAGCAATTGATTGACGGGCTGGGATGGCAGGCTGGGGATACGACTGAGCCAACAATGATGATGGGCAAAGAGGGTGGTGGTGATGGAGATTGATTGAGTACTGATCATCATCCCTCTAAGCATCTCAAACAATTAAATTCAGGTCTTCCTCGGAGTTGAATGAGATTCAAGATTGAGTTTTTTTTTTTTTTTTTTTTTTTTTTTTTTTTTTTTTTTTTTTTTTGATAATGATGCCTATGAATGATGATAAGGAAAAATAATAAAAAAAATTAAATTCTCCGCACTGGCCAGGTTGTCCTGGATGGGGCACCACACCCCTCCCCAACTTACAGACTGTCCCTAGTCCTCACCCAAGTTTGATTCCATAAAAAGAGAAAGGAAAGAAAGACGATTGAAACCAAGGAATGGCTATTTTGATCTTGAGAGTGATTGAAACAGAATATGTTGATTCATCCAAAGGAAAATCCTAGAAGTGGCTGAGATATAATGAAGAAGGCGTCCCAGGTGCTCACATGCGTGGCATGAAGTAGAGTTTCACAACAAAACGCAGCAGATGACCCTGGTGGTGCACAATTGGGAGGACTTACTTCTACCCCAAATTGCCTCCACCTAAGACCATACTCCTTCATACCAAAGCCACCAAGAAAAGAATTGAGATTGAGATCTAGTTTAGACTAATTGCGGAGATTCAAAACCAGAATAGAGGATGATTGATGAGGCTGAAAAGAAAAAGGAAAAGAAGATACAACAGATCCAGACAGAGAAGAAATATTTTTGTATTTTTTGTATTTTTCATGTGTTTGATTTTTGATCTTATTTGGATGAGAAGGAAATGATGAGGAAAAAGAAAGATATGCCTCTGAGGTGGGAGTTGGTCCATGAGTTGAAGTCTGAGGCTGAGAAGAACTACAACTATCATTAGGGCCAACTATTCTTCTAAAAAATGAGGATGAGAGGAATGAGAATTTTCTTTCTGCTTTCCTTTCAGGACAGACTTGGGAGGATGACCAGGGAAGTCTCTTTCCCAACAACCAGAATCCCGAGAACAGAGAGGAACTTCAATCTTTCTGCCATCAACATCAGGGAGGAGAATTCTCTCCCCAACTTGATCAGAAAACATCAGGGTAGCACCAAAGTCCATTAAGAAAGGCCTTCCAAAGATCATGGGACCATCCAGACAAGTGCTCCAGAAGTGACAGGTGCCAATAATATTTTGACCAATTTGAACAGGGATATCCTCAGCAATACCAACCAGCTCACAGGACTGGTTACCTATTCCATACACAGCAGAATTGAAACTGACCCTTGGGCTAAGTTCAAGCTTGCCAACCATGGAGTCCGAAATCAAGTTGAGCTGAGAACCCAAATCCACAAGGAGAGAAACTGTTTTAGTTGAATCACCAAGATAACATGGGAGAAAGCCAAGAGGACAGGAATACAGGTTTGCATCTGAAGAGGGATCTGTTCCACCAGAATCCCCCATCAGAGTACCAGAGGAGACCTTCAATTTGTCCGGACCAATCTCCACACATCAACAAGAAACCCATTTCTTCATCCCTTCAGTTACAGATGGAGAGATTGACAGGAGTTCAGCCACAGATAGATCAGGGATTTTAAGATCAGAAATTTTCTTTAATACTCCTTCCACAGCATTAGGGTAGTCCTTGGAGATGCCCCTCTCAAATCAAAATTTGGGCTGGGTGGAGGGAGGAAGATCAGGTGAAGTAGGTGCTGGAAGAGGATGTGAGGGTTGGACAGGTTGAAGAGGGGGAAGATAAGAGTTGTCCTGGAACCTTTCCATAAGTGGTTCCCTTTCTACTTCCATGTCTTCCACATCAGAGGAAGGAGGCTCAGGTGAAGATTGACGTTTAACGGGTTTTTGCAGGATTGAGGATGGAACAGGAGGAGACTTATGAGGTTTTGGTTTCTCATGGAATTTCCTAGCTGGATCAGATTGATAGGTGGCAGGGAAGCTGGAGGAAGTGATAGCTGGAGGATACCAAGGTTGCAGAGTTCCACAGGATGATCAAAAATCCACAGAGACCAAGGATGCCTTCTTGGGAGTTTGTGGTTGGTATGAGGCCACCACATGACTGATTGGACAAGATGAATTGAAAGGGATCAAAGCACCATTAGGAAGGAAGAAATTATTTCCCTTCTGCTCTACTAACCTCTCCTCCTTGTCCTTCTGGAGTTCAGGACATCTACCAGTACCATGGCCTTCCCTATGGAAATAATAACAGACTAGAGTAGATTTAGGAACAGAATTGTCAGGTTTAGGAGTGGCTAAAGAGGATATTTTCTGATCTATTTTATTCTCAAATGCCTGAAGTAATTTAGTGATCTCATCTATAGTAGCAGTTTCCTTATTGGCCTGGGGATTTGATTTGGGTCTACAATTTGCTTCCATCTTGTTCATGATTTTGTTGGTTTCTTTGAAGGAGGGAGCATGGACTGGTTCAGCAATTCTGGTCTGTTCAAAAGTGAGGGAAGTTTGACCTTTCATGACCTTGTCCACTGCTCCCCTCAGAACCAAAAAAGCAAGAAGTTTAAATTGATTATCCCTAGTAGTGATCATGGATCCAAATTTGACCAGTTCATCCCTAATTCTTTCCTGGACTCCTAGTGAAAAGGATTGGAAAAATTGGACTCAAATTTTGTCCACAGTGTTGATGTGATTGTTTCTGATGAGGTAAGATTGGATAGGATCCCAAGATTTCCTAAAAGACTGATAATCTGAAGCTGAAGAGACACCACCTTTGGAGATCCATTGAGAAACCAGGGAATCCAAGTCTTGCAAAGTAAATCTGGATACATCTATTTTTCCCCAATAGGTCAACATAGCCTCCTTCAGGAGCCTCCAGTTATGAGTTTTGAATCCATCAAACAATTTGATAACCTCCATAATTTATTCAGAAGAGATGAAAAATTGTAACTGATAAGCCATATCATGTTCACTGGCGAAATCCACTTCAGCAGCCATCTCATAGGAGTCCAGGAATTGTTTGACATTGGTCCCATTGAAGCCTAAGTTTTTGTTCTAAGGTTTGATTTTGACCATCTTGGCCCAAACAGATAAAGAGGATCCATCAGATTCCATGTTGAAAGGTTCCTAAGAGATCCAAACGAGCAGAGTTCCAAGGTGGCTCACAAGTGTGGCAAGAGTAGAGTTTCACAAAAATCACAAGGATCTTGCCCAGATGGTGCACCATTGGAAGGACTTACTTCTGGACCAAGTTGCCTCCACGGATCAGATCCAAAAAAAAATAACAAACAAAAAAAAGAAAGAAAAGAAAAAAATTGGATTGGATTTCGCAGTTGATTCTTCAAGTTGGGACTGTAAATCCCAAGGTTGCTGGTTTGATCCCGGCCCGGGGGACCAAATGTAAGACTCAAAACGGTGCTAGGCCGTGGAAGTTCTGTGAAGGGGAAAGGTGCTGTTTAGGCTGCCCTCCTGAGTGTTACAAAAATATTTAGATGTAACCAAGATCAAGGTCCAGAACCTGGTAAATGAGGAATCAAGGAGTAGAGGATAAAGATGATAATAGTTTGGTAGCAATGGAACAGCACTATCTGAGACAAGATTATGCAGGGAAAAAATTGAACAAAAGCGGTTAAAGTCTGCTTAGAGTTCAAAGAACAAAAGCTGTTGTATGTAAACAACGCCCACACGCTAATAACTCTGGTTGTCAGAAGAAGATTGGGGATGATCAACTCAAACCCAACCAACCTCCAAGTTCTCAATGAACCTGCCCAACTCTCTGCAATGAAGCGCTTGAAGGGTACCAGATAACTGAGGGTTGCTGTACAAAAAAAAGCACAATGTTTAAGAAGCTCTAAAAGCAAACAGTAACTGATTTGAAGCAAGGATAACCTCAACACTCTCAAGGGACTCAAGAGTAGGCTGGAAGAATAAAAATCCAAAGAAAATAAAGGGAGGTATAACACTCCAAGTCTTAAGCTTAATAAGACCTCTTCAATCAATTGTCATTGGCTCCAGAAAGATGATCAGGGATCAGGACCAGTATGGTCAGAGAAAGGGATCAAGGAGTGGTATAACACACTCAAAAATTCCAACAGACAGAATTTTTCTTCAACCAGCAAGGCTATTGGTTAGTGATAAGGATCAGGCCACAGAGGGGCAAAGACTCAGGGTCAAAAATGGATCAGGGGGCAATCAGAGATATACCAAGGATAGGATCAGGATCTTAATTTCACAATAATGGGGGGGACATAAGCACACACCCCCATGGATGATTTTTCCTATGATCCATAAAAAGCAGGGGAGAGCCCCTCCTTTTATAGACCAGAGGCCTGTAGACTATTTACAAGAGAGATTTAAAAATAGAGCGGAGAAAAAGATTTTTTTTTTTTTGAGGATTATTGTCATGAGAAAACAAAAGAAAAAAAAAGAAACAAAGAAACACTAAGGAAAAAAAAGAAGAGTTGAATCAAGACCCTGGCCCGTGCCAATGGTGGGCACGTGCAGGAGAGTAGCTATTGAGGGGCCCGCGGACATACTTACAGGCCCAGACAACTTTTGAGACCTGCACGGGCAACGGAAGAGCTGCGCGGGAGACCGGTGAGCTAAGAGGCAGCTGACAGGTTTGACTGGCTGCAACCGCCGTTGGCCGGGGGGATTTTTGAAGGTGGCGCAAGGTCATTGACGGCCGCAAGCAAAAGCTTGCGGTCATTGGTTGGTGGCAGCGCAAAGATTTCAACAGCCGCCAACAACAATTGTTGGTTTGTAGGCATTGGAGATGAATTGGGGGGGCTGAGGTTGAGTAAAATGAGTGAGAACAAAAATGTCCAACGTCTAAAAGATTTCCTGGCACTAGACGGGGCCCTGTTGGGACTGAACCTGTTGAGATTGTTAAAATCCCAAGTTATTCCGCCCTTAATGAGACCAGTGACGTGTTCATCAGGAGTGGGATTGAACCTTTCAAAGAGTGCAATTGTGAGGCTGATTTGGAAACATCCGTCTGATAGGGATTGGGTGTTAAAGTAGCAGCCGTTGATAACTGGGACATATTGGACAGTTTGAGGTTGGCCTGCCCTTTGGATGTATACTCTCTTTCCACATTTAGACATTTTGATGCCATTCAACCAGCCAGCACAGTCAAGTGTGGGATTAACTTGATTTGCGCCGCTCCAAAGACATACACCCAGTTGTGTCTTGGAATCATAAAAGACACAGATCCCGTTCCCTCCTGCAATATCAAAACTTGGTTAGGTGGTGTCGTAGCGACAGGTCAACTCCTGATCTATGTTCCATTTTCTTATACCCTGGGAAGCCAAGGTGAACGCTTGGACCAGAGCTGGATGATATTTGGGCTGAGCGGGACAGCGGGTTCTGGGTGAAGGGGAGCTATATACACATCTGTCCTTTTTCAAGAAGTAGTTGAAACAAGTAGTGTGGACCGTGGCCAATGTTGTGGAGGCCAACAGCGTAAGTAGGATTGAGGAGGTGATAAGTTTGGATAACATGTTTAGAATGCTTGTGGTGGATCAAGTTGAGGGTGAGATTGGGCAAGTTGGAGGAGGTGAGTGAGCCCAAGTCGAGCAATTGATCAATGGGTGGGGATGGCAGGCTGGGGATACTACTGAGCCAACGATGATGATGGGCAAAGAGGGTGGTGGTGATGGAGATCAATTGAATACTGATTTTCATCCCTCTAAGCGTCCCAAACAATTAAATTCAGGTCTTTCTTGGAGTTGAATGAGATTCAAGATTGAGTTTTTTTTTTTTTTTTTTTTTTTTTTTTTTTTTTTTTTTTTTTTTTTTGATAATGACGCCCATGAATGATGATAAGGAAAAATCATAAAAAAAATTTAAGTCTCGGCACTGGCCAGGGTGTCCAGGATGGGGCACAACAACGGGAAAGTTGGGATCTTTGGGCATAGCGCTTCTATACGGTCTAAAAGAAAAAATGAAGTTCACTCAATTTGATGTCAAGGGCGCCTTCTTGCATGCACCACTGGACAAGACAGTTATCATAAAGACAACAGAAGGCTCTCACTGCAAATCTTGCTACCAAAAGCTAAAAAAATCACTATACGGCCTGAAACAGTCTCCAAAAAACTGGTACAAGACCCTAACGGCATGGATCAAATTGCAAGGATTTCACAAATCTTTGAGTGATCCCTGCCTCTATGTCAATCCCAACTCCAAAGAATTCTTCTACTTTCATGTGGATGATTTGATCCATGTGGGTAGGAGTGATGTCTTTCAATCTAATTTTCTAACTTGCTTCAAGAATTTGTCCTGTCATCTGCCTAATACCATTCTTGGCATGCTTACGGAAGTGGAAGAAAATCAAATCCTCTTAAACCAACCGAATCACATAGATTGTGGACTGGAAGAACTGGGACTAACCAAATGCAAAGCGACTCATTCTCCTCTCACGCAAAACCTGAACCTCAAGCCCGCCACAGATGAGGATCATGCAGAATTTGTACAACTAAACATCAACTACCGGTCTATCATTGGGCTCCTTAATCACCTTGCTCAATATACTCAACCCAATATAGCGTTTGCGGTTTCTAGCTTAGCCCAATTTAACACCAAGCCTGGCATGACCCACTAGCAGGAAGCCCGCAAGGTGTGGAAATACCTCAAGACCACCAGGGAGCTAAAACTTTTTCTAAAGTTTGATCCAAATGCTGAAGTCATCTCTGCCTACAGCAATGCAAATTGGGGAGATGACCCCACATTTCAAAAATCAAAGAGCAGATTTATCATCTTTCACTATGGAAGTGCGGTAGTCTGGAAATTGTTGAGACAGAAGAATATTACTTACTCATCCACCAAGTCCAAACTCAATGCGCAGCTAGAATGTTCTATTGAATTGAAGTGGATATCTCATCTAATTGGCAAAATCCATCATTCTCCCAAAATCAAACCCACTATATACATTGATGATAAGGGGCTTGACAATAAGATCAACAGTTTTGGGTCCCACTCCAAGTCCCAACATATCAACATCAAAAACAAGGGACTTAGAGAAGAGTTCAAAAACTATGAGTTCCTGCTCTCTTTAATCTTGATAAAAAAAATGATAGCTGATCCACTGAGAAAAGCTTCATCCATCAAATTCTTGAACCTTCTGCTAAAATCCATCTTCAGCTCTCTGGACAGCGGATACATCATTCCTTGCCCTCTCACTAGCCACAAGCGGTGTTGAGATCTATTCCCACTCAGTCATGCAGGCTTTCATCTTCACTCCAACCACTCCGCAAAAACTCCCAGATATAGACTTGCCCCCCCCGCTGTCAGGAATTCCTATCTGGGGGTTGGGGGGGCTTTACCAGTGGCCTCCGTACTCTCTCCCTCTTCTATCCCAATCTTCCAATTTCCTCAATTGTCTCTTCTTTCTCCTTTGGTCTTCTCTTTCTTTCTAATTCTCTTCTTCTCTTCATTCTTCCTCCACTCTCTTTCTTTCTATTCTCTCCATTACTTTCCGGCGCTTCCTGTCACCTTGCCGGTATCTACAATCAAAACTGCCACTCTCATCAAGGCTCCACTAAACATCTCTCTCTGGTAAGATGGCTTGTAACTCCTCTCAAAAATCAGACCTTCCTGACAATACTTGTTCAACACCTCATTAGCACCTCCAATCAATCTCCTCTCCTGTCCCTCTTCTCTAGTCCTGAACTTTCACCTCATCCTCATTTTCTTCTCATCCTCAAATCCTCTTGTTTCTTTGTCAAAGCTGTTGGTGTTCTAAATTTCATCTCTTTTCCTTTTTTTGATGTTTTAATCTACTTCAAACATAGTGTCAGCCCTGGTATTGTGTTCTTTTCTTTATTATTCATACATTTCATATCTTGAGTGTTGTGCCCTGCCTGTCTCAGAATCTCCAGTTGTAGTTTGTTCAACTATCTTGTGTCTAGCTATCACCTGTCTCATGTACCAGAAGTACCTGTCACCGCTCACTTTCAAGCAACCACTCAACTCTAACTTAAAAGACAGACAAGCATCTTCTGTCAACATTGAAGACTCCAGACTTAACCACTTGGCCAGCTCCTTCCATCTGACTTTGATCACCAATCTATCAATAGCTGAACACTGCACTGAATATATAAACTCAACATTCTTCTGAATCAATCTATCAGTGCACTCAGAACTTACTTTGGTTGGATCAATCAACTACAAATCCTCAACTGCTCTGTTCTACTTAATCTCTTTAGAGGTCATTATCAGGCTTGTAGAACCATCAGTCTCTGTTTTTTTTTCCTTTCTACCTTCTGGTTTTGTTCTTCATTCAACTTTTGTTCAGAGTCTCTAACTGTGCACTTGGATCTGAAATGAATCATCCTGGTCTAGGTTTCCTAATTCATTAAATCTTTTACACAGTTAAAAGCCAAAGATGGATAATCCCAGATCAACCGGCAGAAATCAAATTCATGAAACACCTGGACCAGGAGGAGGATGAGAAGGAAATTTCAAGGCCTTGGCATTAAAGTCTCTCATGGAATCTACCCCATTACTCACAGAGAAAAACTTTTCAGTCTGGCGTAAAAAGATGGAACATTTGTTCCAGATGAGAGGAATTCTCAACCTTATCAATTCAAGCGTTCCCTATGTAGAAATCCCCGAAAATGACAAGATGGCTGGATACATCATGTCAAAGCTAGATCCTGCTACTCATACAAACATCATCAACTCCAAAAATGAAGATTCAACCAAAATGATCTGGCTGGCTACCAAAAATCACTTTGCCTTGAGTCAAGCAGCCAATCAAGCTCAAACGTTGTTTAATTTTTTGTACCTAGCATTCAATCAAAACAACATTGAAAGCTTTTTAACCTCTGTAAGAACCCATTTGGGGAAGCTTGACGAGGTAGGAATTGAACTCCCGGCTAACATTCTTAGCTACTTAATTTTATTCAAACTACCCAAGTCCCTCAAAGCCATTTGGTCCCAAATTATGCACTCAGGACTTCAAATCACTGTCTCCTTGGTGCTTGACCATCTAGTACAACACAAGAACAAAGTTCAGGACCAGCTCCCCAAGACGGCAGAAATCAACTCCGCTCTGTATCACTCTAACCATCAAAAAGAACCTGATTAACCAAGATTTCAGGATGGGAAACAAAATCCAGTGGTGAAGTCCCATTCTCAATCCTCCTGCTGGGTAAAATTTCCCAAACTGAAACAGGAAAATCAACCTAATAAAGCCAGACGGGGACCCAAGAAGAAACTGCAAGTGGAATCTCATTTTTACTTGTTCTACTGTTCCACTGACAAAGCAAAGTTGGACCCTGAAGACCATTACATTCTTGATAGCGGCTGTTTGATACACATTTTTTGAAGCAAGGACTTATTCACCTCTCTAACAGAAAACTCAGGAGATGATACAATCAAAACAGGGAAAAGGGGAGAAGGACTACTCATCAAAGGCTTTGGCACCATAGAAATCTTGGACCAAGCTAAAAGAATATGTCTAGACAAGGCAGCATGGGTACCAGAAGCCACAGTTAATCTTATCTCCCTGGGAGCCCTGTTAAACAAGGGATGCGTGTTGCAAGTCAATCTCAAAACCAAACCCTCTTCCTTCTCCCTCTGCTTCAAAGGCCAAACACTCCTGACTGGTGTAATAGAGAACAATCTACTCCTCATCAAGTTTGGCCCCTTAAACCAATCACAGCCTCTTCATTGCTATCTAACTCAAACCAACCTAACTGAGCTTCATACAAAACTAGGTCATGCAAGCATCAAAAAAATAGAAAATCACCTAGGTCACAGTATTGGCAAAACTCTCTCAAGTAACTTCAAGTGTTTAGCATGCAACAAGGCAAAAATCTCTAAACATCCTTTTGACGGTACTCAAGCCCCTGCGTCCAGGGTCTTTGACAAACTTCATCTGGACCTCATGGGACCCCTGAATCCAACAAGCAAAGGTGGGATGCGCTTTGAACTTACCATTGTAGACAAAAAGTCAGGCTATCTCTCTGCATTTTGGCTTCCTTCAAAGGATGCCGCCTCTGACACCATCAAATTTGTCATCAAAAACAAAGCCAAGAAACTACTCATTTATCCTTCTGAGGTCATCACCAACGGAGGAGGAGAATTCATTAATACAGATCTCAAGCATTTCTTTAGGTATAAATCAATACAACACATTATCAGTGAACCATACCCCTCCAGCACAATGGGAAGGCAGAACAAGCTGATCATACCATCATGGAGTCAGTTTGCTTGGTGTTCAGTTCCACAACCATACCCACAAACTATTGGCATGTTGTCATTCAAAGCTGCTGCTTTTCTCTCAATCAAATCCCTTCTGAAAAGGGTGGGGAAACGCCGTGGAAAATGCTCCAAAAGACCAACTTACCTGCAAACTATCTCCAGCCAATAGGTACCGCCGTAATCTATCTACTAAGCTACTCCAAAATACCCTCAAGACTGAGTGAAAAGGGCGAAGAGGGGATCCTCCTAGGCTATAATCCTTGCCTCTTTTCCTACAAAACCCTGTCCACAAGTGGAAGAATCATTGAGAAAAAGCATGTCAAGTTCCTAAAAGACCAACCAATTACCAGCCTTGAGATTCCTGCAAGCAAACCAGCAGCCGTGGGTACCACTAAATCCACTCAGAATGAGGGTCCCAAGGCCACAATTGACGCATCAGTTGTTGAACTCAAAGATGACATCAAGCCTTCCATCAAATCCATAGCGGAGCCAGTCCACTTGGAATCGGATAGCTCAGACTCCGAAGTACTGGAGACACTCAGACCTAATCTACACAACCAAAGTCAACTCAAACCTCCCCAACAATACGGTTACTATCACTTGGACATACCACAGAACATCCACAAAGCGCTCAATGATCCAACCTGGGAACCTCCCATCAACAAAGAACTCAACACAATTGAGGAACTCAAGGTTTGGGAAGACACCAACGAGTCAGAAGTCACAAATCCCCTTGACACCACTTGGGCCTTCCAATGCAATCAAGATCTGCACACCGGTGATACCACCCTCATGGCTCATGTCTGCGTGCAGGGGTTTAACCAAAGATATGGAATTGACTACTTTGACACCTTCGCTCCCACAGGTAAGGTAGCCTCTCTACAAGCAATACTTTGCTACTCTGTGGATAAGAAACTTAATATTCTTCAATTTGATGTAAAAGGGGCCTTTCTCCATGCTCCATTGATCAAGGATGTGTTCATCAAGACCCCAGCAGGCTCGAAGCAAACGTCAAAATATCTCAAGCTGAAGAAATCACTGTAAGGGTTGAAGCAAGCGCCGCTGAACTGGTACAAGACCTTGAGTAAGTGGATCAAGACAAATGGTTTCAAGGAAACTGACAGGAATCCATGTCTTTATCTCCATGAAGATCAAATCACGGCTCTCTTCTTTCACGTAGATGATTTAATTGTTGTAGGGAACACCAAAGACTTTAAGAGTTGGTTCCTCACAAAATTCAAGGATTCTTCAGTGCATAAGGTCAACACACTACTTGCAATGAAGGTAGAGGTGACTCCAGACTCAATCAGTCTCTTACTACCCAATCACATCAAAAAAGGGCTGGAAGAACTGAATCTCCTCAATGCTAAACCACTAAATAATCCATGTACCTCCGGACTCCAACTGAAGCCTGCAACAGAGGAGGAAATCAAAGCATTCAAAAAACTGGGTGAGAATTACAGATCTCCAATAGATAGGTTGAACTTCATTGCAAAATTTGCAAGACCTGATATCAGCTTTGCCATATCAAACGTTGCTTGCTTCTGCAAAGCACCAGGGATTACTCACTGGAAAGAGGTAATTCATGTGTGGCAGCACCTACTGAAAACAATTGATTACAAACTGGAATTTTGATAAAAGTCCATTTCAAATTACCTGGTTACCTACAGTGATGCAACCTGCGGCAATGATCCTGTCACCCGACTCTCCCAAACTGTTTTCATATCCCTCTTCAAGGGATGTCCAATCTACCGGACCAGCAGAAAACAATGCAGCATAGCCTTGTCCTCCACCAAATCAGAATGTAATGCCCTCTCAGCAAGTCACCTCAAAGGACGTTGGCTTCACCACCTCCTCACAGAAATCTGGAGGACATTGGCTTTGGGGCCTCCAATGCACCTTGTTGACAACAAAGGCCTTGTTGACAAAAGTAAGAAGTTTGGTTTCAAATCACACACAAAGTGATGAGATTTGAATAGAATTTCTCAGAACTAGAACCAGCAGACTATAAAAAAAAATTAGAATCTGTGAAGATTAGAAAAGGCGTAAGAAAAGAAAGAAAAAGAATAACAACAGCTTATAGAGATTTATCACTTAGCAAATAGATGAGATGGCACGAGGTGTAGATATCTTGAAGGTTGATGAAATTCAGACAACAGAGATGAAAGACAGGGCGTAGATACATGGAAGACTATAAGGAAAAAGCTGAATGGTTAGAGTGCTCAAGTGAGAGTGATCTTGAGGATTAAGCTCTTACCAGGCATAGGTTCAAGGGCAGATTGATGAGGCTGACCAGAATAGGAATCTTGAGTTGGTGAGAGACATTGGGCAAGAAGAAATAGACAAGATAAGAAGGGATGGGAGATAGGAGGAGGAGGAAGATCACAAAAGAGAACCAAGAGATAGAATTGAAGAATTGGTAGCTGAGAGAGAAGCGGAGACCATGAGATGTTCACCCAGGTCAACTCGCAGAGCGGGAAGTCCCGGGTAATACAGATATGTCACAGGATTTGCCTCAGTTCACAGAACTACTGAGGCAGAGACAGACAGAGTAAGAGAAAGAAACAGAATACAGAAATGAAACATAAGAATAAAACATAATAAATAAAAATAAATCATGATAATCTCAACACAAAGTACATAGATATTAAACTCAAGGGCATCAGAAACAACTGGAAAGATGGATTGATTAGCATAAAACCTATTTCCTGCCACAATATGCTGGCAGACTCTCTAACCAAACCAGAAAATCCTGTTTCTGTACTCAGACTTACTAGGTATGTAGGGACCTGAGTTCTTTGAATGTTGAGTTGAGCCGGCGTGTTGATGTTTTAATCTACTTCAAACATAGTGTCAGCCCTTTTATTGTGTTCTTTTCTTTATTATTCATACATTTCATATCTTGAGTGTTGTTCCCTGCCTGTCTCAGAATCTCCAGTTGTAGTTTGTTCAACTATCTTGTGTCTAGCTTTCACCTGTCTCATGTACCAGAAGTACTTGTCACCGCTCACTTTCAAGCAACCACTTGAATCTAACTTAAAAGAAAGACAAGCATCTTCTGTCAATTTTGAAGAATCCACACTTAACCACTTGGCCAGCTCCTTCCATCCCACTTTGATCACCAATCTATCAATACCTGAACACTGCACTGAAGATATCAACTAAACATTATTCTGAATCAATTTATCAGCGCACTCAGTACTTAATTTGGTTGGATCAGTCAAATACAAATCCTCAACTGCTCTGTTATACTTAAGCTCTTTAGAGGTCATTATACCGCTTGTAGAACCATCAGTCTCTGTTTGGTTTTCCTTTCTACCTTCTGGTTTTGTTCTTCATTCAACTTGTGTTCAGATTCTCTAACTGTGCACTTGGATCTGAAATGAATCAGCCTGGTCTAGGTTTCCTAATTCATTAAATATTTTAAACTTTTCTCTTCTCATCTTCTATTTCTGACCTCCAATCTAGTATTTTGGTTTCAGCTCTTAATCTCATCTACGCAATCTTATTAAAGAAGTAACTGACCATTCCTTAGACCCATTTCGTGGCTTACTCCTGTTCCAGGGTTGAGTCGTCATACCTAACAAAGCTAACCATCACAAAAAATCCTCTAACAAAGACATGATTCCCCTCTTGCAGGTCACCCTGGCAAACAGAAGACTCTCAACCTCATAAAGAGATCATTCTCCTGGAATGGAATTTCAAAAGATGTCAAGAACTATGTTTCAGCATGCTACCTTTGCAACAGGAAAAAGGCAAGGCACAAAAAGAAAATAGGAATGCTCAAACCTCTCCCAATCCCCAATGGCCCTTGGAATTCACTCTATATGGACTTTGTTTCTCAACCCCCTCTCTCCAATGGATTTCATTCTATCCTTTTTGTTGTGGACCGCTTCTCTAAGATGGCCCTTTTCCTTAAAACAACCAGTACAATGAATCCAGTAGAACTTGCTAACCTTTTCATTGGTCATTTCTTCTCTAAAAATGGCCTACCTGCTGACATCATAAGTGACCAAGGAACCTTATTCATCTCATCTTTCTGGAAAGCACTTTGTGAAAAATTAAAGATCCAAAGGAATCTCTCCACAGCTTACCACCGGGAAACAGATGGTCAAACTGAAAGATTCAATCAAGTCCTAAAGAAATATCTTTGAATTTACATCAGCTATCACCAGGATGACTGGGATACTTGGCTCCCCTTGGAAGAACTTTCCTACAAGAACAGTGTCCACTCTTCTACCCAGCAATCACCCTTCTTCACTGTTTATGGAAGGCACCCCAGCTTTGACTTGCTGCATGTGTTGGATAAACAACCTGCTAGTCACTACTTGGATCAGATTCAGAATAACCGGGTTCAGCTAAAGAAAGAATTAAAAGAGTCTACAGATAAGTATAAGTACTATGCTGACCTTAATAGGAAAGATATTCCAAAAGGTATTAATCCTGGGAATATGTTTTGGTTATCTGCAACAAATATAAATAATAAAATACCTCCAAAGAAGCTCTCTAAGCGTTGTTTAGGTCCTTTTCTCATTACTGAAAAAATAGGATCTCACCCTTTCAAACTCCAACTCCCTGATCAATGGTCCTCCATCCACTCTGTTTTCCACGCTTCACTTATCAAAGCCTACTACTCAGAAACAAGCTCTCCTAACCATCAACCACCCCCAGAACCAGTCAAAATTGATGGCCAAGAAGAATGGGAAGTGTGTCAAATCCTGGATTCCAAGATCAGGCATGGCAAACTCCTCTACTTATTCAAATGGAAAGGTTTTTTCAAAGACTCTGAAAGAACCTCATGTGAACCAGTGTCCAACATCACCAACTTTTCAGCCCTACTCTACAATTTTAACTCCCTTTACCCTTCCAAACCCAGACCCTCATAACAATCATCCACTTCCATCCAAATCAAATTCCTTTTTTCTCCATAATTCTCAAATTTACTCCATCCCTCTCAAAAGAATAAATAAATCAAGCCTATCTCTATTCCATCTATCCACATAAAAAAAAATTCCATCTTCCACTTGTTCTCAATCTTATCAATAAAATCAGTAATCTTAGCTACCCAAATACTACCCAACTTTATCTTCCTACTTTCATATTATTCTCTATCCTTTGCAGTAGCCCCCAACCCATAATTCACCCCCAAAAAAGATGAAAAAGTTTTCCAGCTATGCCAATACTTCCTTCTTTTCCTTGTTCTTCTCCACTTCTTCACCACTATGCAAAATACATCCAAAAATGGCATTGCTTCTGGAATCTTTTGAAAACCTTCCAAGCCACCTTTCAATCTCCTTCAAGTCTCCAACTGGATCATCTTCAATAGCATTCATTGGCCCAACCACCTTCCCTCCAGAGCAAGCATAGAAACCAATGTCCCCCTGGGTCACCTTTCTATATCCACCTATGGCCCCATCCTCAGCCAGCAATCTTCCAACCAACTCTCCAACAGACTGAGGTCCAGGGGAATCATCTTCCAGGTTTATAACCTCTTTACCCTTTCCTTTATCCTTCTCCACTCCTTCTTCTTCTTCTTCCTCTTCCTCTTCTTCTTCTTCCTCTTCTTCTTCTTCTTCCTCTTCTTCTTCTTCTTCCTATTCATTCTCCTCCTCATCATCAGACTCTCCAGGAGCATCTTCATCTTCATCCTCCTCTCTCCCCACTGCAACATCCTCTCTGAATTTGACTCCAACAGAGGCGGATGCGGCTTTGACTTGCCATTTCCCAGCAATTTGAATAATATTTGAACTTTGAACTTTGATGTCCTTTTGACGCTTCAAAGCCTCTTTGACTCCCTCTCCACTAATTCAACCATGCTTTGACCGGATCACCACGGCTTTGGCAGTCCTTTGACAGAGTTTGACCTCTTCAACCATGTTGTGTTGAACATTGACAGGTTTGACCTTTGATCATCAAACTTTGACCAATTTGATTCAACCTTCCCAAACTTTGACTTGCTTTGACCGCTTCAACTGCGGTTTGACCAACTTTTACCTGTCCTATTTGGCTTTGAAAAGGGTTCAACTGGCCTTCTCCTGCCTTGGTGTCCTCAAGCAAACTGATTGAAAACAAGAAGGGGGTCCCCCAAAAAATTTCCATTGCCTTTGAACCTTTTGCCTCCTTCTTCTACATACCATCCAAGGCCAACTGGCCCTTCCTCCTCAATTCCAACCTATGCTTCTCTAATATTTTCATCTTGTCTTTCAGCGCCTCCACTGGAACCAGAACAAAAAAAACTGGGATTCAGAACAGGTCCATCAAAAAAAGACTTTTGAATACTCACCATCAGACGCCCCTACTCTACTCTCCACTCGTAGGGACAGGCTTGAGTCGTTGGGCCCTTCTTTCACTTCTAACAGAGGACAACACTCCTCCCTCAGCCAAACAACAGGTCCTAGTACTTTCCTTCTGGCATTGTGGGATCCAGAACACGGTCTTTTGTATCTTCAGCAATACTTGCACTTCCCAGAATTGGGAGTGATGCTGGTGATGCAAATCTTTTTAGTTTCTACACACCTGGAACAAGGAGGGAAGTATTGGTTGACAGGGTGGTAGCAAGTGGTAATCTCCATAATGAACAAGGTGGATGATCTGTTGTAGGATGAAAGTGATGGACAGCTGTCAGGCGGAGATGGTGGTGGATATGGTGAGGGAAAAGAAAGTTCAGTCATGGTGAAGATCTCAATCTACTCTCAATTCTTCTTATGGGTATCAGGAGCTATCCCTTCCTCTTCTGGGGGGGGTACTGTCATAACCACAATCCGGTTCAGTCTCCTTAGTCACACCCAACCCTCAGTCAATCTCAATCCTAATTATAATCTACCTTCTACCCCTGGATTCTCATACTGCACCTCCTGAAGTCTCCTCCTGCATGCCACGCAGTCCTCAGGAAATGTCCCAGGCATACTCTCCACCTCTCCATGGCTTGGTGCATCCCCATCTCTCCTTCAACTCTATCTGGTATGTGAAGTACATATTATAAACCAATAGTACATACTCCTGGCTGGACAACCCATACTCCAGTTCAGTAAATGACCTTCCTGGACAGGCCATTACCCAATCAGTCAAACCACTGCCTCAAGCCAAATTGATCAATATGTAATACCATGGGGAAGTTCAGACCTAGCACCAGTCATCCCTCCTCAAGGACTCCTCTCAGCTCTCACATATACTGGCCTCTCTTCTACCCCTGGACTTATTCCCCTCAAGGAATTAGTATACTATTCCTTATCCATCAGTCCCTCATCCAATAGGTTTCATCACAGCACAAGAAAGCCAACCAGCCTACCTTACTCATCTCACCTACCCCTCTGGTGTTACTCTTACAGGATTCCCTTATCAACATCCTTCAGAGCCTTACTCCTGGATTCATGTTCTTATCATTTTCCTTACTCTATGTCTCATCTTCCTATGCAATCAATCTCCTTTTCTCTATCCTGAGTTCTGTGAGCAGTAGTGCCCATCCCTTCAGCCCCTTGCACGCCAGGGGCAGTTGTGACAAAGGAGATGGTTTGAAAAATATAAAGGGATGTGGGAAGCAGATGTCTCAATTAAGAAATTCCAAAATCTCTTTGGAAGTGGATGAAGAAGTTTTTAATGAAAAGGTTGTGTGGTCTTGAAAAAAAATGAAAACTTTGGATTAGGACCCCACTATTACCACTGAAAAGAAAAAGAATAATAGAACAACCTCCCCCAAAGAGTTTGGAAAAGCCAAAAAGAAGATTGAAAAATTCCATTTCTTCAGCTCTGGAAAAATGCCTGTTCTTGACCACTCCAACCATCACTCTGTGGTTGGGATAATAAAATTTTTCCCTTTGAATGAACTCTTGAAGAAAGCTAAGACTGACATAAACTTTGTGACCACGTTCCTTCAACAATAATTTTTGTTTCAATAATGTTGGCCCTCAAGATCTTGGAGAGAAAAAATGTGGCCAATTGGATGGAAACAATTGATGCATCCTTCTGAATTATTTGGCCAATATTTGAATAAAGCTATTGTTCAATCTTCCCATCAAGATTATGCTTGTTTGAACCTCAATTCAAACAAATTCTCTGAAATGTTTGGTCAAATTTTCTCAAAACTAGCCAGAAACACGTTGAATCAAACCATCAAAAAATGAATGACAATTTCATCCCCTCCTTCTCTTCTTTGAAATTCAGATCCTGACTTAATCCTTTTGACTCTTCTCCACATATCACTTTCACTTCAGATTCCTTCTACAATTATCCCCACATTGAAAAAGGTGACATTTCTTCCTATTCCTTTTTACTGGTGGTTCCAACCCAAAAATTGAATGGACAAATTATCAACTATGAGGAAAAATATCAAGTATCCGACGGCAAATTTGTGTTTCATGAATTGGTTTTTGGTATTGATTCCAAAAAAAGAATGTATTGTCAAAATGTTTTGGGCCGCAATTAAGTAAAAGCACTTCAATTTTCTTTCTTTGGAGACTGCCACCCATAAAAGAATGTCCATGTCCATGCAAATAATCAAAACAACTCAAAAAACCTGCAGGGACTTGAACAGTGGAAAAAAATACTCTAGAAATGAAATTCAAATAGAAATAAAAAATATTTCGTTATTAGTGGGGTTGAAAATAGTCTCAAAGATTGTTTTAATCCAAAAACAACTTTTTTGTTTTCATTTTTAAAATTTTTATTAAATTAAATATTTTACAAGTAAAAAAATCAAGTAATTTTCTTTATTTCTTCCAATGCACTACTGCTACCAGAACACTCCTTGGCTACCAATAATCTATCTTTTTTTCCATTGGCCAGTCTTTAACTCTCCTTTTCCAGTCACTGTTCAAGTCAATCCTTCTCCTCTTCATCTTTTTGAAACTCTAGCTCTGCCTGTTTCAATTTCCACTCAGAATATGATCTCTTTTTTTAAGCCAAACTATTGGCTTTATGCTTTTGAAAATCAATAGCCAGTTGAAAATACAACTTCTCCTTTTCAAATTGAAGTTTTTTTTGGATTCTATTTGTGATTTCACTTTTTTGTGGAGGGGAATAAGAATGAGCTTGATTTTCAAAGCAAGAAGAATAAATCATTGAAATGAATTTAATATTTCTTCTTCATGATATCCTCAAAGCCAGAAAAATTTGAAGTGTTTCTCCTCTTTTGATGGCTATTGGGGTTGATGCTGATGGAATTGGAGGCTTTTTTATTTCAATTTTCCAAGGAGGTTTGTGTGGGAAAGTCCTCACTCTTATTTGAACGTGATGTGGGAGGCTCCATTTGCTTGAGTGTTTAGCAATTAAGACAGGGATGAGCATGTTATTTTACAATCTAAATCAGTTAGCATTAACTGGACAGAAAAGACCAGAAATTTCTTACTTACTTGAAAAGATGTTGATTGTAATGGAGATAGTGGAATAAATTGCTCCTCATTGGACAAGTTTTCCATTTCCTCCTCCCCAGGAAGGGAACAATCCAAAGAATCAAGTGAGGGATCCAAGCAAGGTTTTGAATGGTAAAGAATTAAGTGAGGAATCCAAGCAAGGGTTTGAATGTTAAAGAATTAAGTGAGGGATCCAAGAAAGAGTTTTAATGGTAAAGAATTAAGTGAGGGATCCAAGCAAGGGTTTGAATGGTAAAGAATTAAGTGAGGGATCCAAGCAAGTGTTTGAATGTTAAAGAATCAACTGAGGGATCCAAGCAAGGCTTTGAATGGTTAATAAATTCTGATGGAGGCATGGTTGGAGCTGGTTTTTTGGAGTATCCCCCACATCCGATTGAGTCAACTCATAGGTTTTTTTGGGATCATCATTGATAGGCTGAGCATCCACAGCCAAGTCCTTGGCATCAACTGAATTGGATTGTGAAGCATTGAAAGCAGATAAAGGGGTGATGGTGGCGGTCTTTCTAAATATTTCATAAATATGAATATAAAAAGGAGAAATGGAGCCCAAATTATCTCCCACCAAGTTTATTCCCTTGGCTTCATTAGAGTTGGTGATACCAAAGCCAGTGGAGGTTGAAATTGAGTGGGAATTTTTGTACTTGCGTCAATATTTCTTGAATTGCTCCTGCATCTTTTTGGATGAAAGTTTGAGCCTAAATTTTGTTTTATTCTTGAGTTCATTGGCCAGAAGGAGATAAACATTAACCTTAAAGGATGTAGTTTGGCCAAATTGTGTTTTGTTTTTGGATCCAAAGAAAGATTCATAGTTGGAGGGAATTTTTAGCCAGTTTACAAGGATGATGTGATCATCTCTCTTGAGCTAACTTGAGCCATTGGAAGCTAATGGGGGATGATTGTTTGATTTGGAGTTCCTCAATGATGTTTTATTTGGTCCATTGTATTTTTATGTGGACTCGCAGGGGGAAGTTTGCTGAGGGGGCATTTGGAAAGAGTAAGAGCAATAAGGGATGAATCCATGAGAGAAATGAAGCAATGAGATTTAGGATGTGATGGAAGCAATAAAGTGATGAGATGATGAAGTGATGAGAGCCTTAAAGTTATTAGAGTGATGAAGTGACAAGAGCAATAAAGTGGTGAGAGTGATGAAGTGATGAGGGTATGAGAGATGAAGCAACAAGGAAATCAATCAAGAGAAAAGAGTGATGAAGGGATGAGAGAAATGAAACAAATTTTTACAATGAGGTTTGAGGTGGAATGTTTTAGATGAGGTTAGTGGGTGAAAAGAGGGGTGTATGATGTGGAATGATGTGTGGTTGAGTAGGTGAAAGCCTTGAAATACTTGATTTGGAAAAACACATTTATTTTCAGGTAACTCTGACACATCTGCTGTGAAATAAGTGGATTTTTTGATTTTTGATGGCGGGTTTGAAATGGCCAATTTTGGTTGAAAACTGCCATTAAAATTTTTTTTGTTTGCTTAACTCTGATAAAACCATTTAGGAAAAATAAGAAATGATTTTCTAAGATCCTTGGTGGCATTAAGGATATTGAAAATATAGAACAAAGACTTGATGTTAATGACATCAATGAAATGATTCCCACTTCAAAATTGCTTGCAAATCTAGAGATGGGTCAATTAATAGCTGATAATTATGGAATACCAATATGTTTCATTTCATTGGATTCATGTTGTACTTATAATCCTATGAAAATGGGTGTAAAAAAAATCAGATACTATCTTCATTTGTTTTGACAACAATGATCACTGGGTTCATCTTGTACTTGAGGGAGGTATGATTCCAATCCCACCCATTGCTTCAAAACCTGCTTCTTTGACTTCTAGTTTTGAGTGAGATTTTATTGATAAGTAAGTTCAACTTTTGTTGGGCTGATCCCATCATAAGGAATATTTTTACTTCTTGTGATGGGATCACCTTAACACAAGTTGAACTTCATTTTTTTTGATTTTTTACTTTAGGGCCTGTCCATTAAGGTGTACTTGATAGAAGTATTTTTTGATGTTTTTAATTTAGGGCTAGTCAATTGAGGTGGGCTTGATACAAGTTCACCTCATTGGATCAGCTTGAAACAAGTTGAGCTTGTATTTTTTGTCATTTTTACTTTAGGGCTGGTCCATAGAATCTTTCATTTTTTATCCAATTTTTGGTGTTTTTGATTTAGGGCTGGGACATATAATTTTGAATTTTTTACTTATATGGGCTGCAAATTCATGGCCCCACAGTGGTGAAATTTTTAGAATTTCCCTTTATTTTATTTTATTTTATTTTTTATTTTTTTATTTTTTTTCACTTTTTTGGTGTGTTTGTTTTGTTTGCTCAATTTTTTATTTATTTTTATTTATTTTATTTATTTTCATTTTATTTATTTTCATTTTATTTATTTTCATTTTATTTATTTTCATTTTATTTATTTTCATTTTATTTATTTTTATTTAATTTATTTTTATTTTTATTTTTATTTTTATTTTATTTATTTTTATTTTATTTATTTTTATTTTATTTATTTTTATTTTTATTTTATTTATTTATATTTTATTTATTTTTATTATATTTATAATTTATTTTTTGTTCTTTTTCTTTTCTCTTCTTTTTGTTTTCTCACCCCGTTTGGGTCATGAATGGCTGCTTGCAACCAAACTTGGGGTCATGGGGAGCCATTCATGGATGGAATGGGTTTTGAGCGGCTTTTTACCACTGAAATGGCTCAGGAGCTGCAGGTCACGAATAAAATCAGTTGAAAACCGCGCCACAAAACCCAATTTGGGTTTTAAAAAATTTGCTTAGGGTTGAAAATTTAACATTTCCCTTATTTGAAATTTAATCAATTAGCAAAAATAGACTTAAAAAATGGTTGATTTACTTTTTTAACTTATCTATGCTCACCTTCAAACAATAGTTTTACACTTGCTTGTTAATTAAAATTAAGTGAGTCCTGAAACCTGAACCAGGCTATAGATTTCATGAAGGCCAGCTGGGTTAGGAAAAAACTTGAAAAAGGTAACAGAGAAGGTAGAGGCTGAAAGAAAACCAAAATACTGTGCAATTCTACAAGCTGGATTTTGGCCTGTATGAAGGCTATTGTAAAATTTTTTCAGTTCCAAATTTGATGGGTAGTTTGTCTTGAGAGCTTTAGTGTAGCTTCAGAAAAAATTGGTCTCAATTGGTGGTTTGGATCAATTTGATGGAGTGCCACGGATTGTGAGTTGAGGTTGATGGAAAACTTTGGCTGAGGAGGTGATAAGGTAGAGATTGCCCTTGTGAAAGTGAATGGTTGATGCCCAAGTGAATGTGAAGCAGGAACCAATGAAAGCATGAGGCAGGGTAAAACTGACTAAAAACAGAAGTGAAGGAGAAAGAGCATGGAATGGGAAACATAGTGTGTAGTTTTTGAGGAAAGAAAAAGGAAGCAGAAGTGAATAATCTATTCTCAACACGCCAGATCAACCCAGCATCAGGAGGTAAGGAAGTATACCAAACTTTCTGCAGTTTTAGTGCTGGAAGCTTTAGTCAGGGCATCCTCTAGAATGTCTTGACTTGAAATGAGTTTAAGTTGAATCAAAACCTTCTCAATGTTGTTTTTCAGGCTCTTGAGCTTGATTTCAATTTTTTTTGCGTGAGATTTTGAGCCAAATTTTCTTATTTTGTTGGTAAGTCCTTTTTTATTCATTATATGCATTGGCAAGGATAAAAGTATTCTCAATATTTTGGTTATGAGGTTGTTAATCAAGCGGCATTAAAGATGAATAGCTGAGAGGGCATTGAAGTTGGGTTCAGTTGAAGATTGACCAATTTATTGTTGACGGTGGCTGGTCCAGAAGACAGGTTTGCCCTTGATAGAAACTAAGCAACCAGTTTGGGAGAGCCTTGAGTCAAAATCATCACCCTATGTTGCGTTTCTGTAGTCCACAAAATGTTCTGCTTTGGTATTGCAGCAGAGGGTCAGCTTGAGATCAATGGTTTTGAGAAGATAATGCCACATGTGAAAAATCTTGTTCCAGTGTTTTATACCAGGTTTTTCACTGAAATGAGCCAGGATGGATACTGCAAAGCTGATTTTGGATCTTGCAAGAGTGGAAATGAAGCTGTGGCAATCAATTGGTGATCGATAGCTGTCATTCAGAGCCTTGAACTGTTTGATTTCATCATCCTTTGCGGGCAGAAGGTGGATGCAAGATGAGCAGGGGTTATTTAGTGGTTTGGCTTCCATGAGATTTATTTCCATCATTCCTTTCTTGATGTGAGAAGGTAAGGAGATATTAATGTGGTTTTCACCTTTTTCAACCTTCATGCCTATTAGGGTGTTGATTTTGTGGGCGCTTGAGTCTTTGAACTTGTCTAGGAAGGCTTTTTTGAAGGCTTTAAAAAATTACCAACCACCACCAGGTTGTCTACATGGAAGAAAAGTGTAGAGAAGCCATCTTGATGAAGATATAAGCATGAGTCAGAGTTGGTTTCTAAACAGTCTTGACTGGTGATCCACAGCTTCAAGGTTTTGTACCAATTGAGAGGTGCTTGTTTTGAACCGGAGAGAGACTTCTTCATTTTTAGGTACTTTGATGTTCTTTTTGATCCTGTTGGTTTTTTGATGAACACATTGCTGTTGAGAGTTGCATGAAGGAATGCTCCTATCAGGTAGAACTGGAAAAGAGGGAGTTTCTTTTTGATGCTGTAGATGAGAAGGGCTCTTAGAAATGCAATTTTTCCAGTGGGAGCAAATTTTTTGAGGTAGTCTATCCAGTACCTCTGGTTGAACCATTGGACACATACGCAAGATTTTTGAGTGAATTGACCTGTGTGGAGGTCTTCTTTGCAACAAACCTTCCAGGTGTTATCCAGGGTATTTACTACTATGGATTCATCAGAATCTTCCCAGATGAAATGATCTTCAGCAGTATTGAGCTCTTTGTTTACCATTTCCACCCACTTGGACAGTTTGAGCGCTTCATGCATGTTGTTTGGAAGGTGTACCCATATCTATCAGGCGGTTTTATCTGGCGTTGTCTGCAAATTTTAGATCTTAGGGCAGTTTCAACAGAAAATTTTCTAATTTTGTCACTGTTGGAGGTATCAGCAGGGACAGTCTTTTCATTGAAAGGTTTGGGGCTGAGAGTTGGAGAAGGGGCTGTATTGACTGAGTCATTTGTGGAGGTGAAGTCACAACCAAGATAATTGGAGGTTTTGGTGGCATCAGACTCAGTGATTGGTTGTTCTTCTCTGAAGGATTCCTGAGTGTGGTCTCTCTTAAGGAATGAGAGGTGTTTTGAGTCCATTAATTTACCAGATTTGGACTGGATCTTGTAAGAGAGCAGTTGGGGATATTTTTTTGGAGTTTTTGACCAGGCTGACTATGGGGAAGCCAACAAGTTTCAGGTAGTTGCAGGGTAATGGAGACTTTGGCAATAGTTCCCAAAGAGCCTTCAACCTTTTTTGATTGGGGATCTGATTGAGAGCCAGACAGCACCCCTGAATTACTGTGTACCAGTAGTTTTTGGGGATTTTAGTGGAGCTGCATGTGAATCTTACAGATTCAATGATAATTTGGTTAGCCTGTTTGGACTTCCTGTTGTGTTGAGGGTGATAGGGTTGGCTAAAAATGTGATTAATACTCTTTTATTTGAAGAAATTGGAGAGCTGGTGGTTTATGAATTACCAACCACTGTCCAGGACTAATTAGGTGGGATATCAATGTTTTTTTTCTTGTTTTCTATGGCAAACATGATGGTTTGAGCTAAAGTATCTTTGATTGGCAAGGGAAAGGAGGAAATATAGCCCAAATGTTTTTCAACAATGACTTGTTGTTGAAGATGGTGAGGGAGGATTGGTTGCCCTCTTTACTGGTGGGATTGAGTGGTCCTATAAGATTGAGGTGAAGCCGGTAAAAGACTCTATTGGCAGGATTTTTCTCTTCTTCAAATGATAATTTGATTATTTTTCTTTTCTTGCAAGAAATGCATTCAAAATTTTCTTTTGATTCTTGATCAATGGTCTTTCCAAGATATTTTTCAATAAAATCAATCCCAGCGTTTCCAAGTTTTACATGGAGGTCTTCCACGTTGGCAACAGAGAGATAGCACAAAGAATTAATGATGTTCAATGGGGGTAGAACAATCAGCAGATTGTTCTGAATCAATTCTTAGAGCACCTTTTTTTTCCTGAGTTCAATGTAAAATCTGGGCGGTTCACAGTTCAGTTCAACACAGAGGTTAAATCCATTTTTGAGCAGGGATCCCATGGATATCAAGTTTACCGTGCCTTCAGGGACCCAAACTGATTTGAGAGATGGATGGTGTTTTAGTTGCACTTTATCATTGCAGTTCCAAGTCCCTTGATGGGGATACTGGCACTTTGTCTTCCAGTTTGGATGCAATCTTGTTCAGTCTGTACTTGTAGGTTTTTGAATTTTTTGCAGTTCCTGATCTTGTAAATGGAGCGTCCGCTGTCCAGTAAAAATATATCCTTGTGGTCAAGGCCTGTAAGGTTGGAGGCACAAAATAACACATATAAGTGCAAATCTTCTGAATTTTTCAGAAATGGTTTCCTTCCTTTCTTATGGGGGAGTTCAGGTTTGAGATTGGGGAATTCTACCCAGCAAGCAGATGTGGAATGGTTGGTAACTGCTGGGTTGTGTTTTCCATTCTTGCATCTGGGGTAGGATTGATAAGGTTTTGGGTTTGAGTGATAGAGAGCGAGTTGGTATTGGAGGATTGAGTCCCTTAGACTGAGCTTCATTTTTTCTTGTATAAGATGTCCCAATACCATTGAGACTGTCAAGTCATTTCCAGAGTGCATGATTTTTGATCTTTTTTTTTTTCATGGAGTCTGGAAGTTTAAACAGGATTAGATAACTGAGAATGTTGGAAGGTAGGTCTATCGCAACTTCTTCCAGTAAAATGAGGTGGACTTTAATGGAGTTTACAAAGGTTTCAATTTTGTTTAGGTCAAAGAGGAGATAAAGGAAGTCAAAAACATGTGGGCTCTGTTGGCCTCTTGGCACAAGGAAAAGTGATTTTTGGCGGATAGCCATATCAATTTTGAGGACTCCTTGTTGTGGGAATTGATTTTGTTTGTATGGGTGGCAGTATTGAGTTCTAAAATAAGTATCCAGCCATTTTGTTGTGATCAGGAATTTTTTTGCTGGGGTTTGGTGAGTTTATGAGATGGAGTATTCCTTGAATTTAGAAAATTATTTCAATTTTATTTTTCCAGATGGAATAGTTGAATTTGATCAAAAGGACGGTTGACTCCATGAGGGACTTAAGGCCTAGCGCCTTGAATTTGGATTCAGTTCCTGGTCCAGGCGTTTCTGAGGATTGTATTTGGGTATTTCCAATAGAGCTGGAGGGATTCATTTTGGCTTTTAACTGTGATGAAAATTAAGTGAGCCCTGAAACCTGAAAAAGGCTATAGATTTCATGAAGACCAGCTGCGTTAGGAAACAACTTGAAAAAGGTAACAGAGAAGGTAGAGACTGAAAGAAACAAAAAATACTGCGCAATTCTATGATCTAGATTTTGGACTGTAGAAAGGCTCGTTTAGAATTGTTGCAGTTCCAACTTTGTTGAGTAGTTTGTCTTGAAAGCTTGGGTGGAGCTGTAGAGAAAATGGGTCCTGATTGGTGGGTTGGATTGATTTGATGGAGTTCCACGGATTGTGAGTTGAGGTTGATGGAAAACTTTGGCTGAGGAGGTGATCAGGTAGAGATTGCGCTTGTGACAGTGATTGGTTGAAAGCCAAGTGAATGTGAAGCAGGCGCCAATGACAGCATGAGGCAAGGTAAAAATGACTAACAACAGAAGTGCAGGAGAAAGAGCATTTAATGGAAAAAAGAGTGGGTAGTGTTTGAGGAAAGAACAAGGAAACATAAGTGATGCATCTATTCTGAACACTTGTTTTGTTGACTTACCACTTGCTTATCCCCATTCATTATTCATGGAAAGGATTTGGTGCTATAGATTTTAGATTGGACTTATCATAAATTTAATTAATCTCATTTGCATTAGTTTCAATTGAAAGCAATTTAAATTATAAATATTTTTCATTAACTTGCATATTGATTTTGATAATTTTTCATCTGTAAAATTTATCTTGTATTAGGCTTGTAACTTAATGAAAAAATTTCATTTCATCCCAAATTTCCCATAAATTCATAATACTGCTCATTAATTCAATATGAAGCCTCAATTACTCAGGTTTCATGTCAGCCTCCTGGATTCCAAGACCCTTGCTACCCTTTAGCTACCAGAGGTGATAGAATAAATAATAAATATATTATTTAATAAATGCAGCAGAAATCTGTAAAATATTTGGATTAAGCTTATTGCAAGGTTAAGTGGTTTGGTTATGGTTTATTGTTTTAAATCAATATGAATAAATTGATTATTAAATATTTTTATAGAGGGGCCTAATTATACTGGGGATCTTAAAAACCTCTATTCAGGGATTTCAGTATGAAAACACGTAGTCAAGGTTACTTTGGGTTCTTTAGTTTAAAGGATATTTTACCCAAAGATAATATGTATATAAAATACACGGCGGAGTGGCAGGGCCTTGTAACCAAGCTGCCACGACAGAAAAAGGATAATAAAACTTACTTGTATATTATTAAATCCTTTGGGTATCTGTTTGAGACGTGCACTGATGGGTTAAACCTGTATACTGGGGTTATAAGGTTGTTCAACAGTTTTCATTGATAAAAAAGAGGTTGAGCATGGATATTATTGATCAGACTTAGCCATAAATCACTTAATTATCTCTTATAAGTACTTGATTACCTTGGCATGGCGTCTTGATAAAAATATAACTGGGTCTCTGCCCATCAATATCCTCAAAAGAGCTCTTTATTTATAGCTTTTGGAGTCCCAACATTGTCCTTCTGAGGGGTACAGGGGCTCAAAGGGACGGACACTAAGGCTAGCAGGGTTACTAGTGGTAGCCTATCACGTGTTCTTGGTGCCATAGAGCGGGTAGCATCTAATTCCTCAGGGTATGGGAATTATTCTACTTTATAACAGATATTAGGACGTGTGAATAACACTCATCTGTCCCATTTATGTATTATTTAATTAATTATCCTTAGTAAATGTTCCCAGTAATTGAATAATTATTCAAATAGAAATTTCTACGGACATCCTGATCTCAGGTTAGTTCTCATTATGTATTATATAACTGGAGTAAAAGTCATGATATTGATTTTACTCCTTATTTTTGAGTCCCAGTTGATTTACTAAGATAATTACTTAAAAATATAAGTCATGGGAATTCATGTAATATTTTTACATCATTAGTTTCCTTAGTATGTCACAAAACTATTGATGTCTAGAAATTCTCATAAAGGTATATCAAAGTATTTTAATGTATTTTTAGAAGTTTCATTGTCTTATTTCCAACATTCTTGGTACTTTGAATTATATTTAATAAAAAATACATATAAGGGTTATTTAAGTATTTTTATATATTATTATGTACTTTTAGACTATCTAATATCCACGGGAACATTTATTACATATGTAGAATGTTCCCGTGTGGGCTGTAGCATATTTACGTGGTACCTAAGCCTCCCAGGCGGCCGGTCACTCTGTCAACCCGTAGTCCCGCAGCTGCGTACTTGTCAGAGGCCCGGGGCTGCGTACACAACCTTGAGGGAGTGACAGGGCTGTATCTCAGCTGCGCGCAGGTGCATTGGGTGCTGCGGCTGCGTGCGGGAATTGTAACAAAACACATTTCCATCCATAACTCATAAAATGTACACAAAACCTCAATTCTGCCTGAAATTTAGGTGTGAAACCTATACGTGACAACACGTGTGAAATATTTAATTGATCAAAAGCTCAATAGTGGAGCCGTAGTATTTTGGTCTTTCTTTCCTTAATTATTTAAAAATATAAGGAGTTGGATTTAAAGGGTGGGGTCAGTGAGTGACCCTACCTAATTTTGGGTGGAAAATCCATTTCTTTAATAATATTTATGGTTTTCTTACTCCTTCTTAGTTTAATTGTATTATTATTATTTTTATGTTATTTTTGTTACTTTTCCAGCTTGCTTTGCAATAGTAGCAGGCTGACATTTCATCTAATCCATAGAATAGGATGTAGATTTATTTTAAATAAAAAAAATATTACTGGTAAATTGTTTCATCAGTTAGTTAGTTTCACATTTTGTTGCATTTTTCAAGTCAAAAGGGTTAAATTGAGAGTTTGCATGTTGTACATGACCCAGAAATTCTCTCAAAAAAGGAACCTTAGTTTGAATAATCAGCTTTGGAATTGCAGGATAGAATTATGAATTTGAGATGGGTTGAAGATTTGAAAATATTTCTACATTGAATTGAAGATGAGCATGTGTGATTGGTCACACCCAAAAACCCACTTATATCCCTCATGAAGACAAACAAATAACCCTCTGTATATCCAAATGAAAACTAAAATTTTGAGTAATGTGTTAGAATTATGGCCAGCAATTAGCTTAGGCAAATGAGCAGTATTTAAAGAAAAAGAAATGCTGGACACCAGGTGTCAATATTGTCTAATGGGGATCTCACAATGAGGCAATATCTTTGATGAATTTGATTGGAATGATGAATGAATGAATGGAATACAGCAGGGAGAAGGGCTCCTTAAGTACAAAAGATCGGCCTCTTGTGAGCCCATGATACAACAAGCCAAAAGGCAAATTTTCCGCCCCAAAACAGCTCTACAGGCTCTACTGGCCTTGTTACTTGGTTTGGACTACATCAGCCCACATGGAATCAGTCCCTGTACCCTTACAACCAGCCTATTCTGGTAATTTCTGGTGTTTCCACCTCAATGGGGCTGAACCAGCCCCTTAGCTGTTCAATCCCCTTGGCTGGTTGTCCTTTACAACCAGCCATGATGACCTTTATTGCCTTGTTTACGGGCTGGTTGCCTCATGCAGCCAGCCCCTGGCCCCTCAAATGGCCAGGTGGGACCCAGGGCACACCTGGGTCCGGTCTCAGACTCACATGGGGGGGGGGGGGGTGTGTGACCAGCAGGCATGCTGTTCCCCTCCTCTTTCTCTCAAATCCCTGGTGGGGGTGGTCAAATCCCCTCACCAGGGGCCCTGGGGGTCAATACCCCCAGGGCGTCGTCATGTAAATTGGCCTGGGAGGTGATCAGGTCCCCCCAGGCCCATTGCTCCTCCCCCTTGGTAAAGGGGGGGGGGGAAAGCGCCCCTATCCTGTTTGTTTGCATTAACCAATTGATGGTGGGGGGGTGATGAAATATCCCCCACCTGCCGGTTGCTACTCTTGCGGCCGGTGCTGCCACCTCCTTCGGCAAGGGGGTGGTCAGCTCCCCCCTGCCCTGACCGACCGCGCTGTTGTGGTCGGTTGCTGGCTGGTTCAACCCAGCCAGCCTGCCCCCATCCCCTTTGCAACGGCAAGCGAGGGGAGGGGGAGCAAGCTGGGGCCACAAGCCCCGGCTCCGTGGTGCTGGTTGCCTAGCGCGACCAGCCGGGCCCGTGCGGGATCCCTCAGCCGCGCGACAGCCCCGCGACGCGCTGTCGGGCCCCGCGTGGGCCGCACCAATGAACACAGGCGGCCCCGAGCGGGCCGCGACAGGGGCAGCGGCCCCAATGGGCCGCACCAAGCCCAAATTGTGAGAATTACATACTTTGACGGGCCAGCCCGTCTGGCCAAGTATGTCCATAATAAAGCTTGGGCCCTTCTATGCCGAAATAAGCCCATCTGGCTTGGGTGGCCCATCCAACCTGGCGGGCCCGTGTCCCAAAAGACCATAAAAACGTGTTTTGGCGCCCAAATTCCCAAAACCAATAACACCCACATAGGCCCACGTGGCCCACGTAATGTACAATGGGCCGTGGAGGCCCATTTTTGCATCCCATTTGGATTACACACTCCTATGCACATTATCTGAGTGCATCTGCATTTTAACATAATGCTTTCCATCTAGAAAGTCTCTGTTATCCTTTGTGCTTTTATTCAAATTTAATAACATCCACCTGCCTTAAAAAATATACCCCTGATATATTCACTACCAATTCCAACCTCTTCATTTCTGCCTCAGCAATAGTTGATTCAAGTTTCTGAAATCCTATAGAATGGTGCCTCAAGTAAATCCATACAAAACTCTGGAATAATATCTTGTGGGTATCAAAGATTCTTTGAATAAAAATATAGTGCAAAAGTATTTTATATTTCCGTACTCAGTATGAAATTTCCTTAGGAATATATTCATTCAAAGCATTTAAAATATAGCCACTCCCCTTTGGTACAGGAATTTTGCAAAATCATTGTTGAACCAAATCTATATAGTATATGTGTATTTGGTAAATTCAGTGAAAATTTTATTCACAGAATATTTAAGGGTAAAATTTTTATTTTTATTTTTGATTCATCAAAAACTAATTATCATGAATCTTGAGATTTTGAAATTGTATCCCAACAGATTTCTGTTAAAAAGTCATCAATCAATTTCCTTTTGCATTGGATTGATTGATCCCAGTCCCAGTTTGAAGACCTAAGCATTCCTTGAAGCATCTCCTAGCTTCCCCAATATTCTTCCAAGGAAATCATAGCTGACTCAATATTTCATTGATCCTTGTCCATTAGTGTGCATAATTGAAGTAGTATGTGCTTCTTTTGGTGAAAGAATAATAAATTTATAATTAGTTCCTAGTTCTTCTCATTTTATCAGATTATAGTAAAAATCCAACAATGGATATCCCCTGTAATCCATCTCCTTGTAGAGAAACATCTTGCACCTGGGATGCCAAAAGAAGATTTCTTTGCACTACTGGTGTGACCCAAACTCCCCAAGTGAATAGCCAAGTTTCTTCTGCTCCTAATTCTCACCTTGAATAACCCAATTTTAGTTTCCATGTCCTAGCTCATCCCTCTTTTTTCTCTTTTGCTGCCTCTTTGTTGCATAGTAGCTCAAATGGCTCCTTTGAAAAGGTTAAAATTATGCTTGCACCTCAACCTCCTTTACAGAGGAACTCTAAAAAAACCATGGATTTCATGGCTTCTGTTCTCTCAAAGCTCACTAACATAATTTCCAGAAATAATAAAAATGGTACTGGTTGAATACATCTGTCATGAAGAAACCTGATAAATTTGACAGAAGAAATCATAGTAAATTCAAGAATTTTAGCCAAGCCTGTGAAATTCTCTTCTAAAATGATGCAAATTTCTTTTGAAGCAATTACAAAAAGTTCCTGTATGCTGCGGTTTACTTAGCTAGAAAATCTAGAATCTGGTTGGGCAATAATCTAACCAGATTGAATTAAAAAATACCAAAAACTTAATCAAAAATTGGGGTTTGATTGAAAGAACAAAGATTCACCTTGTTTGGAAAAAATCACAATTAATTCAATGAAGAAACAAAGTTATACCTCTTGAAGATGAAGGAAACTGAATGAAACTTGGATTATATCTCAAAATATTCCCCTCTCCAATCTTGAAACAAATGGAGTTGAACTATCCTTATGTAAATTTTGATTAAATGGTTGGCCCCTAGAATCATAAATTCATTCTATCGTCATTGATAACCAATAATCTTGCCCAGATCATTAAAAAAGGCATTGATACCAAATGGTGTCAAAAATCACACCCACACAAAGGAAAAATAAGAGAGAAACAGAAGAAAAATTTTACTCAAGATAAATTCAAATATTCCAGCTCAAAGCCATCATCAAAAGTGGAACCAGAAAAAAGGAAAACTCCAAACACCCCTCAAAGAAGCTACCTGAAAAAATAAAAGCACTTTTGGAAAATGACATCCTAAAGGATCAAAGTTGAATTTGGGAAGAAAAGTTAAGTTTTTTTTCATTAATTGTGAGGAAAAGATATCTTTCAAAAAATGTGAGAATCATGAAGAAAATTAGGAAGCTTAAAATACAAAAAAGATAATTTTAGTTCTCCTATGTGCTACAAAAGGTACTCAATTTTTCCAGCACAACTTTTGACCACTCCTGATTACTCTGGGACCAAAACCACATGAGATTCATTTTATTCTATTTGTAGAACCCTTTTCCATATTCTAATCTTCTGGAATCAGGAAAATCAGTCTCTTTCATTTTTAAGTCCTTTGCAGAGAAAATAAAGTTGGTTTCTGCAAAAGCACAACCTCTTTCAATTTCCTTGGTAACTTCTACCACTGTTCTCACTGCTGGTAAAATTTTCTGGAAAATTCATTTCCCAAATTTCCAAGAAGTTGAATGGGAACCCCCAATATTGGAATTACCTAGCATGGATAAAATCATCCTAGGCCTTTAATTTATTTTTTTTGGAATCCTTATATTGAATTTTGCAGGGGTAGATCAAAACTTTAAAAACTCAAAAAAAAAATATTGATTTCCTTGGTAGAGTAAGACAATGCGATAAAAGATATAAACCCTTGTAGAGACTGTCTGCAGATCTCTGATCTCTGCACCTTTCCCTTAAATGATTTTATGGCACGCTCTAATAAAGTTGAAGATCCTGTTGAGATCTCAGCAGCCCCATCTTAGGTGCGCCCGCGTGGTGAGGAGACCCCCGGAGGGCTCCGGGGATGGTCTCTATTTTCTACTTTCTAATTCTAGTCTTTTCTCTCAAGGGCTTGGGAGAGGCCACGCTTGATGGTCTTTTTGATTGCTTTTCTTGTTTTCTGTCCTTTTCTTGTGTCCTCTTCTTTCATTCCTCCTCTGCTGTGCGCTTTTCTATCACATCTCTCCTTGTCAAATCTCTGCTTGTCGATCCGATTCAAGTCTTCCTCCCTTTGATCTCTGCCCGGTAAGCCAACCCGACATCAAACACTCATCACCCAAGAGACCCTGACGATATTTCTACAGATCTGTGTCCTTCAGCCTGCGCACCTCCTTGTAACATGTCCTTCTTGTCCTTATTAATCTAACTCACTATCAAGTCTGGTCGAGCTGTTGGTATCTTCTTCCTCCCTATTTTCTTTCAGTTCATTTCTCATTGCCATGTTTATTTCTTTCTAATATATGTCCCTAACTTGGAAATACAGTCTGTTGGTTTATTCCTCTAGGAAAAAACTCAATTATTATCACGGTTAAAAGCCAAACTCCCACTGAAACAACCAATATCTCCAAGATGACCAAACCAACGGGAGCTACCTACTATTTCCATCAAGTTGCCCTCAAAGCTGTGGTTGATGCTATACCTCTTCTCAACGACAAAAACTACTCCATATGGAGGGATAAAATGCTCATGCTTTTTGACCTCAAGGAAATCAAGGATTCTATCACAAATAATGTAGGACAAATGTCTACCAATCAGGATCAAGATATTAGGGCCATTCTCCTCTCAAAACTAGACAGCACTACGCACGCCAATGTGGTTACCTTGGAAAACTTCAACTCTTCTAAATTGCTCTGGGCCGAGATAACCTGTCAATTTGCGTCGTCCAAAACAGCCAATCGTGCCACAATATTCAACAACTTCCTTCATATCTCCTTCAACAAGCATGTCATCAAAGATTTTGTAACCAATACCAAAAAGGCCCTAACAAGGATGCACGACGTAGGAATAGAGCTGCCCAAGGATGTTCTCGCCTATCTAGTCCTTTTCAAATTCCCCCCCAGTCTCAAGAATCTCAAGCAACAGATTATGCACGTGGAGAAGTTAATTACGATTGACGTGGTTTATAACCATCTAATTCAATACAACAACAAAAGAAAGGCTCAACAGAAGAACCCCAAAACCAGTTCCAATCTCTCTCTAGTAACTACAAGACCTCAAAATACTCGAGAAGACAGGAAAGTCAAGATGAGATGCAAAGAGGGGTACCATGACCCCAACGCGCCACATGCTGAATCTTCATGCTTCCACTTACATCCTGAAGTCGCGCCTATTTGGTAGATAGAACAACAAAATGAATGGAAAAAAAAAATTAAGAGACAACAACCAACCATCAATTACCATGCACTTCTGACTTTATGGATCAACGCAGAAAATACACCCAATCTCCTACTTGATTCCAGTGCCAATATCCACGTGTTCAATGACCGCAAGTATTTCACTGAACTCAAATTACAAGAAGAGACCAAAGTGATCAAGACCGGAAAACTTGAAGCCAGCCTGAAGATCGTGGGTACGGGTACGGTAAAGTTAGAATGGAAGGACTCTATTATTACCTTAGTAGACAGCGTCTTTGTCCCTGATATTGTCGTCATCTCATTAGCCCTGGTCTTCTAGCCAAGAAAGGCTGCTCTCTAACTCAACATCGCGATGAATTCTCTGTTACCAGGAAAGGATCGACCATCCTCAATGGACTAATTCGGGATAATCTCTTTGTAGTCAAGAAACCACGGGCCATTGGCCTAAACAATGCAATTCATCACGTCACTCAACCTGCTAGAGACTCTCCTTCTCGATCTCTGATGGATATCCACAAGACTATGGCCATGCCTCGGTTTCTACCCTTTGACCAATCTTAAAGGATCTCTTTACTCAAGATGACCTAACTCAGTTCCAATGAGATGCTTGTGCACAAAGCAAGATCACTCGCTTTTCCTTCCCAGCTGTTTTGAACCAATCTAATCTCCCACTCAAACAAATCCATCTTGACCTAGTTGGACCTATCACCCCACAATCTAAATCTGGCCACCAATATATGTTGACCCTAGTAGACAACTATTCCGGATATCTTGCTGCTTTTCCCCTACACTCAAAGGATGAGACCTCCGAAATAATCATAGAAATACTAGAGGTCAAATTCAAAAGACTCAAGTATTATCCATCCAAAATCTACTCCGATAAAGTCTCCGAATTCACTAATGCCAAGCTTAAGGAATTTTCCAAAACTAAACATATCAAGCTAATCACCTCAGAACCCTACCACTCTCAACACAACGGCCAAGCCAAAAGGGAAAATCGGAAAATTGTTGAATCAGCTTGATCTACATTTTCATCCTCTTGAGTGCCCAAAAATTACTGGCATATCATCACTAGAAGCTGCTGCTTCATGCTGAATCAGATTCCGAGGGAAGGCAATCCCCTCTCTCCTTGGGAACTGATGTTTGGTAAGAAGCTTCCTGCTGACTACTTGAGACCTGTAGGCTCTTCCCTGATCTATCTGGCCAATTGCATGCAAAAAATTCCACAATTTTGATGAAAAGGGATATGAAGGAATACTAGTTGGGTTTAATCCAACTTTTCACTCTTATATTGTACTTAACTCATTGGGTTCTGTTTTTGAAACTAAGCACGTCACTTTTCTCAAGACTCATACATCCGATTTCCACCACCTTGAACCCGTTGGCACCAACATCTTCTCTCAATCTTACGATAACTCCAACAAATCCAATTTTTTGTCTCCCACAAAACAATTCACAACCAGAGATACCATCTGCAAATCCTCAGAATTGGACTCACCCCAGGACAATTCTGCCTCTCTCAACTTGGACTCCTCTGATCTTCAACCAGAACCCTCTCGGATCCCGTCTCCCGCTCCTATGATTTCCAAGGTCTACCAACCACCTAAACGTGAGACTTGAAAACCACAACAATACGGCTTTCACCACTATTACAAACCTCCCTCCTACCAGGCCGCTCGGAAATGCCCTGAATGGCGCAAGTGGGAGAAGGCTTTGAAAGAAGAATTAGAATCCATTGAGTCACAAGAAGTATGGGAAGAGTATTACGGAACACCCAACAATATCTTGAATACCATGTGGTTATTCAAAGTGAAAGAGAACTGCCACGGAGAACCGGTGAAATACAAAGCGTGGTTATGCGTACAAGGTTTCGATCAAGTCTTGGGCATCGACTACGACGAAACCTGGGCTCGTACTGGAAAGCTTGGCTCTCTGCAAATTGCTCTACTGTATGGTTTAAAAGGGAAGATGACATTTACCCAATTCAATGTTAAGGGCGCCTTTCTCCATGCTCCTCTCAACAAGACCGTTATTATCCGAACACCGGAAGGCTTGCTCAGGAAGTCTCCCTACCTCAAACTCAACAAATCTCTATACAGTCTCAAGCAGTCTCCCAAAAATTGGTACAAAACATTGAACTTCTGGATTAAAGCTCAAGGATTCCAGGAATCTAGCAGTGACCCCTGTCTATACATCAATCCCAACTCTAAGGAAATTCTTTACCTTCATGTGGATGATCTTATTCATGTGGGAAGAAACAAAACATTCAAGACTAACTTTCTGGAGAGGCTCAAAAACTACTCCTGTCACCCGCCAAACACGATCCTTGGTATGTTAATGGAGGTGGATAATGATCAAATTCTGCTCAGTCAACCCAACCACATTGATCGTGGTCTGGAAGAATTAGGCCTATCTGACTGCCAAGACACTAACTCTCCACTCACACAAAATCTCCATCTGGAACCGGCCTCTGACAAAGATCACGAAGAGTTCACAAAACTCAATATCAACTTCCGCTCAGTGACAGGACTCCTCAATCATCTCGCTCAATATACTTGTCCCAACATCGCGTACGCTGTCTCAAATCTTGCTAGATTTAACACTAAACCTGGTATGTCCCATTGGAGGCAGGCTTGCAAGGTCTGGAAATATCTGAAGAAAACCAAGGACCTCAAACTTGTCCTAAGTTACAAATCCGGAGAAGAAACGGTTTCCAGTTACAGTGACGCGACGTGGGGAGATGATCCGTCTTCGAAAAAGTCTCAAACTGGTTTCATTATATTTCACTATGGCAGTCCAGTAGTCTGGAACTCTTCAAGACAAAGGAATGTGACATACTCTTCAATGGAATCTGAACTCAATGCTCTCCTTGACTGTTTCCTGGAGCTCAAGTGGGTTGCTCATCTAATAAGCAAAATGTACCAATCTCCAGTGGTCAAACCCACCATCTACATTGAAAACAAGGGGTTGGACAACAAGATCAAACAATTCAGGTCCCACTCCAAATCTTGTCATATTGATATCAAGACTAAGGGTCTAAGGGAGGACTATAACAACTCAGAATACAATCTATAACTCATCCCGATGGACTCGATGGTTGCGGACTCTTTGACAAAGGCTTCCAGTCGCAACTCGCTTCAACTTCTCCACAAGTTCATCTTTACGAATAACTAGTAACCTACCACTTGAATCTTCTTCTGTTGTCTTTCCAGTCACGAGGGGTGTTGAGATCTCAGCAGCCCCATCTTAGGTGCGCCCGCGCGGTGAGGAGACCCCCGGAGGGCTCCGGGGATGGTTTCTATTTTCTACTTTCTACTTCTAGTCTTTTCTCTTGAGGGCTCGGGAGAGGCCACGCTTGATGGTCTTTTCAATTGCTTTTCTTGTTTTCTGTCTTTTTCTTGTGTCCTCTTCTTTCATTCCTCCTCTGCTGTGCACTCGTCTATCACGTCTCTCCTCATCGAATCTCTCCTCGTCCATCCAATTCAAGTCTTCCTCCCTTTGATCTCTGCCCGGTAAGCCAACCCAACATCAAACACTCATCACCCAAGAGACCCTGACAATATTTCTACAGGTATGTGTCCTTCAGCCTGCGCACCTCCTTGTAACATGTCCTTCTTGTCCTTATTAATCTAACTCACTATCAAGTCTGGTAAAGCTGTTGGTATCTTCTTCCTCCCTATTTTCTTTCTGTTCATTTCTCATTGCCATGTTTCTTTCTTTCTAAGATATTTCCCTAACTTGGAAATACAGTCTGTTGGTTTAGTCCTCTAGGAAAAAACTCAATTCTTATCAGATCCCCTTGAAGGAAATTTATCTCCTTCCAAATCTTCAATTATTTTTGCATTTAAATTTGGAAGTAAGAAGAGTATTATCCTTTATTCACTTGAAAATAGTAAAAATCTCTCAAATAGATTAAAAAGACTTTCAACCCCTTATTTTAAGTTTCTTGGTTTATTTTTGAGAAAAACTGCTGATAAAATTCCTCCTTGAACGCCATATCAAAAAAAGATAGAAAGAATTAAAGATCCTCCTCCAAAAAGCCTGATTTATGCTATTTTTCATGTTAATTATGAAGCACTGAAGAAAGAAATCTATGGGGAAAAAGCTTAATGTTTTCTTTTTCCCAGTCATTATTTGACAGGGTTTCCAGTAATTTTTGTTCCTAAGAAAGATGGAAGTCTTTTGTTAGGTGTCAACTACAAAATTATTAAAAAGGTAAATTTTAAAGAATCCTATCCTGCTCCACCCCTAGGGAAATTTTTCAAAATATTCCATGGAATGAATTTCTATAAAAAGATTTAAATTGGAGGTGTCTATGAATTGATTTGAATTGCGTATGGAAATTAATGGCTCACCACAATGAGGAGAAGATTTGGCAGCTACAAGTATCTTTCCATGCTGTTTTGCCTCTGCAATTATGCCATGGATTTCCAAATCTTGAGGATATTTTAATTTTTTACACAACCTTAGCAAAAGAAATAGAGAATGATTGAAATATTCTTGAGAAATTGCACAGGAGAAAAGTATATGCTGAATATTCCAGATTCAATTTACACACTAAAGTGCTGAAGGTAATTGTCTAACTGGTTTCCACTGATGGCTTGAACGTAGACCTGCCAAAAGTCTCAGATATTTGGAATTGGTCACTACCATGGACCCCCACCAAAATACAGCCTTTCTTTTGATTTTCTGACTTCTAAAAAAGGTTTATTTCTGGCTATTCATGTCTTAATGATTCTATTAATCCTTTGAAACAAAAGGCCATCCATTAAAATAAAAATGAAGAAGCAAAAAAGAAGTTTGAAACACTTAAGAACGTGTTGACCACTCCCCAAATTTTAGAAAAATTGGATCAAAAAGAAGAATCAACTGTCAAGAATGACACAAGTGAATATAACCTTGTTTGAGTGGTGTCACAGAAAAACCTTGAAACTACATTTTCACCCAGTAGCATTTGATTAAAAAAGATTATTAGTGCAAGAAACTAGCTAAAAGATTAATGAGAAGGCATTGCTTGACATTTTACACTAGCTACATCATTGCTGCAATTTTCTTCTTGTATTTTTGTCTCCATTCTCCATACTCACCAAGATTTTCACCCTTGAGTAGTCCAAGCTGTCTCTATTTCTCACTCAATAGGGCATATCAGAAAAATTTCAAAAGATGAAATTGCAGACTTCAGGCTATAAATTTCTTTTTTCAGGATAATTTCTTTTTCAGTCAAACTCATTGGTTCAATTTTTATTTTGATAAAAAAAGTATTTTTTTTTTGAAGAATCAATATTTTTCCTCAAATAAGGAATTTTAATTTTTCAGAATTTAAAATCTAATGAATCATAATGCCAGATTTAAGTTTACAAAATTCTTTCCAAGTTTAATTTGTTTTTTCCTATTTTCCTGGTAAAAACTTTGTTATTCAAGGTATAATCTCCAATTAAGAATACTTTTACCCTTCTGGGGGGGGGAGCCATTGCAGATAAATAAACAAATAATGTTAGACAGCTTGTATAATATAGATTTTCTTTTGATTGAATTGTTTTTCTAAATTTTGAAAAACTCTTCAAGAAAAAAAATTCAGTAGATTAATGATCTTCAGCTTTCAGAAAACTACTTTTGAAATTTATTTTGACTCATGGCTAAGGGATTTTGACTCAAAAAAATTCAATTCATCTGGATCTGTGAAGATCAACATGAATAACTCTTGATATTTTTGGCTTCCTCCTTCACTTTTCTCACAATTTTTTCACCTGACCTTCCTTCACACCCTGGTCATCTCAGTTGTCTCTCCAACCCTACTAAATGTTGAGAAATCACTCCTCACTATTCTCTTCTCTCTGACCACCGCGCACCCTCCAAAATGCCGCGCACCCTGAAGATGAGTGTGAACACTCTATTATGAGGATTGTCCTCTCTCAACCTCGAGTCTCCCAGCTCCAGATCCTTCCAGGGTCTAGTGGACCTCTCCATCCTGGAAAGTCCCTCTTCTCCCCGAATAACCTCTCAGAACAACTACTCAAATCTACTTCTCTATTCTCCTGATCTTTCTTTTTCTCTTTCATTATTCTATCTTTCCTTTCTACTTTTTCTGTTCCTTTCTACCTTCTTTGTTCTTTTCCCTTAAATCACATCTCGTCTCAATTCTCGACCCACTATCTTAGCTACCCCAATTACGGTCCATGTGTTCTTGTCTGGTAAGAGACCTATCCGCACGATTCATCACAACTAACAACTCTCAACTCTGACCTCTGTCCGTTTCAGTCATCTACTCGTCTCCTCTAGCCTCATCCTCTCCTCTGCCGCTCACGCTATCCTGTTCATGATCATAGTTCTAGCCGTTGGTGTTCCTTTCTTTTTCCTTGTCATCTATATTCTCATTTGAATCAGTTGGTCTAATCATCTCTAAAATTCATGTCTTCAGCCTGCTGGTTTTTAGTCCTAAGAAATCCAATAGTGAAATCAACACGGTTAAAAGCCAAAGGACTCAAACTAATCAAAAATGAACGAACCAGTTTGGGCCAACAACTATTTTCAACAAGTTGCACTCAAGGCCTCGGTCGATGCCATTCCTCCTCTCAATGAAGACAAGATGTTAATGCTCTTTGATCTCAAGGAAATTAAGGACGCCATAACTAGGAACTCCGGCCAACTTACAATAAAACAAGATCAAGAAATCCGAGAAATCATCCTTTCTAAACTAGACAGCGTCACTCATGCCAATGTGATCAATTCAGTAAACATCTCATCGTCTAAGCTGCTCTGGGCCCAGATCACTCGTTGATTTGCTTCATCCAAAACTGCAAACAGAGCCCGAGTCTTCAATCAATTTCTACATGCTCCCTTCAACAAACACGGGATAGAAAACTTCATCACCGATATCAGAAAGGCACTTACGCGGATGGCAGACGTGGGTATAGAATTACCCAAAGATATAATCGCCTACCTCATACTATTCAAGTTTCCCCCGATTCTGGAAAACCTCAAGCAACAAATTATGCATGTAGAGAAACTGATAACGGTGGAAGTGGTCTTTAACCAACTTACTCAATATAATAATGAGTGAAAGGCTCAATTTAAGATAGGCAAATCAGCTCTGGATGTTACCCTAGTTACTACCAAAGGCAGAACGGAGAGAGACGATAAAAAGGCCCAAATCCGATGCAGAGAAGGCTACCACAACCCAAATTCTCCACATCCAGAGACGTCCTGCTTTCATCTCCACCCCCAAATTGCCCCTGGATGGTGGGTTGAACAGCAGAATGAATGGAAAAATAGAACCAAAAAGAACTCAACCATCAATTATCACTCCCTACTCACTCTCTGGATCAACTCCAATAATACCCCAAATCTCTTATTGGACTCTGGCGCAAATATTCATATCTTCAACAATCTGAAATTCTTCACATCTATCAATCTCCAGGACGACCCAGATAAAATTAAGACTGGAAAGCTAGAAGCAAACCTTAAAATTCAAGGCACCGGTACGGTCTGACTGGAATGGAACAATTCGGTTGTAACTTTAGACGAGTGTATGTATGTTCCAGAAATAGTGGTTAACTTAATTAGCCCTGGTCTTCTAGCAAAAAAAGGATGCAATCTTTTTCAAGAAAGTGATCAATTTATGTTCTCTCGGGGCAACGAGGTGGTCCTAAAAGGATTGATTTGCGACAATCTCTTTGTAATTGAGAAACCTTGAGTTGCGGGTAACAATCTTTCAGTTAATCTCACGAATCAATCCACAAGCTCAACTACTGTCGAGTCTCAATCCCTATCTGACTTTCACAAAATGTACGGTCATGCTGCAATCTCCACCCTCAAGCCTATACTCAAGGGTCACTTCTCTAAGGAAGAATTGGATAGCTTCCAGTGTGAGAGTTGCGTCAAAAGCAAAATCACTAAATCTCCCTTCTCAGCAACTTCAACGCCGTCGTCAAGACCTCTCAAAAGGATACACCTCGATCTGATTGGACAAATTACCCCTCAATCCAAGGAGGGTCACTGCTACATTCTAACTCTCATAGATAACTTCTCTGGCTATCTTGCGGCTTTTCCCATCCTGTCTAAAGATGAAACCCCGAACGTCATAATTAATATCCTGGAAACAGAATATAAACGGCTTAATTACTACCCAACAGAAATCTTCTTGGATAAAGGCACAGAATTCACCAATAAAACCTTGAAGGACTTTGCCAAATCCCAAAACATCAAACTACTCACGTCAGAACCTTACCATTCTCAACACAATGGTTGGTCAGAACAAGCCAATCAAACTATTGTTGAATCCGCGCGAGCAACCTTCTCCTCTTCCAGGCTGCCAAAGAACTATTGGCACATAATAATCCAAAGCTGCTGCTTCATGTTGAATCAAATCCCAAGGGAAGGTAATGATTGATCCCCCTGGGAACTCATGTTCAATAAGAGTCTTCCTACTAACTACTTGAAATCCGTAGGATCACCGGTAATTTATTTGGGAAATCATCTGCAGAGAGGAAGGAAATTCAACAAAAAAGGATTAGAAGGAATCTTAGTTGGGTTTAATCCAATCTTTCATTCTTATCTTGTATTAAGCTTATCCGGTGCTTTGATTGAAACCAAACATGTCCAGTTCCTCAAGAATACAATCTCTCAATTTCCACTTCTTGAGTCTCCCGGACTCGACCTTTTTTCTCAAGTTAGCTCGGAATCTGACAACTCCGACTCTCTTCTACTCAAAAACAATACACTATTTGCAATTCGCCTGAAGACGCCTCTGATTCAGAATCAGATCGTGAGGAGAATGAAGGCGCAGACTCCTCAGATCCATCCATCTTGTCACTCTACTCCAGCAGAACCTCCTGAAATATCCGCATATCAAAGACCTAGACGCGAAATCAAAAAACCCCAACGATATGGCTTCCACCATTACTACGAACCTCCTCCTACAAGGCGGCGCGCAAGTGCCCCGAGTGGCCCAAATGGAAGGAAGCTACAGAAACTGAACTAGAAGGCATAGAACTGCAAGATGTCTGGGAAGAATATTATGGAAATCCCGACAACATCCTAAACACGACCTGGGTCTTCAAAGTGAAGGAGAATTGCCATGGCAAACCTGTCAAATACAAGGACCGGCTGTGTGTTCAAGGCTTTGATCAAGTATTGGGAGTCAATTACAACAAAACTTGGGCGCCAACCGGAAAAATCGCATCTCTGCGACTGGCTTTGGTATACGCCTTGAAAAACAAAATGAAACTCACCCAATTCGACGTCAAGGGGGAATTTCTTCATGCTCCTCTGGAGGAGACCGTCATTATAAGAACGCCAGAAGGATCAAGTAGAAGATCTCCCTATTTAAAATTGAAAAAATCTCTGTATGGTCTCAAACAGTCTCCCAAAAATTGGTATGAAACCCTCACGCTATGGATCAAATCTCAAGGGTACAAAGAATCGACCAGCGATCCTTGTCTTTACCTTAACAACAAAACAAAGGAAATTCTGTACTTCCACGTGGACAACTTAATCCATGCAAGTAACTCTGATTTCTTTGAATCAAACTTTCTCAAGCAATTCCAGAACTCGTCCTCTCATCCACCCAACACGATACTTGGAATGCTCATGGAGATTGAAGATGATCAAATTCTCCTGAGCCAACCTAATCATATCAATCGGGGACTGGAAGAGCTCGGCCTATCATCTTGCAAAGAGACGTTATCACCGCTAACATAGAATTTCCATCTCAAACCTGCCTCCGACGACGATCATGCAGAATTTTGTCAACTAAACATTAATTAAAGATCTGCAACCGGACTTCTCAATCACCTATCACAATACACTTGTCCAGACATTTCTTTCTCCGTATCTAGTCTGTCTAGGTTCAACGCCAAGCCCGGTATGAGTCACTGGCGGGAGGTTCGGAAAGTATGGAAATACATCAAGACGACCAAAAATCTCAAACTTACCATCAAATACGATCCTAAGGAAGAAGTCCTCTCCAGCTTCAGTGATGCTACCTGGGGAGACGATCCAGTTTTTCGAAAATCTCAAACCGGATACGTCGTCTTCCACTATGGAAGCCCGGTTATCTGGAACTCAACTAGACAACGGAACATCACCTATTCCTCCACTGAATCCAAATCAATGCACTGCTTGATTGTTATCTCGAGACAAAATGGATCAGACACCTCATCAATGAGATCTACCACAACTGCGAGTTCAAACCCACATTGTATATAGACAACAAGGGCTTGGATGATAAGATAAAAAAATTCGGCTCTCACTCTAAGTCACAACATATAGATATAAAAACAAAAGGTCTTCGCAAAGATTTCACAAATCAAGAATTCAAACTAGAGCTTATCCCTAGTCCATCCATGGTCGCCGATTCACTCCCAAAGGCATCCTCTATCAGTTCTCTTAAGCTATTACAAAAAACAATATTCACTACCTGAGACAAATAACTTCACGGATAACCCACTTACCAGCCACGGGGAGTGTTGAGAAATCACTCCTCACTATTCTCTTCTCTCTGACCACCGCGCACCCTCCAAAATGCCGCGCACCCTGAAGATGAGTGTGAACACTCTATTATGAGGATTGTCCTCTCTCAACCTGGATTCTCCCAGCTCCAGATCCTTCCAGGGTCTAGTGGACCTCTCCATCCTGGAAAGTCCCTCTTCTCCCCGAATAACCTCTCAGAACAACTACTCGAATCTACTTCTCTATTCTCCTGATCTTTCTTTTTCTCTTTCTTTATTCTATCTTTCCTTTCTACTTTTTCTGTTCCTTTCTACCTTCTTTTTTCTTTTCCCTTAAATCACATCTTGTCTCAATTCTCGACCCACCATCTTAGCTACCCCAATTACGGTCCATGTGTTCTTGTCTGGTAAGAGACCTATCCGCAAAATTCATCACAACTAACAACTCTCAACTCTTACCTCTGTCCGTTTCAGTCATCTACTCGTCTCCTCTAGCCTCATCGTCTCCTCTTCCGCTCACGCTATCCTGTTCCTGATCATAGTTCTAGCCGTTGGTGTTCCTTTCTTTTTTCTCGTCATCTATATTCTCATTTGAATCAGTTGGTCTAATCATCTCTAAAATTCATGTCTTCAGCCCGCTGGTTTTTAGTCCTAAGAAATCCAATAGTGAAATCAACACTAAACAATTCTCTTACACTCCCCTCTCAAAGGCATTTCAAATATGTGCATGTGGCTTTTCAATTGAGAAGCATGCGTCCTGAACTCTCAGTGAAAATAATCCATTTATGCACCAACCCCATAATTAAGGTTTTGCACAGGCTCAGAAAATAGGATGCCTTTCCCTTTGAAGCTTCCAATCTGTACCACCTACATCCTAGGATCTGGTTCCAGTGAGTGGCTCCAAAATTTCCATCAGCTTACAGTCTATTAATCCTCACTCACTAAATGAGTGCTCCCTTTCCTCAGCCTACTCTTTTATGTCTTACTCCAACTGGCCTGGTCCAACTTGTGCGCCTCACCTCAGCCTCATCTCCTGAAATTTTTCCAAGTCTTTATTTGAATTTTATTTCCTCATTTGTCTTGGATCTTTTATACTGTGGTCCTTTTACTCTCTTTTCTTCTGTCTTCTTTCCTCTGAATTATGTACTTTCTTTCTTACTTTAAATGTTGAAATCAACAATAATCACATGCTTTAAACTTCTGATTTGAAAAGACTTGAAAAATTATGGAACAAAATTTTGACTTGCCCAACATTACTTTAGATTTTTGAAAAATTTGGAGCCGCTTGTTGCACCTGTGAAAGAAAGAAGTGAACTCAAAACAAGAAATACAATCCTCTTTAAAATATTTTTATTCCCCAGGGTCCTTAGGTGTCTTTATATATGGATTAAATCTACAAACTAATTCCTTATTCTTCCTGTGGTGCTAGGGTGGTATTTTTAAATATATTTTCCAAAATGGATATTTTTACTAATAAAATCACTACCAAAACTGACAAAAAATTTGATATTTTTGTTTTAAATTTGTCTTTGTCATACTTGTGTTCCTACTGATGTTGTTTTGATTGGGGAATATATTTTGGTATGTGGTTTCCAGAGACCTCTTTTTCAACTCCTCAAATTCAAACTGAAACTCTCCACAGGTTGGAATCCCAAATAACATTCCCAGAGAAAAATTTAAATAAAGTAATGAAAAAATTTATTTTGATTTACACAAAATAAAAACAGTATGATTGCAAAAATTGGCTAAATTTTCAAAATTTTTCTATAAAGAATATTTCAATTCTTCCACTCACCAAACCCCATTCAAAATAATTTATGGAAAGAACTCATAACTTTGATTCATCCATAGTTATTCCCAGTAAAAATTTAATAAATACCTTTAGAATTTGAGGGAAATTCAAATTAATCTTGCAAAAAAACTTGAAATTTACCCAGAGAAGTAACAATACAAATTGGATGAAAATTGAATTTTCCATCCTTTTTTAAAGCCAAGAGATAGAGAGTGGCTAGATTATACAAACATCAAAACCACTCAAAAATCCAAGAAAGGTTCCAAAGAAACATTGAGGACAATTGAATATACTTGTGAAAATCTCAAAGAATTCATTCAAAATTTATCTCCCTCTCCATTGGAAAGAAATTAATCCCATGTTTCACTTCTGCAATCTAAATTAAAATGCCATGAATTTATACCCAGGAATGCCTCACCCTATTCAAAAACATGTGTCTTTCAAAGAAAAACGCAAGTTAGAAGTAATTTGCATTATTGATTCAAGGGTAGGCCAAAGAAAACTTTGGTATATTTTCAAATGGTTAAGATTTCAAATTGAAACTGATTGCATTTTGAGTCAAAATGTTGGAAAGATCTACAACTTTCATAAGCTGGTCAGGCAATTCCATAAAGAATACCCTGGAAAAATTTGAATTTGAAAGAAAATCATTCTGTAAAAATTTTAATGAAAATTCCATTATTTTGTCCTTCCTTTCCTGTTCTATTTATGAAATACTCTTTATAAAAGAGAAATAAAACCAAAAAAAAGTAAGTAAAACTTTTTCATAAGATAAAGCTAAAAAAAAAAAAAAATTGAGAATCTATTCTCTTTCAAATTATCTCCCTTATGAAATCTGTTTATTTTAATTTCCTCTAATAATTCCTCCTTCAAAGTCCCAGCAATCATTTTCAGAATACCTTTAAAATGGACTTCTTTCTTTTTCTCAAATTATCTATTTCCTTTACTTTCTGGTTTCACAACTGGAACAAGAGTATAGCTTTTATCTTAACTTGAGTATTTGGAAAAACACCAGTTCAATTGAAATACTCTCCTCAACTCTTCTCCAATCATCAAAACGACTGATCCTAGCCTGATCACACAATTTTTCAGTGTGCCACCATGAAAAAAAATGCTGAAGGTTGCAGCAGGTTTAGAAACAGGAATGGTATGCGGTGTTTGTGATGACTTTGCTGAAGAAAGTAATTCTGAATTTAAATAGATTCATGAAGGATCTTGGAATATGTTTTGAATTGATATATTCAGTTCATGATATCAATTTTTATCAATTTAATGAATAAGAACAATTCAGAAGAAACGCATTTTGGTAAATTCACAATCATGGGTTAAAAAATTTAGCAATGCAAGCATCAATTGATAATAATCCATTAATAACTATTCTTACATGATATGGAATTAAGAAAATTTCAATTTAGTGCATGATTTAAAGAAAAATTGTTGTAATAGCCTCATTCAAAATCTAGCATATTTAAATTAAGTAGAAAAAGTTTTTTTACAGCTTTAGTCTCATGAATATTTTTAAAATTTTCAATTGAAATAATTTTAAATTTTTTCAAAAGGATTTTTCATAATCAGATAACCAGTAAATTTCCCTTTGATTTTCATTCAATATCCTATTAGGAATTATAAAATTCAAGCAAACCCGCCATTTTTCAATGGTGGGTTTCAACCCAAATTGGCAATTTCAAACCCGGCATTAAAAATAAAAAATACCACTTATTTCAGACCAGATTTGTCAAACTTACCTGAAAATAAATGGGGTTTTTCAAATAAAGTATTTAAAGGCTTTCACCACCTCAACCCATCATTCCAAATCATCACCCCTGTTTTTGACCTCCAAACTCATTGGAAAAATTCTAACTCCAACTTCATCCAAAAATTTGATTAATTTCTCTCATTGCTTCATAAATCTCATCACTTCATCACTCTCATTGCTTCATCACTATCATCACTTTCCCTTACATTATTGCTTTCATCACATCCATCCTCTCATTAATTCATTGCTTCATCCCTTCTTTAATCACATCCTAACCCTCATTTTTCCATTGCTTGATCACTTCATCCCCGCTTTCAAAACATCCCGTCATAACTTCATAACTTCATTGCTTCATCCCTTCTTCCCACTTACTCTTTTTACATGGCACCTCAGCAATCCTCTGCCAGCAAGTCTACTGAAAAATCCAATGGACCAAAGAAAACATCCCCCACGAACTCAATATCCGAAAATCCTCCTCCATCAGCTTCCAAAGGCTCAAGTCAGCTCAAGAGAGCTGATCACATCATCGTGTTAAACTGGCTCGAAATTCCATCCAAGTATGATGGTTGCTTTTGGATCCAACAATGAAACCACAGTTGGCCAACCTCCTTCCTGTAAGGTTAATGGTTAGGCCAATGTTAAATTTGCAAGTTGGAAACCCCCATTCACTATTCAAAGGGGTTGCGTGACGCAATTTTCCATCCATTTTGGGTTGCAAATGGCCGCTTGCTACCTTATGCAGTTGTGAACAGCCGCTTTCTACCTTTTACAGTTGTGAACGCCAAGTTGCAACCCAGGCTATTTGTTAAAGGCTGTCCGGGACTTGATTTGGCATTGTGAACAGCCGTTCACTACCCGTTTGAAAAAATTAAAATATAAAAAAAATAAAAATAGATAAAAGAGAAAATAATTACAAAGAAAAATTAATAAAAATAAATACAAATAAATAAATGTGAATAAATGTGAATAAAAATAAATAGAAATAAATAAAAATAGATAAAAATTAATAAAAATAAACAAATAAATATCAATAAAAATAAATAAAAATAAATAAATAAATAAAAATAAATAAATAAAAATAAATAAATAAATAAAAATAAATAAATATGAATAAAAATGAATAAAGATAAAAAAATAAATAAATAAAATGAATATTTCCATTTAGGCTGGCCTTTCATTTATCAACAAAAAGAACAAAAAAGAACGAAAAAAGAAAAAATATGAGTAGAAAAAAAGGAAAAAAATTAAAAAGGCCTGAAAAAATAAGATTTCAACTTGACTAGTGCCTGAACAAATAAAAGTAAGTTCAACTTGACTAGGCCTAAATTAAAAGTCCCAAAAAATACAAGTAAAACTTGACTAGCCCTAAAGTAAAAGGGACAAAAAATACAAATTCAACTTGTGAATAGCCCCAAAGGAAAAGTTCCAAAAACCACAACTTTCTTTCCACCAGCCTTAAAATAAAAACATAAAAAAAACAAGTTCAACTTGTGTTAGGCTGATCCCATCAAAATAAGTAAAAATTCTCCTTATCATGGAATCCGCCCAGCACAAGTTGAACCAGCTTACAATAAAAATTTTATTCAAAAAACTCATCATAATGATGTTAACTCAAAAAAATCAACATAACAATCTTCAAAATGCAATAACCCTTTTTATTAATCAAATTAAAATATCAGCACCAGAACCCAAACTCAAATGATGACATTAATTTATAAGTTAGGATACAACTCAAGTTTATCTTTGAGGTGATCAACCCAAAAAGCTAATTGTTTAAAAATCATGGAAAATGGTTTGGAAACTATGTGCAGGATTGTCATCAAATCCTCCTTAAGTAAAAGCTCAATCAAATGGTTATTATTAAAAAATGAAATGAATATTGGGTATTATTTTTCTTTAATACACATTTTCATAGTTTTATAAGTAAAACATCAATCAAATGAAATGAAACATATTGATCTTCCATAAGTATCTGCTATGATTTGACCCATGTACAACTGTGAAAGCCATTTTGATGATGGAATCTTTTCATTGATGTCATTAAAATCAAGTCTTAGTTACATTTTTTCAATGTCTTTAATTCCCCCAAGCATCTTAGAAAAGCACCCCTTATTTTTCCTCAATCTTTGAAGCAATTCCTTTTGTAAATTAAACCATCCATTCCTGTCATACCAAAGTTATTTTTAAATGACTCTGAATCCCAAATTTGAATCACCAACTGGATCTCAAACCTCACCAAAGAACTTATGTAAGTTCTCAGGTATTTGATTGAGGCAAATACTTCCTACAAACAAAACTTAGTTAGCCGCGATTCTCATCTCATTAAAGGAATCAACACTCACCAAAGATGAGCTTCTTTTGGCCTCCTAAATTTCTCCTTCTTCATCCTTTGAAAATAAATCTGATTTCAACGCCACCAATCCCTATGAACTTAAAGTTTCTTTGACTTAACTATGAAACTTGGATTATGAGCCAAAGGAATATTAACACAATCATCTTTTCCAATCAGTTAGCCAATAAAAATGACCATTTCTCAAAATAAAAGACTTAATGTCTTTGGTATTTTTGATCCCCTTTTAATCCTTTTTCAATTTTGTCCTCTGAACTATGATATTCAGATGAAGAGCCTTCCTTGTGCTACAAAAATCAATTTCCCATCAGTTCATTAAAACATAAAAATGAAAATTTCTCAAAATAAAGGAGTTACTGTCTTTAGTCTTTTGGGTCCCCTTTTAGCCCTTTTTTCCCTCTTAATTTGTTTTTACACATGCTCAAATTATTAAAGTTCAAAACATGTTGATTTCAATTTTTTTCAACCGCAGCTTGACTTTAGCACCTTGAGATCAAGCCTTGTCTTTGAAATCAAAGTGACTATATTCTTAAGCAATTAACTTAGAATCTCTAACCTAACTTCTTTATGCTGTTCCCTATACTTTGAATTCAAACTTTTAAACATTTGAATTTATTCATCAAGCTCAGGATCTCTTTCAAACTATTAAAAACCAAAAGTGACCCTCTCCACCGAATTTGGACCTGGAAAACCACTGGGATTCCTGGAGAATTTCCAATCGAGCATGCACAAAACCTTTCACATCCATTTCAGTGAGCTTTGTCTTTTTCTGAGTGTCATAGGTTGTTCTATCATCAATGAATTCTCCAGAATCAATCTTGCTCAATTTCTTTTTCATTAAAATGTATTGATCCCATCTTTCATGCTTTCCCTAAGTAAATCTAATCCTTGAACTGATATTCTCCTCAGTTGAGGATGAACTGAAGGACTTTCTGATGGTTGATGATTGTGCAGGTCATTTATAATGTAGCAATGCCACTTTGGATCTGATTCTTTCCTACTTGCATGGATCACAAATTGACACCTGAACTTCCTAGCCTCAGTTCCCCTTTGAAGTTGGGTGAGGCATGGCCCTTTATAAAACCCATATCTGTCACAAGCTAGATCCATGTATTTATCCTTCCTTTATTTGAATGTTGTGAATGCATAGCCATGCATGGCTGCCCATTTTTGAAAATAAATCTTGGATTATTTCCTACTAGCAAAGGTTCTCACAGGAGGAGGGTCAAGCAGGTTTGGCATGCCTTAGTTTCATAGTTAAATGTTTATATTAGTATTGATCAAGCCAAATCCTGTTCAGTCAAATGACATATGAAATGTCACCCACCACCTTTAGTCAATACAAGTTGTGACAGAAAATCTTGTTCCTGCTATGAAGAAACATCTTGTTACTCAATTGGAACTCTAATAGATGAGCATGCAATTGGGGCTTCAAATTTTTCCTTTTCCAACTCTCTACCCAAATCACTTGATTCCAGCAAAAATTTTTTAAGTACACTTTTCATTAATTAATTTTACATAGCCTTGTTTAACCTAGGAGGGCTTGGGCTTTCCACCGTTTCCATAAAAAAAAATTCAAGAAAAATTTAGTATTCAATGCAATTTAAAATCCAAAAACTCCAAACGTTTTCTCACTTTTGGGTTGAGAAAAATTAATTTATCCAACGGGCCTGTGGTGTTTATGTACAAGGTTTGTGTTAAGAGCTTTTGCCAATATGCAGAGTGCTTGATTCCAAAGGTTCTTTTTGTGGTCCAGTAATATTCCCACATACTATGCCACATTCCCAAGTTAGGGTTGAGGCCACTCAAATGTGGTTCAGGGGTGCCTCGGTACCCCAATATCCCTCTGAAATGGCCCATTTGGAGCTATTTTGCACCAAATGAGCCTGGAAAACCCGCACAAGACCAATTGCAACCCCCAGGGGGTGGGGCCAGTTGGAAGCAACCTGAATCATGCTTTTTTGGGGCATGATACGGCATTTGCAACCGCATACAGTTGTGAAAGGCCATTAACAACCATTTGCAACCTTGGGATTGCAAATTTAACATTGGCCTAATGGTTATCTCATGATGGCCAATGAACTGAAAAATAAAACCCAAGGTAGGCTGGATCTTTCATCCAAACAGATGCGGGAGCAATTCAAGGACTATTAAAACAAGTACAAACAAGCCCAATCAATGTCAATCTCCACTGCCTTTGGTATCACAAACTCCAATAAAGCACTGGAAATCAACTCAGTGGTTGATAAGTTGGACTAAATTTGTCCTTTTTATATTAAAATGGATGAAATCTTTGGATAGAAGGTCAATATAACCCCTTTAGTCGTTTTTGATGCCCAAAAATCAGATTCAATTGATGCTGAGGACCTGGCTGTGGATGATCAGCCTAGCAATGATGATCTAAATGAAACCTATGAGTGACCCCAATCTGATATGGAGGAGAATATTCCAACAGAACCAGCTGCAATCACGTCTAAATCATCATTGATAAAACATTCAAAGCCTTCCTTGGAACCCTGACTTCCTTCTTTGGATTTCTCTTTCCTGGGGTTGAACAACTTAACAACTTGGCCAATGAGGAGCAATTCATTCCTGTGTTGCCACTACCATCAACATCTGCTTGAGTAAGGAACTAAGTTCTTTTCACTTCTTTCTGGATAATCCTTACTGATTTAGATCGCAACAAAACAGGCTCATCCGTTCCTGAATGGCCAAATACTCAATCCAATGGGGCCTCCAACATCCCCTCCAAATGAGAGCAATGACCTTCCTACAAAAAAATCCTTTGCAAATGGAAAGAAAAAGGCATCCAATATAATCAAAATCAACCCAAATAACCTTCAAAAGAGGAGAATCACTATTCAAGTAAGCGCATTGGATTCTCCTTGCTTTAAAAATAAAGCCTATTCCTATTCACCTCCAAAAAAAGTGAAATCACAAATTGAATCTGAAAAACCTCAATTTTAAAATGAGAAGTGAGATTTTCAACTTGCTATGGATTTTCAAAAGGGAAAAGCTGAGAGTTTGGCTCATCAAGAAAAGTTTGATTCTGAGTGACAAATAAAACAGGCTGAGCTGGATTTTTCAAAAGAGGAAAAGTAGAAAGATTGAGAGGAAGACCAGCCCCAAAAGGAGAGGGAAAGGCTAGCCACAGAAAAAAGATAGGTTATCATTAGCCATGCAATGTATTGGTAGCAGCAGGACTGTTGATTAATTAAAATAAATTACTCAATTTCTTGGATTGTAAAATATTTGCTTTGATAAAAATTTTAAAAATAAAAAAAACATTTTCAAATACCATAATTTTTGAGCCTATTTTCAACCCCACCTATGAAATTCTTATCATTATTTTTATTTACATTTTTTTTCTAGAAAATATTTGATTGCTTTTCAAGTCTTTGCAGGTGTTGAGAGTTTTCTTGTTAATTTCCAAAAACATAGCCATCCTAGTATGGGTGGCAGTATCCATGGCAGGAAAAGTACAATCCTTGTACTTATTTGGCACCCAAACCATTTTTACAATAGTTTTTTATTTGAAATCAATTAAAAATCCCAAGTCAGGAAAGATGAATTAGCCACTGAATTATTGATATCATTCCTTGTTGTTGATAATTTTTACATTTTATTTTTTTGGTTGGGACCCCCAGTAAAAAGGAATAGGAGGAGACATCACCTTTCAATATGGGGAGAGTAGTACAAGGAGTCTGAGGTGAAGTTAATGTGAGGCAAGCAGTCTAAAGGAGCAAGGCCAGATCCCAATTTCAATGAAGAGAAAGAGGGGATATTGTTGTCCAGCATAATTTCTTGGTTGGAATTGTGTGCTAGTCTGGCTAATTCTCTGAACATTTGGCCTAAACTTTGTGATAATTTTTCAAGCCTAAGTTTAAAAAATTTAAAATCCTGGGGGGAAGATTGAAAAGCTGATTTCTTTGAATAGCGTCCAAAAATTTCAGAAGGGTGCATCAATTTTTTCCATCCAATTACCCAAATTTTCCCACCCCAAGATCATGAGGAATCAATTGTGTTGACTATTTTTTTTGATTGGTGAAGAAATGTTGTGACCAATTTCATGTCATTCTTTTCTTTCTGGGAGAGTTTATTCAATGGTAAAAATTCAATCATTGCAAACTAAGAGTGGCAATTGGAACAGTCAAGAACAGAAAATTTCCCAGATCTGAAGAAATGGAATTTTTCCATATTCCTGTTTGGCTTGTCCAAAATCTTCAGGGGTGGGTTTTTGAGTTTTCTTTTTGGAAGCAATAGCAGGGTACAATTCAAAGGTTTTTTTTTGTCCAGAACAAACCACCTTTTTTTTAAACCCATCTTCATTTACTTCAAAAGAAATTTTAGAATCTCTCATTTGATCACACTTTTTCAAAAGAGCTCTCTGCTTTCTGCCTCTCTTTATGTTTTTCAAACCATCTCCTTCCATCTTGATCCCTCCCAGGCACCAACTGCGCCTGAGGTGAGGATCAAGAAAAGAATGATCTGGTTTTATAACATTTTGAGTGTGGTGGGAGAAGGATTGGCAGTCCAGAAAAGGGGTGGGAGTTTAAAGAAAAAGGGGTCAAAACAGGTTTGCATTGCATGGCAACCAAAAAAAAAAAAAAAAAAAAAAAAAAAAAAAAAAAAAAAAAAAAAAAAAAAAAAAAAAAAAAAAAAAAAAAAAAAAAAAAAAAAAAAAAAAAAAAAAAAAAAAAAAAAAAAAAAAAAATCATTAGTATGATATGATAAAGGAAGATGATCAACAAAAAAAACCAATACCAATCAAAGCTGAACCCCCCCCCCCAAAAAAAAAAACAGATTCATCTGATGTAGATGAAAAAGAGAAGAAGGAGGAGGGGGGGGAGGTGGGCGGTGATTGATTGAAAATCAATCAAGCAATAAATTGCAAATCAATCAAGCAATTGATTTGCCATTGATCAAGCGATAAAGTGATTGATTGTGAATCCTTTGAGCAATTGATTTGAAAATCAATTGTGAAATCAATTGAAAATTGACCGCTCAATTGATTCAAAATTGATTGAGCAATTGATTTAAAATCAATCCAGAGGGGCAGGAAGAGAAGGGAGAGGAATAGGAGGGGAGGGGCTCAACTTAATGGATTGAGTAATGGAATCAGGGGGAACCACAAGGTTGAATGATCAAAGGATCGGCAACTTTTGAGGTGCAGGAAGAGGAAGAGGGGGTGGGGCCTACCAGGGTTTGGAGGAGGGGAGGCAGTGAGTGGGGTGAGGTGAGGTGGTGGTGGTGGGTGAGGAGGTGGTTTTTGGTGAGGTGAAGATGATTGCAAGGTGGATGCAATGGTGAGGTGGTAGTTGCGGGTGAGGTGGAGGTGATGGGTGAGGTGGAGGTGGTGGGTGAGAAAGAGGAAGTGGACCAGTTAAGGTGGACCGGTGGTTTGGTGGGGTGAGGTGTTTTGGAATTTTTGGTTTTTGTCTAAGTCAACCAAAAAAAAAAAAAAAATCCGCAGTCAGCCTAGGATTATTCATAAAACCAGAAAAACCAAACCAATTTTGTGATGTGAGTTTTTATCTATTTAAAAAAAAAAATGCTATTCATCCAAGTGAGAAAGTGTGAGGGGTAGAATCCGCTCTCTCATGGCCAAAGATGAGGTAGAACATGAGACCGGGATGGCTTGAGGAGGATTGCGAATATCTTATTTGAATCTTTTTTCCCATTAATCTTTGATGTTGGCAAGGAGGTTGTGAAGCATTACCAAAATGATAATCCAGTTGATGAGGATCTTGATTTCCTTGGAATTTTGTAGCTGATTTTGCATCACCCGTAAGCTGGCCCATCCTCCTATCAGGATTACTATGGCATGCTCAATCCAAACTTTTGATTGGGAAAGATGATAATTCAAATCAGTTTTGGCTTGATCATTGGATGAAACATTGCTGTATGATGGAACCACATATCTAACACTAGCATAAGCTCAACCAGCCAGAAGGTATTGCTCTTGGTCAAAGTAGTTATCTGGTTTTTGGGCAATCCACATCCAATTGAAAACATATGAATTGTGAAAAGAACCTGGAAGGTCAGAATGGAGGGATATGAACTTCTTGTTGTTATCACAAAAATGTTGTAGTAAAACAGAGTATCTACAAAAACAGATAAAAAATATTTTCTGGGTGTGTTATCAAAGGTTATGGAAAGGAAATGAGTCCATTGAATTTTTTTCAAATCAAAATTGTGGTTGCCATCTACATTTGGTTTTTTGTTCAGGGGGATAGTGGTGACATAAACAAAACAAATGCAACCAGGAAAGCCATCAGTCTCCATTACTTGAGATATCTCCTTGCGTTCTTCTTTGGTTGTCAAAAAAGGACCAAGAAACAGAAAGATAGGATATAAATCATGACACTTTTGTGTATAAGTCAATGGATCCCCCACTGAAAAAGAATAGATTTTATAATTGATTAATTTGTGCCCCATTTTTATTTGATTCCCATCTAAAAACAAAAAAGGCAGTTGTATAGCTGGATTTTTTTGAGGATTCCAAGTATTTTTTTTGGAATATTTGGTGGTCTTCAATAATCGCCAATAGTATCATGAATGAAGGCAAAAGATTTTGGAACAGTTTCTGGAAGCATAAGTTGGGGAGTAGGTGAAGATTTTGCCTTTCATATGTAGGGTTGTGGAGCCTGTGTCTTTGTGGAACCATGTATTTCCTTTCCAACAGAGAACTCAATGCTAACCAAGTTGATTGAAAATTAGAGTCTGAATCCAAGTCAAATAATAAAACAATTCTAGTTAGCTTTTTTGTGTTTTCAACTTGCTGCCAGGAAGTTTGGTTGGACATGTTGAGAAAGATGGTGATGTGATGTGGGGTGATGAGATGATGATGGGATATGCTTTATGTGATGGAGATGTGAATTGATGGAGATGTGAAGCAATGGAGATGTGAAGAAATGGAGATGAGATTTGTGTGATGTGTATGGATTTCTTGCGTTGGAAGTGTGGATGGGTGTTTTGCATGAAATGAATGGTGAATGGATGATAAATGGTGGATTTGATGTTTGAAAGCTGCCATTTTCATGAAACCCATCATTTTGAAATAAACCAGATAGGGGGTATGTGTATTTCAGAAACCCGCCATTGGAAATTCCAGGTTTTGTAAAACAAAAAGGGAGGGTTTCTAATGGCGGTTTTGCTAACTTTCATACACCCTATTATTGATTTTCTATGTTTTTTTTTCATAATATAACCTTATATTTTTTGGATCACTTCAGCTTTCTGATTTGTTTCCTTTTTTCCTTTTTTATTTTTTTTTAAGTTTTGTTGTGTTACAATCAGTTTTTTCTTTTCTTTTTTCAGCTTTTTTTTTCAAGAATTTTTTTTTGCATGGATTTTTCCTTTCTTTTTATTTTTTATTTTTCTTCTTTTCTTTTTTCTTTTTTCTTTTTTCTTTTTTCTTTTTTCTTTTTTCTTTTTTCTTTTTTCTTTTTTCTTTTTTCTTTTTTCTTTTTTCTTTTTTCTTTTTTCTTTTTTCTTTTTTCTTTTTTCTTTTTTCTTTTTTCTTTTTTCTTTTTTCTTTTTTCTTTTTTCTTTTTTCTTTTTTCTTTTTTCTTTTTTCTTTTTTCTTTTTTCTTTTTTCTTTTTTCTTTTTTCTTTTTTCTTTTTTCTTTTTTCTTTTTTCTTTTTTCTTTTTTCTTTTTTCTTTTTTCTTTTTTCTTTTTTCTTTTTTCTTTTTTCTTTTTTCTTTTTTCTTTTTTCTTTTTTCTTTTTTCTTTTTTCTTTTTTCTTTTTTCTTTTTTCTTTTTTCTTTTTTCTTTTTTCTTTTTTCTTTTTTCTTTTTTCTTTTTTCTTTTTTCTTTTTTCTTTTTTCTTTTTTCTTTTTTCTTTTTTCTTTTTTCTTTTTTCTTTTTTCTTTTTTCTTTTTTCTTTTTTCTTTTTTCTTTTTTCTTTTTTCTTTTTTATTTTTTCTTTTTTATTTTTTATTTTTTATTTTTTATTTTTTATTTTTTCTTATTTTTCTTTTATTTTGAATTGTGGGAATTAGTTTTTTCACTCCCCCAATCCTTCAAATCACGCATCATTTCATCTGTCTGTCATTGCACACCTCTTCTACTACCCAGAAAGAATAATTTATTTCACCATTGTTTCAGTAGTTCATTTTTTTTGCATTCTGAAGCTGCAGTCACTCATTTGGGGTTAATAAACCTTTAAAAACCATTATTGACAATTTGGAGGCATTAGAACCCATCCAAAAATTTAACCAAAAAATTAAAAAAAATCCACAAAAACCAATTTTTACATGGGCTTTTGGGTCCTTATTTTGGCTATTTTCATTTTTTTTTTGTTTAATTCAGCTGTGAGAATTTTCAAGAGCTATTTCAAGAACTTTGGGTTATTGTTTTCAATTTTTGTGGATGTATCATTGTAATTTACAAAATTCCTTCAAAAAACCAAACAAAAACCAAAAAAATCAAAAAAATCACATTTATCATTGGAAATTTGCATCCTTTTATTTTCCTTTTATTTCCCTTTTGTTTCCTTTTATTTTCCTTTTATTTTCCTTTTATTTTCCTTTTATTTTCAGTTTATTTTCCTTTTATTTTCCTTTTATGTTCCTTTTATTTTGCTCTTATTTTCCTTTTATTTTCCTTTTATTTTCCTTTTATTTTCCTTTTATTTTCCTTTTATTTTACTTTTTTTCCCTTTCATTTTACTTTTATTTTCCTCTTTATTTAAATGTTTATGGTGAATGAAGCTATCAGAAAGCAGAAAAAAAAGTCAAAGATCATTCTAATTGTTTTTTTTTTATAATTTTTTGGATTTATTATTTTACCTTAAAGAATTCCTTCAAAAACCAAAAAATTAAATTTTCTCATTGGGATTTGGATCCCTTTGTTGTCCTTTTTAATTTTCTTTTGTTGGTTCAAGGTTTTATAGATTTAAAAAAAGAAATTAAAGAATTATTTAATGTATTTTTTTCAGAATTTTTCAATGTATCCTGGGTGTCCAAAAATTAAATCAAATGTAAAAACACTTCAAATCAAAACATCCATTGCACTGCTTGTATTGCACATTTGTCATCAAAATTTCAAAAATTTGTTTTTTAAAAAATTCAGAATAGAATAAAAAGAAAAAATACAATTTTTTTGGAAGAGGGAATATCAAAGTTAAGCAAAACCGCCATTTTTTAATGGCAGGCTTCAACCCAAATCCTCCATTTGAAACCTACCATGAAAAATCAAAAAAACCCACTCAATTCACATCAGAAGTGTCAAGGTTACCTGAAAATAAATGGGTTTTTTCAAATAAAGTATATAAAGGCCTTCAAAAGCTCAACCACCTGTCATTCCACATCCTAACCACTGGTTTTATCCTCCAACCTTATTGGAACACTTCATCACTCTCATTGCTTCATTGCTATCCTAATCACTTCATCACTCTAATTGCTTCATTTCTATTATCATCACTTCATCAATCTCATGGCTTCATTGCTATCCTCATCACTTTATCACTATCATTGCTTGATTGCTATCCTCATCACTTCATCACTCTCATTGCTTCTTTGCTATCCTCATCACTTCATCACTCTCATTTCCTCATTGCCCTTCATCACTTCATCACTCTCACCTTGCTTTTTCACTTTCATCCCTGTATTGCTTTCATCAAATCCATCCTCTCATTGCTTCATTGCTTCACCACTTCATCCCCCCTTTCATCACATCCTTACTGTCATTGCTGTATTGCTTCATCACTTCATCCCACTTACTCTTTTTAAATGACCCCTCAGCAACACTCCCCTGCAGGTCCACTAAAACAAAGCAAACATCCCCCAGGAACTATACATCCAAAAATCCTCCCCCATCAGCTTCCAGAGGCTCAAGTCAGCTCAAGATAGCTGGTCACATCATCCTGGTAAACTGGCTCAAAATTCTGTCCAACAAAAATGCTTGCTTTGGATCCAACAATGAAACACAAGTTGGCCAACCTCCATCCTCTAAGGTTGATGGTTATGTCCTGATTGCCAATGAACTCAAGAATAAAAACAAAGGTATGCTGGATATTTCATCCAAAAAGATGGGGGAGCTATTCAAAAACTATTCACCCAAGTACAAAAAATCCCACTCAATGTCAATGTCCACCAGCTTTGGAATCACCAACTCCAACAAAGCAAAGGGAATCAACTCAGTGGTTGATAATTTTGACTCCATTTATCCTTTTTATGTTCAAATGGATGGAATATTTTGAAAGAAGGCCAATATCACCCCTTTAGCCGCTTTTGATGCCCCAAAATCAGATTCAGTTGATGATGAGAACCTGGCTGTGGATTTTTGGCCTAGCAATGATGATCCCAATGAAACCTATGAGTGGCCCCAATCTGATGTGGAGGTGAATATTCTGACAGAATCAGCTCTAATCACCTCTACATTAGCATTGATCAAAAATTCAAACCCTTCCTTGGACCCCTCACTTCCTTCTTTGGATTGCTCTCTTCCTGGGGTGGAAGAACTTAACAGTTTGGCCAAAAAAGAGCAATTTATTCCTGTATCACCACCATTGGAACCATCTGCTCAAGAAAGGAACCAAGATATTTTCTCCTCTGTCTGGTTAATCCTGACTGATTTAGATTGTAAAAACACAGGCTCATCCATTCCTGAATGGCCAAATACTCATGCCAATGGGGCCTCCCACATCCCCTTCAAGTGAGAGAAATGATGTTCCCATACAAAACTTCCGTGCAAAGGGAAAGAAAAAGGCCTCCAATTCCATCAACCCCAACACTAATAGCCATCAAAAGCGGAGAAACACTTCAAATTTTTCTGGCTTTAAAGATATCATGGAGAAGCAAAATTCAAGTAAAATCATTGATTGATTGTACTTGATTTCAAAATCAAGCTCATTCCTATTCCCCTCCAAAAAAAAGTTAAATCACAAAAAGAATCCAAAAAACTTCAATTTGAAAAGGAGAAGTGGGGCCATCAACTGGCTATGGATTGTCAAAACGGGAAAGATGAGATTTTGGTTCATCAACACAAGTTGGATGCTGAGTGGAAATTAAACAGGAAGAGCTGGAGTTTCAAAAAGGGGAAAAGGAGAAGGATCAAGAACAAGAACAACTTGAAAAGAAGAGGGAAAGGCTAGCCACAGAAAGAAAAGATGGGTTATCAGTAGCTATGGCATGTATTGGTAGCAGTAGAACTGTGGATGAAATAAAGGAAATTACTCAATTGCTTGGTTTGTAAATATATTTACTTTGATAAAAATTTTAAAAATAAAAAAAAAAAATTGATTGCAAAAATGTTTGAGATTATTTTTAACATCACCAATGAACAAATATTTTTTATTTTTATTTTTATTTTTTTCCCTAATATATATTTTTTCCACTGGCCAAGTCCTTGCTAGTGTTTTAAGTTTTTCTATTGATTTTCATGGACATGGCCATCCTAGTATGGGTGGCAGTATCCACTGCAGAAAAATTAAAGTGTTTGTACTTGTTTTCTGCCAAAACCATTTTCAAAATACTTTTTTGTTTGAAATCAATCCCAAAACCCAAGTCTGGGAAAAAAAATTGCTGTCAGATACTTGATATTCATCCTTGTTTTCAATAAGTTTTCCATTCAATCTTTTGGTTGGGACCACAAGTCAAAAGGAATAGTCAGAGTTATCACCTTGGTCAATATGGGGAATCTTATAGAAGGAGTCTGAGGTGAAGGTGATGTGAGGTGAGCAGTCAAAAGCAGTAAGGCCAGATCCAAATTCCAATGAGGAGAAGGAAGGGATGTTGTTGTCCATCATAGCTTCACAATTGGAATCAAATGCAAGTTGGCTAATTTTTGAAACATTTTTCCCAACATATGAGGGACCTTGTCAGACCTGAGGTTAAAAATATAATACTCTTTAGGGGAGGATTCAACAGAATCTTTCTTCAAAAATTGTCCAAATAGTTCAGAAGGGTCTATCAATTTTTGCCATCCAATTGCCCACATTTTTCCATCCCAAGATCTTGAGGGACCAACAGTGTTGAAAGTTTTTTTGGATTGGTGAAGGAATGTTGTTACTGAGTTGATGTCCTTCTTTTCCTGCTCAGAGAATTCATTCAAAGGGATAAATTGGATGATGGAAACCATAGCCTCATGATCCAATTGGTCATGAACATATAATTTTCCAGAGCTGAATAAATGGAAAGGTTTGATCTTGTTTTTGGCCTGCTCCAACTCTTCAGGGGTGGGTTTTTGAATTTTATTGACAATGGACCAATAAAGGTTCAAGGGAAGTAGTTTGCGTCAGGACAAAACAGAATTTTCATTAATTTTTTCCTCAGTCACTTCCAATGCAATTTTCAAATCCTGCATTTGAGCCCTCATTCTTGGGAAAGCCCTTTTCTTACAACTGCTCTGTATGTTTTTCAAAATATCTCCTTCCATCTTTTTACCTCCCAACCGTATACTTTGATTGGGGTGAGGATCAAGATGGAAATCTATTAGTTGTACCATTTTTAGTTTGGAGGGTGAAGAATGGGCCGTCAAGAAAGGGTTCTCAAATTGGTTGAGTTTCCAATTGCATTGAATTGAATCAAAAAAAAGTAAAAAAAAACAGCCATTAGTCCATTATAAACCCCTTAAATGATCAAAAAACATAGAAAAAAGCAAGAAAATTACTGGTAATTTCATACCAAAAAAAAATGATTTCAGTCAAGTTCTAAAGAACTGGGAGGGGGAGGAGGAGTTGAAGGGGGGGCAGGTCACCAGTTGGTCAATTGATTTATTGATTGACTGGAAAGTATTGATTGCTTTCCAGTTGAACAATTGATCCCTTGCCAGTTGAACAATTGGTTGATGTTTTACAGTCATTTCATCTATTGATTGCTTGCCTTGATCAATTGGAAAGCAATTGATCACTTGCCAATCACCCGTAGAGGTGCTGGTGGGGAACGATGGGGAGCAAGAGGAGGGGGGTTTCTTACAGGTGGTGCTGAGCAAGGGAGCTCAGCGGTGGGCCTGAGCAAGGAGGGATGAATGGCCTGGACCTTGTAAAAGGAGGAGGAGGGGATGTGAGAATTATTAGCCCACAACCTTAGTCAAAGAGCAGTACTTGAAGCAAAAGAAATGCTAAGACAATAATGTCTGATGATTGATCCTAAATATGAGGCCGAGGCAATGGCATAGTGGTGAATGTGAATGAATTGGTGAATGAATTAATGGAAAACAGCAGGGAGAAGAGCTCCTTAAATACAAAAGATGGAGCTCATGTGGAGCTCATGTAATGAAAACCAAAAGGGAAACATTCCTCCCTTAATGGGCTCTACAGGCTATACAAGCCTTGCTACTTGGTTTGGGCTTACTTAGCCCACTTTGCATTAGTTCCTGAATCCTTATTACCAGCCCTTACCGGTTGGGTTTGGTGTTTCCACCCTTAGTGGGCTGAAACAGCCCTTGTTGCTGTTCAGACCCTGGCTGGTGGTCCTTTAGAACCAGCTTGTTACCTCTGTGACCTCACTTACCAGGCTGGTTGCCTCATTCAACCCGCCGCTGGCCCCTAACATGGACCAGGTGGGATTCATAACTCATCTGGGTCCGCTTTCAAGCTCACAAGGCAGCAGTGGTCAAATCCTCTGCTGGTTGCCTAGGACCCAATTTTTCCCAGGCGGAACGTAAAAAAAAGATGGCCTGGAGGGGGATCAGGTTGCCCCAGCCCTTGGCGCCTCCCCCTGGGTAACAGGTGGGGGGGGGGAGCGTCCTGCTTGCTGGTGGGAGGGTGGTAAGATCTATAACTTGAATTGATGAATATTGAATTTAACCAGAAAGCTAAGATGAGGAACAACTAACAAAGATCAAACAACATGAAGAAAAAAAATCTCAGATGGCACAGAATTGTGAGTAGGAATACCTAAACAGTGAGGAGATTACCCAGATAGCCTATGAAAACAGCTCAAGACACTATTTATTGGGAAAGTAAGAAACATGATGGTGCTAAAAGGTAGCACAGTTCTATATTGAGCAACCTTCAGACAGTCATTAGTCAGTAGTGATCTCAACAGTTACAGATAATTTGTGATGATGGTTCACTTGAAGATTGAGGAACAGTTGGTTGTGTTTGTTTTTGGTTGATGTTTAATTGTGGTTTTGAGTTTTGATGGTGAGGTTGTAGAGTTGATAGTTGGTGCGTCTATTATCAAATCTTGGTGAGAGGAAGGGGACTTAAAAGAAAGAAAAATATATGAAAAAAAGGAAAAGAAGAATAGGAAACAGATTGACAATTGTAGGAAGGAGATGAACCAGACATGAAACCCTGATCTTGACAGAGACAATGAGAGCCGTGAAGACAAATGAGTGAAGTAATTGGATTTGAAGCATCCACAGTGGTGAGAGCACCAGCGGTCCCATTCTCCTTGGTGTTCTCTACACTCTACACTCCCCTTAACTGTAGATCAGTCCTGTTTTAGCTCAAAGAAAAGATTAGACCAGAAAGCTTCTCCAATTGATGCAGGTTGACCGCCTTTTTCAGCGACGTGGCTAGCATGTTTGCAGTATCTGTCAGGTGAATTGTTGGGGAACCTTCTTAGAGCCCTTCTTGTAGTCCTTTTGCTTTGAGGTCCATATGATGGTTCTTGGCATTTGATCCAAATTTTTTCAGCTTGTTGTCCAGACCTTTGGTATTGATGTACTTTTTTGAAGCTGACAGTTTGTTTCAGCCTCCTGTATGCCAAGAAGCTTGCTTATCCTTTAGCTACAAGAGGTGATAGAATAAATAATAAATATATTATTTGATAAATGCAGCAAAAATCTGTAAAATATTTGGATTAAGCTTATTGCAAGGTTAAGTGGTTTGGTTATGGTTTATTGTTTGAAATCAATATGAATAAATTGATTATTAAATATTTTTATAGAGGGGCCAGAATTATATTGGGGATCTTTAACACCTCTCTTCAGGGATTTCAGTATGAAAACACATAGTCCTGGTTACTTTGGGCTCTTTAGTTTAAAGGATATTTTACCCAAAGATAATATGTATATAAAATAAAGGGTGGAGTGGCAGGGCCTTGTGACCAAGCTTCCACAACAGAGAAAGGATAATAAAACTCACTGGTATATTATTAAATCCTTTGGGTATCTGTTTGAGACGTGCACTGATGGGTTAAACATGTATACTGGGGTTATAAGGTTGTTCAGAAGTTTTAATTAATAAAAAAGAGGTTGAGCATGGATATTATTGATCAGAATTAGCCATAAATCACTTACCTATCTATTATAAGTACTTGATTACCTTGGCACGTTGTCTGGATATAAATATAACTTGGTCTCTGCCCATCAATATCCTCAAAAGAGCTCTTTATTTCTAGCTTTTGGAGTCCCAATATTGTCCTTCTGAGGGGTACAGGGGCTCAAAGTGACGGACACTAAGGCTAGCAGGGTAACCAGTGGTAGCCTTTTACGTGTTCTTGGTTCTATAGCACAGGGAGGATCTAATTTCTCAGGGTATGGGAATTATTCTACTTTATAATAGATATTAGTATGTGTGAATAACACTGATCTGTCCCATTTATGTATTATTTAATTAATTATCCTTAGTAAATGTTCCCAGTAATTTAATATTAATATAAATAGAAATTTATACAGACATCCTGATTGCAGGTGAGTTCTCATTATGTATTAAATAACTGGAGTAAAGTCATGATATTGATTTTACTCCTTATTTACAAGTTCCAGTTGATTTACTAAAATCATTACTTAAAAATAAAAGTCATGGGAATTCATGTAACATTGTTAAATCATTAGTTTTCCAAGTATGTGACAAAGATATTGATGTCTACTAATTCTCATAAAAGTATATTAAAGTATTTTAATATATTTTTAGAATTTGTCATTTTCTTATTTTCGACATTCTTGGTACTTTGAATTATATTTAATAAAAAATAAATATAAGGGTTATTTAAGTATTTTTATATAATATTATTTAATTTTAGACTATCAAATATCCATGGGAACATTTATTTCATATGTAGAATGTTCCCGTGTGGGTTGTAGCATGTTTACGCGGTACCTAAGCCCCCCAGGCAGCCGGTCACTCTGACAACCCGTATTCCCGTGGCTGCGTACTTGTCAGAGGCCTGGGGCTGCGTAAACAACCTTGACAGAGTGACAGGGCTGTATCTTAGCCGCGCGCGGGTGCATTGGCTGCCACGGATATTTAATTGACCAAAAGCCCAATAGTGGAGCCGTAGTATTTTGGTCTTTCTTTCCTTAATTATTTAAAAATATAAGGAGTTGGATTTCAAGGGTGGGGTCAGTGAGTGACCATACCCAATTTTGGGTGGGGAATCCATTTCTGTAATATTATTCATGGTTTTTCTTCTCCTTCTTAGGTCAATTGTATTATTATTATTTTTATTTTATTTTTGTTACTTTTGCAGCTTGCTTTGCAATAGTAGCAAGCTGACAGTTTGGATTGAAATACTTCTCCCAATAAATGACATACCCACTTGCTCTCAAGATAGAAGTTGAGTAAGGAATTAATTTTGGCTTTGATGGAGGATTAGTGTATGTTTTGTTGTTTGTAACTGTTCCACAAAATGAGAGAGACAAACAAAATGCATAAATAACCTGATTGAGATTTGTGGCTGGTTGGGTCTTCAGCCCAGGAAGCGTCACTGTAAAACTTGATTGGCCCCTTCAATTCATTGTAGGCAAGGCTCAGCTTCCAGTCTGTGGTGTGGTTGAGATATTTCCTTGTTTGTTTTAGTTCTTTCCAGTGGGAAAGACCTGTCTTATTCTGGAACTGGGTCAAGCTGGAGACAGAGTAGCTGATTTTGGGACAAGTTTGACTTGCTATGTAGTTGAGAAGTCCAATTGCAGACTTGTAATTTATGTATAGCTTCTTGAATGCTTCAAAGTCTTCATCCGTAGCTTTGCACAGCTGGGGGTGAGGGTTCAATGGCAAAGAGGATGGTCTTTCCTCCAGAAAACAAAGCTCTTCTAACCTGTACATGATGTGCTTGGGTTGACTCAGCAAAATTCTATTTTGAATGCTTTCAAATCTTATGCCTAGGATTGTGTCTGGTGCATGGCCTTGAGATTCATTGAATTTTGTCTTGAACTTGTCATTGAAGCCATTGCCATCACCAACCAAGATTACGTTGTTGACATGAAAGAAAAGGAAGGACTTATTGTCTTCCAACTTATATGGGCAGGGGTCACTTTCTGACTCTCTGAATCTGACAGACTTGATCCATTCATTGAAGGTACTGTACCAATTCTTTGGAGACTGTTTGAGACCATATAGGCTTTTCTTGAGTCTTAAATATTGGCATGTTTTTTGGCATCCTTGTGGTGCCCTGATGATTACTTCTTCATTGATGGGAGCATGCAGAAAGGCTGCCTTTACGTCATACTGTTGGATGTTCAAGTTGTTTTTTAGGGCACACAGTAGGATAGCTCTTAGAAAGACAATCTTTCTGGTGGGAGCAAAGGTTTCATCAAATTCTAAACCGTGAACCTTGTTAAAGCCCTTGACACAGATACTGGCTTTGTGAACAATTGTATCATCATGAGCGTTGTCGTTTGATCTTGAAGATCCACGTTGTGTCCAGTGGGTTCATTGGGGTTTCCCCTCGTGGTCTTCCCAGAATTCATGCAGATTCCACTGATTGATTCCCTTCTTTATGGCTTCTCCCCATTTGGGGCTTTCCGCACATTGTCTAGCTTTATCAAACTTTTTTGGTTTGAAGTAATGGTGGCATCCGTACTTTGGAGGAGGTCTGATGGAAGATCAATCACAAAGAATTCTTCTAAGAGGTTTTTCAAATATCTTGGGTGTTCTAGTGTCTCTGCTTGACTCAGCAACTTGATGTGGTTTGTTCTCCAAGCCCAACCCTGATTCTGTGATAGAATCCTCTTCATCAGACAAGTTCACTTCAGCCGGCGGGTTTCTTTAGTTCAAGCAACCGGGAAAGGTCTCTTTGGGTATTGTGGGGCTCTTTTTTCTTTTCTATGACTGTACTGAAATTGAGATCCATGGAAAATTTGATTCCCAACTTATCCACCGATTGTTTGAGAAATTGCCCATGTTTAGATTGTACAATCTGACTGTTGGGCATTAGAATCTGATAAGAGAGAAATTCTGGATTGTAGCCTACTAGCTTCCCTTGCTGTCCCTTTGGATTGAATTTTGCCCCTTTAACTCTTCTTTGATTCAGTACAATGGTAGTGACACCAATTGGCTGAAGGTAGTTGGAAGGTAATTTATTTCTTTTGATGAGTTCCCGGGGGGACTGATCAAGACTGTCTTTTGGGATTTGATTGAGACTTGTACAGCACAATTTGAGAACTTCCAACCAGTATTTTCAAGGCATGTTTTCTGAGCTTAATGTCAACCTGGCACTCTCAATAATTGTTTGGTTTGCCCTCTCAGCCCTGCCTTTATGTTTGGGGTGGTATGATTCGGTTACCTGGTGATTGATGAATTTCTCCTTGAGATAGTTTACTAACCTTTTCTTGATAAATTCTGTGCCACCATTGGAGTACACGGTTGAAGGATAATAGCCACAGAGGTTCTTCTGTTTTTCTATCACTTCAATCAGCACCGGGGTCACATTGTCTTTTTGAGTCAATGGGATACCGGAGATGTAGCCTGAATGATTATCCACCACAGTCAGAATGTACTTTTTGTGTCAATGAGATTCAGGCATGATTGGTCCAATGATTTCTAGGTGTATTCTTTCAAACGGCTTCACAGCTGAGATGGAGGCTGATTTAAAGGGATTTTTGGTTATCTTGCACAGGACGCAGTCCTTGCATTCAAATTTTTCTTTCTCAGTGGTACTGAATTGAACGCCCTTGATCTTGGCCAAGCGACAAAGTGAGGCATGTCCATAGGATAGGTGAAGATCCTTGGCTCCTCTGGTTGTGTCCAATAGCACTTGTTGCTGCCGCGTTTCTGCGGTTGGTCCAAAACAAAGAGGTTGTTGATGATTAAACCTTGAAAAATCTTCTTTTTATAACTCAAAATTCCCTTATTTGGCCTTCATCCTACATCCTTGATCAAGGATCTTTCCAGGGCTGATCAAATTGACAAAAATATTGGGTAAAAACAGGCAGTTGGACAGCGTGATTGTTTGGTCCTTCCATTCTAGCCTGACTGTCCCAACTCCCTGGTTTGGTAAGTCTGCTCCTGCCTTTGCAGTAGTTATGTACTCTCCGGCATACGCTTCAAGAGAAATGAAAAATTGGTTTTCATTGAAAATGTGTGAGGTTGCTCTGCTTTTGATCAAGATGTTCATCTCCGCACCAATTTAAGAGTTGATCCACCGTGTTACAAAAGCATGTTAATGAGCTGAGTCCTGGGCCTTCTTTTGCTTATCTTTCCATCTGCTTTGACTTTCCCTCCACCTTTCAGGGGCCTTTTCCGGATGAAGGTGAAAGCATTCTGACTCAGATTGGTTCTTATCTTGCTTCATATTATGAAACCCTTTGATGCATTTGCTAGACAGGAGATTCTTTGTCTTGGTTTTCATGGTGTCTAAGGCAATTTCCAATGTACCTTGTGCATTTCCTTTCTCAGAGATTTTTTCCTTGATTTCATTATGATATTGGACAAGATGATTACATACAAATTCAACCAAGATCTCTTTGTTGGAGTGCATGAGCTGATGTTTCAGATCCTGAAGATTTGACAGGAATTTGAACATGGTTTGGTATGCTAAGATGTTGTCCGGTAGTTATATGGCAATATTGATCATCTTTTTGATTGAGGTTTTGATGTTTGTGACAAAGTTCAAAATATTGTTGTCTTTGAAGGTCAGATGGAGGAATTAATTGAAACTCCTAGCTCTATTGGAGGCTTGAGAGGATGAGAATTTCTCCTTGATTGCATTCCAGATGTATTTGGCTGAGTTGATTTTAACAGCATTTATGACATTATTTTGAGAGATGGAATTGACTTTGGAGATGAGGAGAAGCTGAATTTTGTCATTTTCCTGTGTTGAGAGAGTTTGAATATTGATTTGGGCACATCTAGTACTCCTCTGAGTTTAAGAAGAGCCATCATTTTGTCCTTCCATATTCAATAGTTCTCTTTGGTAAGGAGCGGGGTTGTCTCCAGGGCTGTTTTGAGAATAGCTTGTTGGAAAGAGTCTGACAAGGATCCCAATTCTGGTTCCATATTCCTATGTCTTGCGGGTCGCGGTGAGCATTTTGCTTTTAACCGTATAACTAGGATTGATGAATAGTGAATTTAACCAGCAAGCTACAATGAGGAACAACTAACAAAGATCAGACAACATGAAGAAACAAAAGCTCAGATGGAAAAGAATTGTGAGTAGGAAAAGGGAAAAATTCCGCCCTAAATGGGCTCTACAGGCTCTAAAAGCCTTGCTACTTGGTTTGGGCTTACTCAGCCCACTTGGCATTAGTCCATGAACCCTTATGACCAGCCTGTACTGGTCGAGTTTGGTGTTTCCACCCTTACTGGGCTGAACCAGCCCTTGTTTCTGTTCAGACCCTGGCTGGTTGTCCCTTACAACAAGCCTGGTACCTCTTTGACCTCACTTACCAGGCTGGTTGCCTCATTCAACCAGTCACTGGCCCCTAACATTGACCGGGTGGGACCCAGATTTCATCTGGGTCTGCTCGCAAGCCCACCAGGCAGGGGTGGTCAAATCCCCTGCTGGTTGCCTAGGACGCAATTTTCCCCAGGCAGACTGTTGAAAAAACATGGGCTGGAGGGGGATCAGTTCCCATCAGACCTTGGCGCCTCCCCCTTGGTAAGGGGGGGGGAGAAGAGCGCCCCGCTTGCTGGTGGGAGGGTGTTCAGATCCCCCCCACCGCTTCTTTTCTTCCACCACAAACAGGAGGGAGATTGATGAGGTCCCCCCCACAATGGCTGGTTGCTGGCTGGTTTTTGATGAGGAGGACCACCCATCCTCCCTCCCCCTCACAACCCAGCAAGGGGAGGGAGGGAGGCAAGGGCCCCCAGCCAACGCGGCCCCAACCCACCCTGGCGGCCGCAACCAGCCAGGTGGGGCAACCGGGGCCGTGGCCTTGCACAAAGCGGGGGGGAGGACTCAAAACAAAGTCCCCACGCGGGACGTCGGACCCAGGCAGGAAACAAGCGTCCCCAAATGGGCCAAGACACAGGTGGCGGCCTCAATGGGCCGCCAAGGCCCAATGAACCCAAAAACTACACTTTGGTGGGACAGCCCCTCTGGCCAAGTGTGTCCAAAATAAAACCTTGGGCCCAGTTATGAACAAATTAAAACATCTGGGTAAGGTGGCCCATCCACCCTGGCGGGCCCATTAAGGCCTGTGTCCCAAAAGACCTGGAAAACGTGTTTTGGTGCCCAAATGTCCAAAACAAATAACATCCCCATAGGCCCACGTGGTCCACGTGATTTCTAATGGGCCTTAGAGGCCCATTTGTGCATCCCATTTAGATTACACACTAAAATGGACATTAAATGAGTGCATCCATATTTTAACAATTTGCTTTCTTGTAATAGGTGAAGAACTTCTTTGGGTAACTATTTATCCTTAGCAATAAGAATGCCCACACAACATTCTCTTTTTGATGACATCTTTAGCCCAGCTGTCACCCATATCTCAAGGGGAAAAGGTAACACTTAACCTACTGACCCTTCTACCCCCAGAGCTTGTTGAATGGGTAGGACCTTTTCTAAACTGCAAGCAACAATGGCTACCACTTCTACTCCTATGGATATTGGCTTATTGGAGTGTATCCCCCCAGAATTGCTTTCCAATATCCCTTATTCTGAAAATGCTAGCCTCCACAGAGTTACAGGTCAGTTTCCAATCCCAGACTACCATGGTTTGGAATCTACTTCCTATGATGCAAGCATGGTCCCAATTCCAGGAGAAGAGGAAGAAGATGATCAAGATGAGGACCCAGGATTTGAATCCAGAATTATGAGTGGCTTGGATTCACCCTCCCCAGAGGGCAATTCTATTCAAACTTCTAATGCAACAGCAATCCCAACACCTTCTCCAGCTACAAACCTTCTTTCCACCTCTCAGGGCCCTGGAACTGACCCTGCTTTGCTGGCCATTCTTCAGCAAATGACCACTGCAATGTCCCATCTCTCTGAACCTGCTGATCATCAACTTTCTTCTAACTTTAAATCCCCATCCATCAATGACCCGGACAAGTTTCATGGCACAAACCCAACCAAGCTTAGGCCCTTCCTCCAAGCTTGTGAAATCATCTTTGCTAATGATGAAAGGGTTATTTCTAATGATAGGAGTTTTTTTTACCGTCTCTTAACTTACAGGAAATCCCAGTTGATGGATCCAACATTATCTTGCTCACATTGGTAATCATGAGCCAGAATTTCTACTTAATTTCTGGTTTTGATTCACCCAAAAGCTCCTACCCTCTTTGGAGATTGTCTGGAAAATAAACGTGCTGAAAAGGAGCTAACCCTCTTAAAATTAAAGATACTGTCTATGCTACTAACTATATCACTGAGTTCAGGACACTTATGACTCAGGTCTCTGGCTGGGGTGATAAAGCCTTTTTCTTTCATTTCAGACTGGGACTTCCAGCTAGAATGTTGGAGCAACTGGCCGGCTACAATGAACCTGAAGAAAAAATTGAAGGACCCAATATAACTTCTACCATGAAAGGATTGGGGAAAATTCATTCAGCTGCCATCAATCCTCAAGACATGGAACAAGTTATCTAAATGCTCCAAAACCTCACCAACCCAGCCAACTTTGTAGGTTCAAGGGAAAAGCAAAGGCTCCCCTTACTCATTCAGCTCCAACCTATTGTCCTTATCTCAATGTGGGTGAAGATGGAAACCTCAAGGCTGATGAGAAGGCTAGCAGAGAGAGGGAGGCTTTGTGTAATTACTTTGGAGGTTCTCACAAATTTAGCCTCTGCAGAAGACGTCAATATTTCAAACCTAGCCATAAGCCCATTCCTTCTAACCCCAAACAGGGAAAAGACTAGGTGATGGAGATGTGGTACTCCATGACATTCACCCCTCAAATATTCAAGTGCATACTTTTGAAGGGAAAGCATCTAATATCCCTACTAAATACTTAAGTTTTATTTTTTTGATTGATAATCAGGTCTATAGAGTACTTTTGGGCTCTGGAGCAACCCAATCTGTTACTTAAAAATCTATGGTTTCAAAGTTTGAACTCTCTCCTGAACCTCTGACCACTCCCATTTTCCTATTTACCTTCAGTCATTCTGACTCACCTTCCCAGGAAATTAATCATAAATTTTCCTTCAAGTTCTCCTGAACTTCCTTTCCCAACTTAGAATGGGATTTCTTCAACTTCCCCCAGTGAACCTGCGTTTCACAGCTCCTGCCCCCCTTTCTGGTTCTATGCACTCACAACCCTTTCCCTTGAGTTCAACAACTATTTCTATGAACAGTATATTCTTTGGAAATTCCCCAATATTCTTGGAGCATATAGAGGATGTCTTTTTATTCAAATATTTTGTATTATTATTTCCGCTTTTGACTCTATCCCAAAGCAGAATACTGCAGAAGGCCTAGATGAAGATGAACAAACTGATAAAATTTAAACTTTGATGGAGAGGGTTCCAGAAGCTTACCATGCCTTTTTAGATGTTATTTCTAAGGTCAAGGCTGATAAAGTCCCTCATCACTGTGATTACTACCACCACATTGAACTGGAAGGACCTTTGCCTCCAGTCGGGCCTATCTACTCCCTCAGTAAACATGAGAAGGAGGCCCTAAAAGCCTATATAGCGGAAAACATAAAGAATAGTTTCATTTGCCCCCGCAATTCAAGCACTGGTGCACCTGTCCTCTTTGGGAAAAAGAAGGATGGTGGTTTGAAATGGTGTGTTGACTATTGCTAGCTTAACACTGTTAACTCAAAGAATTGGTATCCTATTCCTCCCATGACTCACTTATTAAAAGTCTTCTTGGGTTCTACAATTTTTTCTAAAATTGACCTCAGGGGTGCTTAAATTGTGCTTTGAATTGAAGAGTGGGATGAACATCTTACAGCTTTCAGGACTCAGTTTGGAATTTTTTAATATTTGGTAATGCCATTTGGTCTAACCAATTAGCCTCCATCTTTTCAATGTTGTCACAACTGCCCCTGGTGTGCAAGGGGCTGAAGGAACAGGCACTAATACTCATAGAACTCAAGGAATTTGTTGGAATTGGAATAAATAAGATTAGAGGAGGAGTACAAGTGACAAGAATATTGAAGGATGAAATGGAGAAGTCCAGGAGGAGGTTGTTGAAGATAGAGTTGTTGAAAACTATAAGGGTAACACCAGGAAAGGGCAAGGTGATATGAGTTAAGCAGGCTGGGTGAAGTTTGTGTTGTGCTGAGATGACACCTACTGGCAGAGGGACTAACCACTATGAAGTAGTATACTAATTCCTTGGGTAGAATTATTCCAGGAGGGAAGGAGAGGCCAGTATATGTGAGAGCTGAGAATGAGGCCTTGGGGGATGAGTGGCTGGTGTTGCAGATTGGATTTCGCACGGTGTTACTGTTGAATAAACTGCTTGTTTCTTCCTTTCTATTTTCCTTGTCCTTCATCTGTCCGCTACATGTTTTGCTCTTCTGATCCACTCCATCTTCTCTTTCTCTTCTTCTTTCATCTCATCTGCTCCATTTTCTCTTTCTCTTCTTCTGTCATTCACATTTCACATTTCAGTCACAAGTAACATGCCTCAAACTCATTGAACTCTTGACTTTGTTGCCAGTGGAGCATGGAAGGGGGACAGGGAGGCTTTTATATTGATCTCTCTCTTTCTTAATCTCAATCTCATCTCTTTTTCTTCCTTTTCTTTTTCTTCCTTTTCTTTTTCTTCCTTTTACTTTTCCTGAAACTCATTGCGGCGTTCATCTTCTTATCAACCTCAACCCTCAATGCCTCAACTCTTTCAATCTCTTCCCAGTAATACTTCCAAAAAAACACCTCTCTACTCAAACTAATCAACTCATTCTGTCTATTTGAAATCAACATTCCTCAAATCTTCCAGTCACTTAGCCTCTGTTCCTCACTAAAATAAAACCTGAACTCAATCAACTTGTCTTATTTCCTCTGTTGCTTGATGTTTGTCTTTTACTTCAGGCTATCATTATGCGACTGCTTGTGATTCTTATTGTGTGGCTGCACAACTAATTGTTCTCTTACATTAGCCCTCAAAATTGTGATTTCTATTTTCCTCTCCCAGAAATTCAAAACAGTTAAAATACAAAAACAAATCAAACTATGCCTACTGTACCAATGGAGGGATCAAGAAACAATGGCTTCCGCCAAATCATCCTAAAGGAGCTCTCAAAGCTATTCCAATTCTCACCAACAAAAACTACTCCATATGGAAGGATAAGATGACAAAACTTCTTTAACTCAAAGGCATAAAAGAGGCGCTGGAAGATGACTCAAGAAACCTAAGCCCAATGGATGATATGGAGACTCCGGTCATTCTACTCTCACAAATCAATCCCGTAACTCACAACAACTTAGTAAATCCCTTGAATATCTCCTCTGCTAAGCTTCTATAGCAAACCATCAACAAAAGGTTTGCTTCCTCTAAAAGAGCCAACCAAGCTCTGTGGCAATCACAGGAACAGGACGTCCAGGGACAGTCATGACAGACAAATAGGGTTCAGAGAGGAGGATCTTGTTAGGGGTTTTTTTCCATTTCTCATCTACTAGGTTTAGGGATAGACTCACACTCTTGTAGATAGACTTCACCCCACTTTGTACATCCTCCTTCTTCACTCATCCATTTGTTGCCTCTCATTTGTCCCCTCACCTCAATAGGTGATTCTTCAGCTCTCTCGTTCTCTGCCATCCCATCATTCTTCTGTCAGCTCACGGCGATCACTGGTTATTTCATAGGTCTGATCTCTGCTTTCATTCATGTTATTCTGTGTTTGCTTCTACTTCCTTGCTAAGCAATGCAGACTCATCCATTCATTGAATCTCATTTTTCCCCTCACCTTAATAGGTGATTCTTCAGCTCTCTTGTTCTCCGCCATCCCATCATTCTTCTGTCAGCTCACGGCGATCACTGGTTATTTAATAAGCTCAAATCTTCAACAAATTTCTCTGTCAACAATTCAAACCCAAAGCTATGAACTCCTTCATCACTGAAAAAAATATCTCCATGAAAAAAATGCTGGACATTGGAATTGACCTCCCCAATGACATCCTTTCCTACCTCATCCCCTTTAAATTTCTGTCTTCACTTCACTCTCTTTGGCAACAAATAATTTACTCTGACAAAAGCTTCACTGTGGATCTATTACTTACTCACCTAACACAACCAGATAATGAAACTAAATCCAAATTGAAAGACTCTACACACACTGACACTGCTCTTTTTTCCCCTAGAAATGCAAAGAAACTGGTTCGTCAAGAATTTTGCTGCAAAAAAGAATTTCACAACCCACTGTCACCCAATCACTCAGAAGAAAAGTGTTGGCAAAAGCACAAAAGCCTTTCTTGGGACTTGTGGAAAGAGGCTCAAGATACCTGGAGAGCGTAGATCAACTGAAAACCCCAAAACAAGGATGTTGCGCATTATAATGCCTTACTATCAACCTGGATCAAGGAAGTAAACCCTAGCAAACGTATTATACTGAATTCAGGCGCCTCCTGCCACAAGTTAAACTCACCAGACTTCTAGGTCAATCTAAAAACTGCCTTGGGGAAAACTCAATCAGCAATGGAAAAGAAGGAGCCAAGCTTCCTATCAAAGGAAAAGGAATTTTCAAGCTTCCCTGGAAAAGTTCTGTGGTAACCCTCTCAAACTGCTTCTTTGTTTCATACCTTGTCGTGAACCTCATCAGCCCTGGCAAACCCATCTCTTCCAAGGTATTTTCTCTTTTTTAAAATGGCTTGCAGTTCCAACTGTACTCAAAATTGGACCCAATCTTCTCAGGCTTCATTCAGAACAATCTTTTCATTCTCAATCTTCCTTCTCTTGTTGATTGAAATCTAAAATCCTGTCACTAAACCCAAAACAAGTTCAACTCAGAAAAAATCAAATAAATTCACAAATCTCTTGGACATGCTAGTCCCTTTTGACTCAAAAACCTCTTTCCTAATCTTCCCTAAAAATCCCTCTCCAAATTTGAATGCAAGGACTGCCTCTATTTGAAAATCACCAATTCCTCCTTTAAAAATATCTCAACACCAACCTCACACCCTTTTGAACAACTCCATGTTGACTTAATTGGTCCTATAACTCCCTCATCAAGAAAAAAAATGAACTATATCATGTATGTCATCAACAACTTCTCCGGCAACATTTCAGCAATTCCTCTTCAATCCAAAACCAATTCCAGTCACCAATTAAAAACAATTTTGAATTTTGAAAAAAAAACTGCTATCCAGCTACCATCTGCTCTCACCGCGGCGGGGAATGCTCATCCTTAGAACTCATGGACTTTCTTCAATCCAATGCCATTCAAAATCTCATCTCCAAACCGTATCACCTTGAGCATAACGGAAGGATTGAAAGAGCAAACCAAACCCTCACTGAATCTATCTGTGCCATTCTTTGCAGCTCTAAAAATTCTTCTCAACCTTTGGGCCAAAATACCTAAAACAGTGTTTCTCACCTTAAACCAGATTCCCAAAACTCCTAACTCTACCTATCCCTATCATATCCTCACCAAAAAAACTCTCCCGTATAGTTACTTTCACGCCATTGAGTCCAAGGTTGTTTATCTTTACAACAAGGCTTGAGGTGAAAAATTCAAAGATTGCGGATTGACAGGAACCCTTAGGGGTTACAATCCCAATTTTATTTCCTTCCAAATTCTTACTCCTGAGAATTCCATTTTTTCCTCCAAACACTTCAAAATTCCCAAAAACTCCCTCTCTCTTCAACCTTCTTCTCCTTTCCCCTCATCCTTGCCTCCAAATCTCTTCCCATTAAATTTGATGAAAATTTTCCTCCTCTTCCTCTTCTGACCTCTTCTTCTTCTCTTGCTCCTAATTCACCCAACAATCCTTCACTCTCTCCTGTACCTCCCTCTACTCCAATTGCAACTCAGTCTGAAGAGAATCTGTCAGACTTGTCCTCTAAATCCTCCAAAAATCTTGAACGTCAACTCAATTCCAAATACTGCCTTTGAGATAGATCATTTCTAAACCCTCCTCAACGCTACGGATATCATCACTACTTCATAACCAAATCATAAAAACAAGTAAAGAAGTGCGCCAATTCTATAAAATGGGACGCTTCAATGTGAGGAAGGAAATGAATCAAAAATTTGAGAGACATAAAGCATGCTAAATTAAGATGCGTGGTGGCGCAAAATAGTTCAAAAAGATTAAAAAAGACTTGATGTTGAATACATAAATGAAAAGATTCCATCTTCAAAATGGCTAGCTAAGTTATGTATGGGTCAAATAATAGAAGACACATATGCTAGACCTATATGTTTCATTTAATTTAAGTCATGTTTGAAAAATAAAACAAGGCGTTACAGATCAATGAGAGCCTATTTCTATTTCCTTTGTAAATAATAACCACTGGGTTTTTTTATTACTTGAGGGAAAAATGATTCCAATCCCACCCATTGTTGCAAAACCCTCTGCTTTCATTTCAAAGAAAGTTTCTTGTTGGGTTGATCATCTCAACAATCAACTGCATGTTTATTCTAAATCATAGACTTCAATCATAGAGATAATTTAATCATTGGTTTTCAATATTATCTGTAATTCTGATGCAGCTAACTTTTAATTCTGTTGATATAAAGGATTATCACATTTTGAACATGATTATGTTGAATGTTTTGAGTTAAGATCATTATGATGAGTTTTTTGAATGAGATTTCATTGTTAAATCAGTTCAACTTATGCTGGGCTGATCCAATTGTAAGGAGTATTTTTACTTCTTGTGATGAGATCTGCTTAACACAATTTGCAATTTTTTTTAGTGTTTTTAATCTAGGGCTTGTCAAATTACTTGTCTTTTTTATTGGTGTTTTACTTTAGGGCTTGTCAAGTTGACCTTTTATTTTTTGGCACTTTTAATGTAGGGCTAGTCATTTTGAATTTGTATTTTTTTGCACTTATACTTTAGGGCTGCCCCATAGACTCTATCATTGTTTATTTAATTTTTGGTGTTTTGGTTGTCTTCAGTATTTCTTGTTTTTTTATTTTATTTATTTATTTTTTATTTTGGAAAATGTTAAATGAGCAACCTTGCGACCCCTGTTAACTACCCAAAACGGGTTGCCTGGTGCAACCAGCAACCCATTCTGGGTTATTGTGGCTCATTTAAATTTCAAATGGCAATTTGCAACTTAGGTGGGTTTTGAATTGCAGTTTTATTTTCATTTTGGGTCGCAAACCGCACCACACAACCCATTTTGGGTCTTGAATGGTTTAAAAAAAATTGTGGATTTCAATTATTTCATTATATATGTATACATATATATATATATTTTTGTTTCCTTTAATGAATTAGTTTATTGTATATGTACAGAGTTATTTATTTATTTACTTCATTTAATTTATTTATACGGAATTTTCTTTCTCAAGCATCCAACCTTTTATTTCTGTCACGACAGCCCCTGGCGTGCAAGGGGCTGAAGGCACAGGCACTACTACTCATAGAACTCAAGGATGATTGATTGGATTTCAATGAAGGAGATGAAAGGAGGAGTACAAGTGATGAGAAGGGGAAGGATGAGAAGAACAGTCCAGGAGGTTGTTGAAGAGAGAGTTGTTGAATCCTATAAGAGTAACACCAGGAAGGGGCAAGGTGATATGAGTTAAGCAGGCTAGGTGAAGGTTGTCTTGTGCTGAGATGACACCTACTGGCAGAGGGACTAACCAGTAAGAAGTAGTATACTAATTCCTTGGGGGGAATTAGTCCAAGAGGGAAGGAGAGGCCAGTATATGTGAGAGCTAAGAAGGAGGCCTTGGGGGATGAGTGGCTGGTGTTGCAGGTTGGAGTTCCCTTGGTATTACATGTTGACTGATTGGGCTGGAGGCTGCAGTTGACTAATTGGGTGATGGGCCTATCCAGGAAGGTTTGACATGTACTGATCTGGAGTCCTGGGAGTATGGGCTGAACAGACAGTGGAGAGTATGTACTATGTATATACTAAGTGTAGTATGTACTAACTCATATACCAATTGGGTTGAGGAGTGATGAAGGTTGTACCAAGCCATGGAGAGAGTGAGAGGTCCTGAGAAGGTTGGCTGAATCACATGACAGGTGAGGTGTACATGGACATAAAGCTTATACCATACAGGGAGAGGGTGAAGCTGGTGGAAGAGGATGGAGACTGCAAGAGATTCAGAGGTAGTACTATCTGGTGGAAGGTACAGGAGTAGTGAAGTTGGGTTTGATATGAGGGTGAGTTTGATGAAGAGATTGGATTGGTTTAGTTGAAGGAGTGTCAGAACTACGGTTATGACCGTACCCCCCCTGAAAGGGAAAGGGCAGCTCCTGATTCCCCAAGAAGGGTGTGCTGGGGGTCAGGATTGAGGTCTGCTGTACTTTCTGGTTTGAAGCTGGCAGGCTTGGAAGCAAGTGAAGTATTTCACAGTGACTGGGACTCAAAGTCTGAGGTTAGAATGGGAGTTTGAAAGGTTGAAGTTTGAAGATGGAGATTTGAAGTTTGAGAAGTTTGAGAAGTTAGGCAAGTTGACTAGCTCAAAGTTCCATGTTCCGCAAGTTTGACTGGTTTGAAGCTCAAAGTTTTACTGGTTTGACTGGTTCAACTTCAAAGTTCAACTGGTTCAACTTTGAAGTTTGACTGGTTTGACTTTGAAGTTTGACTGGTTCAACTTCAAAGTTTGACTGGTTTGACTTCGAAGTTTGACTGGTTCAACTTTGAAGTTTGACTGGTTTGAATTTGAAGTTCTACTGGTTCGACTTCGAAGTTTGACTGGTTTGACTTTGAAGTTTGACTGTTTTGACTTTGAAGTTTGACTTGAAGGGGGTTGGAGAGGATTGGAGGGTATTTTAAAAGGGACTGAGGGGGATTCTTCCTTGGACTGGGTTAATGATGAGAGTGCTCCTGGAGAGATTGGATGAAAATGAAGGGAATGAAAAACATAGAGGGAGAGAAGAGAGAATGAAAAGAGGAGGTTCTGGAAGATGGTTGAAGAGGTTGGAAGTATTTGAGATGAAAGCTTATTGGAGGGTTCTGGTGTATTCAAAATTGGTTTGAAGTTCTGATGGTGATGAATATCCAGAAGTGAAGTTGGAAGGTTTCCAGGAATGTTTGGGATGGATGATTGAGGATAATGGTGAGTTGATGTTGATGGATTTGAGGATTGATTATTTGAAGGAAGAAGAAATATAAGGGATGGAAAAGGAATAGATAGGTGGACTGAAGGATATTTTGATTTGGAAGTATTTTCTGAAGGATATTTTGATTTGGAAGTATTTTCTGATATGATATTTAGGATGGAAGAGACTGTATGGAAGGTGAAGGATAGGAAGGAAAGTACTTTATTTATTATTTATATTTTCTGTTCTTTTGGTTTTGATTTGATTTAGGAAATGATTGATTGGAAAGTGGATTGGGAAAAAGGATTATAGGATGAGTTTGGTTTGGAATGATGGATGGAAATGCATTGATGGAGAAGCAGGGAAATCCAGAAGTGATGAAGTTGGATGTTGGTTCCCAGAAGGTAGTTGATGAGATTGAGGATGGTTGAATGGGTGGGTGGATGGATGGATGGATGGATGAATTGATCAGGGTTTTGGATTTGAAGCATGAGGGTCTAATTTTTCCAAAATAAGAAAAGGTTCCCAACCAACGCTCAAAGAGCTATCTTGGAAGGTCTGTCAGTAGTGATTTTCATTGCAGATAGTCATACTTGATTCCCAGGATGGATGCCTTTTGGAATTCAGTTTCTATTAAGGTCAGCACAGTTCCTATACTTATCCATAGGTTGTTTTGATCTTGATCAAAGGAGTTTGGTTGATTGAAGAAGTATTTCTAGCTTTATTTAGTAAGCATGTTGGGTATACCCACTTTAACCATGAACAGGAGTAAGCAACTGTAGGAATCTATAGAATTGTTAGTCATTTCATTCCCTTTCTTCAATATATGAATAATATCCTGGAGTAACTTGTCAGCTTGTTGATTTATGGTCAATTCACTCAGTTGAGCTTCAAGAATTACAAAGAGAGGTAAAAAGGTTTAGAAGTTTCAAGTTCATCAGGATTCTGTTCAGAGTATGCGTTCCCCCGTCTGGAAACACGTTGTCCCAACGTGACAGGAGGCCGGGTGAATTCAATGAAGAACTTCCAAAGACTGTAAGTGAGTGTTGAAGAAGGAAAGGAGTATCATGAACTACCCTTGTCTTCTGATGAGAGCTTTGGAAGACATGGAAATACTTTTAGAGAAGAAAGATCAGTTAGTAAATCAAATGCCTGTGATGCTTAAGGGGTAAGCACCCTGAGATCAGTTTGGGTGAGTGTGGTAGAACCTGGAAAAACAGTCAGTGAAAGTCATTGGAGGAAATGGGTGAAGGTTCTCCTTGATAACAGCGTCAGGTTTGCAAAAATCAACAAATAATTGTAAACCACTATCCTTCTTCTTGAAAGAAGAAAGGACAGGTGCTCCAGTGCTTGAAGTGCTGGGGCTGGATGAAACCTTTCTCTACATTCTGTGCTATGTAGGCTTGTAGGGTTGAATTTTCATTGTGAGGTAGTGAACAGACAAGCCCAACTGGAGGTATCACCCCTTCCAGTCCAACATGGTGGTTGTAAGCGCGGTGTGAAGAGAGTTGGTTTGCTTTAACCTGGTAGAAGAGAATCTCGGAATGGATGGAAATCAGCATTAAATTTCTTCAACACGGTTTCTGATTCTTCAGGAAATTCATCAGTAACAAAGAGAAACATCAGAAGAAGTAACCAGTTGCATTTTATGCACGGAAGAATCCAGTATATCTTCCTCCTGTGAAAAAATAAAGGATTGATGAATATCCGAGCAAGTGGAAAGATTGTGTAACTCAAAGGGAATTGGAAGTTCTGTTGGGGAATTGCAAAAGGTTCTGAAGGGAGGGGGAATGCATTGGGCTGCAGTGCCAAAGGCAGAGTTGAAGGGAAGGACAGCTGTAGGCAGTGTAGCCAGGTTGAGTTCAACAGTATTGGAGGGAAGTTCAGTGGTTGGTTGGTGTCTTGAGGTGATCAGCCCCATCTTCCAATTTTGCCTCTGGATTCCAGTGATGAGGAGAGTCAATTCCCAGGGTGAAGGTTTCAGGGGATGGTGCATTGACTTGAAGGGGTTCCCATTCAAAGCTAGGAAAGGAAGTAAGTAAAACCATTTGGAAGTAGATTTGATGAGCTGAGATTGGAAAGATGAAATATGTTTGCCCAGAAGGAAGGGGCTGTAAGGTATAGATACTTTTGAACCAGTGAATTGACCATTACAGATTGATTTGCACCTGAATCAAACAAACAATAGAGATAAGCCTTTACAAAGAGGAAGAAAAGGGTGAGCCTAATCTTGGTTTGGCCTTGGGTAAGCACTGGAAGTTGCTGGATTAGGAGAAGAAGATGAGTTGACAGGTTTCTTTCTACAGTCTTCTGTCTTGTGTTTACCACCACAATATAAGCATAAGCCTTCCTTCTCTCTTCTTGCCCTTTCATCTGCCTTGAGTTTTCCATCTGGACCTAGGTCCAAAGAGGGTCTGGTAAATGTGGTAGTTGAAGTTGACTTTTCTGGGGACTGGTCATGCTCCCTACCCTCACCGCTACCCTTGTAAGGTTGATTAGAAGTAGATTGAGATTGAGAAGAACTGTGGGGTTGAGAATTAATGAGAGAAGAGGATTTTTCTTTTACCCTTTCATGATACCTTGTATCATAGTCCAAAACTATATCCATAAGGTCCTGGAGAGTTTCTTGAGAGCCATTGTACCCTACTAGTTGGTCCAGAAGGCGTGAAGGGAGGCTTTGTCGAAAATGGAAGTACAAGGCTCTATCACCCCACCCAGAGACTTTGGTCATAAGTGATCGAAATTCAGTGATGTGGGTTGAAGCATAGCCAGAGTCCTTCATCTTCAAGTTCACCAGTTCCTTTTCAGCCTTGAACACTTCTAGTCTGTCGCAAAAGAGGGTGTGAAGTTGCTCTGTGAAGTGGGGCCATGAGTTGAGGAGGAAAGAGGGCTCTTGGTTGGAAAGGTGAGCCAGATAGGGTTGGATCCATCGATTGGCACTTCCAGAGAGGTAGGAAGCTGCAAAGAGTACCTTCTTCCGGTCCACGCTAAAGTTTCCTTCATCATTTGCAAAAATGAGTTCACAAGATTGGAGGAATGATCGGAGTTTGCTAGGATTGTTGCCTTCAAACGTATCCGGAGCATTCATGGAAGGAGACTTGAAGGTGCCAGAGTGAGAAGTATTGGTTGATGGGGGTTGAGAGAGTGTTTCCAAAGCAGAAGTCATGGTCTGGAGAAGGGCTAATAGATTGGGAGCCACAGCAGATGTTGGAGGTTGAGGTTGGGTTGGAGGTCCAGGGATTGAAGTAGAAGCTGAAGGTGACAATGCTTCTTGAGGTTCCATAGTTTGTGAATTAAGATTATTTAGGATCCTTGAATCCAAGTCCGAGTCCTCACTTCCTTCCTTGTCCTTGCCTTCCAGAATAGGAATGATGCTGGGATCATAAGATGGAGAATCTAATCCAAAGCCTGCTTGGGGATATTGACCAATTATAAAATTAGTGATACGACTAACTGCAGGTGGGGCAGGAGAAAGAGAAGCTCTAGGAGGAGCTGGAGGAAGGATACCAGTGTCCATGGAAGAGGAGCGTTCTGGAATTGGAAGGTTTGAAAAGTTCCTCCCACGTCTACGAGCTTGAAGAGTTGTCTGGTCCTGATTGGAGATGTTGATGAAAGAACCTCTTCCCCCTGCTGCTCTGGTGAGGGGTGGACTTGAAATGAATGAAGGTTGTGCACGTTGGGATGGCATGGTGTCCAAATACGCCAGAGAAGAGAAATGTCCCAAAAAAAAAAAGTACCCAGAGAAGATTCAAGGAAAAACGGCCAATTTTCAATGAAGAAAGTTCCCAGAAATTTCGAAGGAAGGGGGCGCCGAAGGGCGTTGTATTTGCTTTGAACTGGCGCCAAAGAGGCGTCCAGGAAGCGTCAAAGAAGCTTAGAACAAGCTTCAAAGGAAAGGTTCAAAAAGGGTCAAAGATGGTCAAAGGCGTCGAAGAGATTTTGAAGGCGCGTCGAAGGCGTCGAAGAGATTTTGAAGGCGCTTCAAAGGCGTCAAAGAGATTTCAAAGGCGCGTCAAAGGCGTCGAAGTCGAAGCGTCAAAGTTGAAGGTTGAAGCGTCAAAGTCAGAGGTCGAAGCGTCAAAGTCAAAGGTTGAAGCATCAAAGTCAAAGGTCAAAGCGTCGAAGCATTGAAGTCAAAGGTCAAAGCGTCAAAGTCAAAGGTTGAAGCATCAAAGCGTCAAAGGTTGAAGCGTCGAAGCATCAAAGTCAAAGGTCAAAGCGTCGAAGGGTCGAAGTTGAAGCCTTGAAGCGTCAAAGTCAAAGGTTGAAGCATCAAATTCAAAGGTTGAAGCGTCAAAGCGTCAAAGCGTCGAAGTCAAAGGTCAAAGCGTTGAAGTCAAAGGTCAAAGCGTTGAAGCGTCGAAGCCTCAAAGTCAAAGGTTGAAGCGTCAAAGCGTCAAAGCGTCAAAGCGTCAAAGTCGAAGGTCAAAGCTTCAAAGTCGAAGGTCAAAGCGTCGAAGCCTCAAAGTGTCAAAGTCATAGGTTGAAGCGTCGAAGCGTCGAAGCGTTGAAGTCAAAGGTTGAAGCGTTGAAGCGTTGAAGTTGAAGGTTGAAGCGTCAAAGGCAAAGGTCAAAGCGTCGAAGCGTCGAAGTTGAAGGTCGATGAAGAATCTCTTGAGAAATTGTTGAAACGGAGGGTTGAAGATGTTGAAGAGGAAAGTTGAGGGATTTGGCGGATGAGCAGTTGATGAAGGGAATGGATAGCTTCAGCAGGGGTGGCCACAACTTGTAAAGCACTCCTTTGGAAACGTGAAAGGCCGCACACTGTTCAGCTCAATCACACACTGGTCCACAACATGCGTAGGCAGTATTATCCAAGGTCAAAGATGGAATGGGATGGAGTTGGTTGAAGGTGATGATTTGAGAGTTAGAGAGTGGGCAATAATTAAGGTGAAGGAATTAGTATAATGTCACGACTGCCCCTGGCGTGCAAGGGGCTGAAAACACAGGCACTACTACTCATAGAACTCAAGGATGATTGATTGGATTTCAATGAAGGAGATGAAAGGAGGAGTACAAGTGATGAGAAGGGGAAGGATGAGAAGAACAGTCCAGGAGGTTGTTGAAGAGAGAGTTGTTGAATCCTATAAGAGTAACACCAGGAAGGGGCAAGGTGATATGAGTTAAGCAGGCTAGGTGAAGGTTGTCTTGTGCTGAGATGACACCTACTGGCAGAGGGACTAACCAGTAAGAAGTAGTATACTAATTCCTTGGGGGGAATCAGTCCAGGAGGGAAGGAGAGGCCAGTATATGTGAGAGCTGAGAAGGAGGCCTTGAGGGATGAGTGGCTGGTGTTGCAGGTTGGAGTTCCCATGGTATTACATGTTGAATGATTGGGCTGGAGGCTGCAGTTGACTAATTGGGTGATGGGCCTATCCAGGAAGGTTTGACATGTACTGATCTGGAGTCCTGGGAGTATGGGCTGAACAGACAGTGGAGAGTATGTACTATGTATATACTAAGTGTAGTATGTACTAACTCATATACCAATTGGGTTGAGGAGTGATGAAGGTTGTACCAAGCCATGGAGAGAGTGAGAGGTCCTGAGAAGGTTGGCTGAATCACATGACAGGTGAGGTGTACATGGACATAAAGCTTATACCATACAGGGAGAGGGTGAAGCTGGTGGAAGAGGATGGAGACTGCAAGAGATGCAGAGGTAGTACTATCTGGTGGAAGGTACAGGAGTAGTGAAGTTGGGTTTAATATGAGGGTGAGTTTGATGAAGAGATTGGATTGGTTTAGTTGAAGGAGTGTCAGAACTACAGTTATGACAATTTCACACATTTCAACGTTGCTGCACGGTTGCACCCCTTTGATATTTCACACAAAAATACTTTATTTCACGCAACTTTCAAGAATTAATTTTTTTGAATTCTGACTGCCAAGCCCCGTAGCAGGGGCTCTTAAACCCATAAAAACTTCTTTGGTAATTTTGGAGCCATTAAAACCCCTTCAAAAATGCAATCAAAAAATTAAAAAAATCCATAAAAACAAATTTTTGAATGGGTTTTTGGATCATCATTTTGGCTATTTTTATTGTTTGTCTTTCATTATTTCAGCTGAAATGAATTGAAAAAAAAGAGTCTTCTAATATTTGTTTTGTATTTTTTGGATGTATCCTTTCACCTTAAAAAATTCCTTCAAAAAACGCAACAAGTCAAAAAAATTGAATTTCTCTTTGGACATTTGAATCCGTTTATTTTCAATTTTATTTCATTTTTTTGGGTGAACTAAGCTATCAAAAAACTAAAGAAAAATTCAAAGAGAATAAAAATATTTTTGACAGATTTTTTTGATGTATTGTTTTACTTTAAAAAATTCCTTCAAAAAAGCAAAAAATTCAAAAAATTCATTTTTCTCATTTGACTCTTGGATCCTTATGTTTTTCATTTTGCCCTATTTTTTTTGGTGTTTCAAGCTTTGAGAATTGTAGAACAACTTTTTAAGAGATTTTGAATCTTTTTCAGGATTTTTGTAATTCATTTTTGACCTTTAAAAATTCCATCAAAAAACCAAAAAATTCAAAAAGTTCACTTTTATCAATGGATTTTTGAATCCTTTTGTTGGCCTATATAATTGTTTTTTTTTGTTTGATTCAAGCTTTCAGAAGGTTGAATGTTCAAAAAACAAAAAATCATTTCATTAATACTTTTTCAACATCCTCTTCATTCTTGCATGCACCTTACAAGATTCATTCAAAAAATTAGAAATAAAGAACAAAAATCAATAAAAATATTAAAATTCATTCAACTATGATTGCTTTTATTTTTCTACTTTTTTTTTGGAGGGAACAAAACCTCATTAACAAGATCCAAATTTCTCTGAACAATGGTTTTCCAATATTTGGAATCTTTCTCACAAATCTTTTCCAAGGTGGATCTAGCCTGGTAGGTGGCCAATGATCAGAATTTAAGTTGAATGAGACTATATTTTTGGATTTTTCTAAAATAATGAAGGAAAAGGAAAGTTTTATTAATTTGGAGTGGGAGGGGAATTCAGAGGAAGATAAGTGCAAGGCATTAAAGAAGGAAACAGAACCACTGGACACTTATATTTTTCAGCCATAAGAAAAACATGGCATGTAAATTTTATCCACATATTTATGGGGGCTGGGCCATAAAGTTGTTTAAGTTGCCTTCTTTCTTCTTGGAAAGTTTCACCCAATATATCACACATTAATCTTGTGTCCTTGAAGATTGGGTTTGAATCAAGCTCTTTCACCATTTCTTTCCTGAATTCAATCCAGTCTTCTGAGATCCTCCCCAAGAATATTGCTAAAGCTCCAAAATCACAGTTGCCATCCCCTATGACATCTTGAACATGGGAGATATTTAGAATGGCTGTTTTTGGGGAAATGGAATCTTTGTATTGGAACTAAAACCAAAAATAAGAATTCTTTATAACAGAAATTATGGACTGAAGAAAATACTAACTTCTTCAATTGATACCTGGTAAAATATTCCAGAAGAAGGCAAAGATAATTTGCAGGAAATCTAGAGGATAAATCCAAAATAAATCATACAAAATTAAAAAATGAGAAAATACAAAAAATTTACTCACTTTCTGACGGATTGTTATGGCTGCTGATACCTTCCCCCCAGGAGGATGGTAAGGAGCATCACCATCTTCATTTGATACCTTTAGTTGCTTGATTGTTGTCCCAGGATTTTCTTCAGGAGAAGCAACTTTCTTTTTATAACTTTCATTTAAAATGAATATATGCATGTGAAGGGCTCAAAGAAGAGTGAATTTTTCAAATTTTTTGGTTTTTTGATGGAATTATTCAATTTCAAAAATGAAGTCCAAAAATCCTGAAAAATTTTTTGAAAAGCTCTTGAATATTAGTTATAGAATTCCCAAAGCTTGAAACTCCAAAAAAATAAGTCCAAGTGGCAAACATAAGGATTCATAAGTCAAATGAGTAAATTGAATTTATTGAACTTTTTTGCTTTTTTGAAGGAATTTTTTAAGGCAAATTAATACATCCAAAAAATATGGAAATAAATTTCAATTCTCTTTCAATGTTTTTTTTTAACTTTTGAATAGTTTGAATTAGCAAAAAAATGAAATAAAAAGGAAAATAAAAGGATTCAAATGTCCAAAGAGAAATTCAATTTTTTTTGATTTTGTGTACACTGTTTCTTGAAGGAATTTTTTAAGGTGAAAGGATAGATCAAAAAATTATGAAAAAAATATTTTAAGACTCTATGAATGTTGGTAGAAATTTATGGCGGCTGAAAAAATCAAAACCAAACTTAAATAGCCAAAATGATGATTCAAAAACCCATGCAAAAATTTGTTTTTACGCATTCTTTAAATTTTTTGATTGAATTTTTGAAGGGGTGCTAATGGCTCCAAAATAAACAAAGATTTCTTTTAGGGTTTCAAGAGCCCCTGCTACAGGGCTGCGCAGTAATAATTCAAAAAAAATGAATTCTTGAAAGTTGCAAGAAATATAGTATTTTTGTGTGAAATACCAAAGGGGCGCAACTGCGCAGCAATGTCAAAATGTGTGAATTAAAGGGTTGTATGCGTGAGAAAATTAATTCCCTATTTGAATTTTTTTAGATTTATATTTTTAATTTCATCCATTAATTTATTTTTTATTTTTTTATTTAAATCAAAAAAAGCAATAATAGATAGAAAAAATTAAAAAAAATGTTGAAAAATGTATATATATATATATTATAAAAAGGCAACTCATATGTGTCCAAAATTGGCATTTGAAACTCAGATGTGTTGAAAAAAACTTTTTGGGCCCACTTGAAAATTTAAAATTTGCCTTTTATTTATTTTTATTTAACCAAAAATGACAATTTTTTGATTTTTTGGTTGATTTATGATTTTTTTTTGTATTTTTATTTTGCTTATTTTGTTTATTTTAGTTTTTTAATTTTTTAATTTATTTATTTTTTTCCCTAGAAGCTTCTAGTCGTGTGGCATGAAAAACAACTACATTTAAGTTGTTTACAGCCCCATACATCTTGAATATAGTTGGGTGTGGTGCCACACCACCTGGGCCGCCGTGTGAGGGCTGCACAACTACAGTTGAGTTGTGTGGAGGCTAAACAACCCGATTGTAGTCGCGTAGCATGCCACATGGACCAAATGAGTTGTTTAAATGGCCAATTTAGGCTGTTAATTTACCATAACCCTTATTTTAATTTGGTCTAAATTCAATGCAATATTTATTTTTAGGTTTGTGATGAATTCAAAACCCTAAAAAACCTGTACAAAACTGAAAATGGGTTGTGTGGAATGGCTCACAACAGCCATTCATGCATCAGAGGCATTGTGAGCTTGGCCTCACAACCTGATTTGAGTCATAGTGTGCCAATGATGAGTCATTCAAAACTCCAGGGTTGTGAGGAAAGAAAAAAAATTGAAATAAAAATAAATTTAAATAAGTAAAAATTAAAGCAAACAAAAAAAATACAACAAAAAGAGTTCAAAGAAAAATCAAAAAAATTGACAAAAAATGTGAAAATTTCACAACTCCAGGGCAATGAATGTAAATTTCTTGAACTATGAATAAATAAAAATTAAAAATTAAAAAATTAAAAACATTTGCCCCCCCCCCAAAAAAAAAACTTAATAATAAAAATTAGAAACAACAATATACATGCAATACAGCCCTGAAATAAAATACAATACTAAAAGATATTTTAATAAAATACAATCAAATACAAAAGTTTTATTGAATATTAAAAAATAAATTTAATTGAATACAATCAAATACAAAAATTTTATTGAATATTAAAAAATCAATTTAATTGAATCAAAAAAACTTTCAACTAAGTTAAATAAAACAAAAAAAATAATTTATATGATTTAATATAGTCAATCAATCAGCCCCCAAAAAAATGAATTTAATTCCACCTCAATGGAATAGCCCTAAAGTAAAAATGCCAAAAAAGGAAAAGTTCATGTTGGGAATGCCACTCGTCCCCGCAGCCAATAGACGACTTCTTCCTCCTTGACTACAATCTCTTGAAACCTATCCCCGGGAGACCAATCCCCGTGGATCTCCGGGGAGAACGGCCGCATTCTCCTCTTCCAACTCTTCTTTGTTTGTCAGCGGGGGCGACGGGGCTGTTTTGGTTCTCAAAGTTCTCAAAAACATCCTCTTTGATATTTGGATCTCCTCTTTTATATCTCGATCTACTTTTCTTTCTTTTCTTTTCTTTCTCACTTTCTTTCCTGTTCCATCTCTATTCTCTTCTGGTCTCATTCTTCTTTATTTTTCCATCAAGATTCTCTCAACCGTCAAACCACCACTCATCCACTGGCCGACTGACCTCTTCGAACCCATATTATACGCTCCAAACATACTTGTCGTCATTCCTTGTCTGGTAAGGTGATCCGTACCTCAACTCTGTGACTAACCATCAGCTTATCTCTCTATCAAACTAGCTTGTATATCTTTCTCGCCTCAAATCCTCTCCTTCTTGACCGCTCAACTTCTTATGTCCTATTGCTTGTTGGTTCTTTTTTTCTCTTCATTTCTATTTCTTCCTTTCTATGTTTTCTGTTTCTGATGTTAAGAATCTTAGTCTGCTGGTTATTATTTCTCAAATCATTCTGTGAAATTTTATCAGTTCAAATTTTTTTAAGCTGATCCAATCATAAGAAGTAAAAAAATTCCTTATGATGGGATCAGCCCAACACAAGTTGAACTTATTTCATTGGACTAGTGCAAAAAAAAATAAACCCCCCCAAACAAATATGGCTAGTCCATTGAGGGGGACTTGATAAAAATCCAACTCAATGGACTATCCCTAAATTAAAAATTCCAAAAAACTACATGTTCAACTTGTGTTATACTGATCCCATCATCTTTATATTAAAAAAAGTACAAGATCAGAATCAGAAGTACATCTAAGGACAAACCCAGATGACAAAATAAAAAACCAAACAATGAAATGAAATTAATTCTACAAATTTGAATACAAATCCAGCTGTGTTTTGCGATTATCAACCCAAACAGAAGATTTCTTTGAATTCAAACAAGATTTTTTTTATAAAATTGGTGTTATTGGAATAAAATCTCCCTCAAGTAATAAATGAACCCAATGGTCATTTTTAACAATGGAAATGAAGATTTCTACCCATTAAAACACATTTTAATAGGATTATAAGGATAACATGAAATAAATGAAATAAAAAAATGGCCTTGCACAAGTATCTTCTATTATTTGACCCATATACAACTTTGAAGGCCATATTGAAGATGTATTTTTATGGATTTCTTCAAAATCAAGTTTTTTTTTGATCTTTTGTGCCTATTTAATACCACCAAGTATCTTAGAATAGCATTCATTAAATTTACTCAATGTTTCTATTTTTTATCTTTGGACTTTAGACCATAAAGTTTAATGATAACCAAGTAATTTAGCAATGAGTCTTAATCCAAAATTTTCATCAACAAAAGGATCCCAAAACTCACCCATGAGCTCATATAAGCTCTCAGGTATTTGATTGAGGTAGTTCAAGTTTGGTTCCTACAATCAAAACTCACTTATTCAAAATTCAAATCTCATCAATCAAATCAATATTCACAAAATATTGGCTTCTGGTTGAATTCTACTGCACATCTTCTTCTGCAGCAAAGGATTCCAATTCCAAATGAAGGGAGCCTAATTCACTTTTTGTCTCTTCCTCTGAACTATGAAATTCATAATCTGAGGCTGAGGTCTATGAATTGACACCTGACCTTCCTTATTTGAGCATTCATTTTCCATTGTTGAGAAATTGCCCCAAATATATTCCATGTAGAATGCATGCTAGTTCAACATATCAGGGCATATCAGAGTTAGAAAACTGGCCATTAGAAACCCACAATTTTTTTGGCCAAACCCACCATTTTTAATGGTGGGTTTCTAAAATACAAATAACCCCTCACGAGTGTATTTCAAAATGGGAGTTTTCATGAAAATGGCCAATTTCAAACATCAAATCCACATTTTATGTAAAATCCATTCATTAAATGCAAAAAACACCATCCATACATCAACAAATCACATTCACCAATACAAACCTTCCTCATCACCTTTTCTAGTTCTATTCAATAATAAAGATCATTCCTCTAATTTCAAAAAATCACTCAAACAACTCAACCTGAAACCAATCCAAAAACAACAAAAAAAATCCATTGGAAATCAAACTTGTAAGAAACTCTCCCTAAAATATCAAAAAAAAAAAATTAAAAAAAATCCAGAGAATCCCCACTCGGCGTCAAATCATATTCACTATGAATGGTAGCAATCATCTCAACCAATTCAGAAAATCAAGCAAGAAAATTAGGATCCTTTAATTATTTGGCCACCACAACAACTCCATCTAACAACACCAGTTATTACCAGCATCATCATCATCATCCAGGCCCAAGGAAAAATCTTCACTAACTTCAAGTATTTGAAGAAAGATCTTCATCCAAAAATCCTCATCCACCTCCTAGGGATCAAATACTAGATCCATTCCAAGATCCAAACTCAAGCCATCATCCTCAACTAATCTCAATTCATAGGCTATCCCAACATGACTTGAGATCAAAATGGGTCTTTTGGCTCCTAAACCGTCCTCCAACCAAAATATTCTTCAAGGAGGAATTTGGTGAGGCCATTCCCCAATCAATCATTATCTTCAACTCCTCTCAATTAAAAATCTATATCAACATGGCTTGAGATCAAAGATGGTTGTACATAGAAAATGTTTTCTTTCCTCCTGACCTTCTTCCAAGCATCATGTCACTACAATAACGTAATCTTCCAAAAAGAAAAGCCCAAAAAACCATTCAAAAAATCTTGTAGAATCTTTTCATTTTCTCTCCATTTCCCCAGAGCAAACATCTGAGCCTAAAAAATACAACATATCTTACATCACTCCAGTCCTGACTTAAGTCTTTAATTACTTCAATAAAATCTTTGATTAATTTTCTGATTGTCAAGCCCTTAGGGAGGATTGACAATCCAGGAACCTGGCTTGATTTATTGATCTGATCATCATCCAAGATTTTATCAATTGCCTTAAGTGTCAAGCCCTCAAGGAAGATTGACAATCCAGGCACCTGGCTTGATGGATTTTCTCTCATATTTTTTTCCCCCTTCTTTTTCTCTAAATTTATGTTAATCCTCACGCGCGCTTGCGCTTGTTGTTCTCCAACTCAAAAAAAAACTGCACTGGCTCAATCAACAGGGGCCTTTAAGCAGCCCAAACATCACTAAGGGACCAAGGATTTACAAGTATATCCCCTACATAGCCTAGCCGTGGTTGGCTTAGGTCAAATCTTTCAGCTTGTTGGTTTGTTGGTTGTCAAGTAAGGAAAGGATGAGTTGGATGAGTATTTTTTTATATGAAGGGGAATGAGTCCTTGTTGGTTTTTTTTTACCCTCATTGTACCCTTTCCTCCTATACAGGAAAAATGCAGCGACCACCATCATGCCCCCCTTCCTCCCTGGTGCATGTTATATTTACAACAGAAGATAAAATATGATATTAAGATGAATTGCAAAACGATTCAATTGGTGACAAGTGTTGATTCAAAGAAAGAGGAAAGAAAAGAAATAAGAAAAGAAAGAGGAATGGGAAAGTGGAAATGGAAATGATATGAAAGAGTGAAGGCCTTTGTGTCTGTGTATCTCTACATCAAAATTCAAGTGGATAAGATGGTTGAGAGCTTTTATTTCAGTGTTTCAAGATTTGTTATTACCTAAGAGCAGAGAAAAAAATAATTTAGAGACAGATGAAACAAGATTAAAAGTAAAATAGAGGTAAGGTTGAACTGGAGGTTGCATATGCTGAAGAAGGACAAAAAGGGTCCTGAGATAGGGCATTTGGGATGCAGAAGTTGTGCAAGGAGCTTTTGGTTTAAGGGAGAGATCAAAGAGCACAGCGTGCTGCAAATTTGACTTGTGGGTGACTGCAAAGATTGCAAGATCTTGGTTGGATTGTAAGAGGAAGAATTAGAATGTTCGTGCAAAGTGTAAAAGGAAAAGTTGGATGATAAAACTGGACCAGGATGTTGGTATTCCAAAGGCCAGTTGAGCATACAGAAAACAGCCTGTAAAGGAATATGAAAACAAATGAGAGTATGGAAAAACAGAGATGAAACCTCTGCAGGCTAGGTGATGGCCTTGATTATACTAAGTAGAGTGTTTCAGGCACTGTTCAACAATAGAACAATCCTCCAAGAATAAATTGATTAGTGTAGAGTAACAAAGCATTCAGCTCCTGAGGTTGATTTGATTGGTCCGTTGGAACCTACCGCAATATTTTGGTTGATGGTAATCAGGTTGATGAGTTTTAATTATTAAAATATTGACCAATCCTCCCAAGTTGAGTCAATGGTGTGATGTCAAATTTGGCTTGTGATCAGGGCTGGATGCTGAGATGATACTGAGATAAGTTCCAAGAAAGATGAGACAAGAAAGATTAGAACTGAAGAGAAAGAAGGAATTCAAGGGGAGAATTTATAAGAGTCTAGGTACCTTGTCTCACAGATGACAGGCAAGTGGATCTTCTCAAGGAGAAGCCTGGTTTCTGTGAGTTGGATGCGCTGCTTTCTTGTCTACTTCAGCAGGTCAACTTATGAAGAGGAAGGAGATAAAAAGTGGCAAGAAAAACACAGGTGAAAATAACTTAAAGTGAAATGTTAAATTCACGGCTCAATGGGCCGTGTGGCACCCAAAACAACTCAAATGAGCCGTGTGGCACCCTGCACAACTCAAATGAGCTGTGTGGCACGCTAAACAAATAAAATCAACTTGTGTATCCTCCACCAAATAATAAATAATAAATAATAAATAATAAATAATAAATAATAAATAATAAATAATAAATAATAAATAATAAATAATAAATCATAAATAATAAATAATAAATAATAAATAATAAATAATAAATAATAAATAATAAATAATAAATAATAAATAATAAATAATAAATAATAAATAATAAATAATAAATAATAAATAATAAATAATAAATAATAAATAATAAATAATAAATAATAAATAATAAATAATAAATAATAAATAATAAATAATAAATAATAAATAATAAATAATAAATAATAAATAATAAATAATAAATAATAAATAATAAATAATAAATAATAAATAATAAATAATAAATAATAAATAATAAATAATAAATAATAAATAATAAATAATAAATAATAAATAATAAATAATAAATAATAAATAATAAATAATAAATAATAAATAATAAATAATAAATAATAAATAATAAATAATAAATAATAAATAATAAATAATAAATAATAAATAATAAATAATAAATAATAAATAATAAATAATAAATAATAAATAATAAATAATAAATAATAAATAATAAATAATAAATAATAAATAATAAATAATAAATAATAAATAATAAATAATAAATAATAAATAATAAATAATAAATAATAAATAATAAATAATAAATAATAAATAATAAATAATAAATAATAAATAATAAATAATAAATAATAAATAATAAATAATAAATAATAAATAATAAATAATAAATAATAAATAATAAATAATAAATAATAAATAATAAATAATAAATAATAATTAATAATTATAAATTATATGCAGTAGTGTATGGGCCCCCACGCGTTCAGGGGCCCTACACAAATCCCACAGGTCGTGTGGGACCCTACACAACTCTCACAGGTTGTGTGGGGCCCTATACAACTCCCACAGGCCGTATGGGGCCCTACACAGCTCCCACACAACTGGAGCCATGAAGTGAACATTACCCTCCAGTAAAAGATAAGACAATTAACAAATATAAACACAAAGACTTAACTGGGTTGATGAACCAAGTGATGAAGAGTGGTGACTAGGCTAATGGAAGATTAGAGTAAGAAATAAGAATTGCAGTGGAAGGAGCACATTAATTGATGAGTGATGGTGTGATTTTTACTAACTCATGTGTTCCCTTTGATAGGAATGATGATTGGCACTTTGGAGCAAAGTAGGAGACTTTAGAGTACTTTTTCCTTGTGGATCAGTTTGGATTTGGCCTGACAGGTTACAGGAATGAGCCAGTTGAGCAAGACATAAAGAATGAAGCTAGTCTGGAATGGAAGACCAGAGGAGAATGACAATGGAGGATGAATAGTTTGGATGGAGTGTGGAAAGGATATTATCTTAGCACAAAGTTTCCCTATGCCAGGTGTATCTGAGGCTCCATACCCTCTTGTAGGTTACATTAGAATGGGCTGTGAGAGGGAAAGAATGAATTTGAATGGCCTCACATTGAAACTATGTGAGGAAGATTGATTGGATTGGAAGGAGGGAAAGATCAGGTTTAGAGGATCAAAAATGAGGGGATGGATGTCAATTGAGGGATGATGAGCGGGAATGAAAGAGGTGAAGTAGACAAGATTAAAATTTATATAGTAAATTGGAGAAAAACCCACTTATTTCCAGGTAAATCCAACACACCTAATGTGAAATAAGTGGGTTTTTGGCTTGATTAATGGCAGGTTTGAAATGGTGGATTTGGTTTGAACCCCACCATTAGAAATGTCAGGTTTTATTAAATCTTTTACGCCCTATTTCTCACTGCTTGACTTGAATGTTTTCAAAGACTAGCCACGCATCAATTCCCAGTTTTGAAAAAATTATTTGTCTTTTTTCCTGCTACGAAAGGCTTTCACAGGAGGAGGGTCAAGGAGTTCTGGGACCTCATAGTTACAGAGTTGAATGATTACATTATTTTCCATATCAATCAAATGGCACATCAAATTTTGTGCACCACCACCAGTCAATTTCAGTTGTGAATCATCTCTTTCCTCAATTGTAACCATAGATGAGGATACAATTGGGGTGGCACACAACCACCCCACCTACTATAGGGAAATCTTAGATCATCCTGAGCGCAAAGGAGGAGGCTCAGTGCAAGGTATAAGTGACAAATAGCAATGCTAACTGCAAAGAGCAAACTGGGTTTTAATGGATCAACAAATAGAAAGAAGAATGAGTTGTTCCAATGGAAGGAAACTAAAGTCAAGCCCAATTTGATGGCTGGATTTAGCGAAATTGCAAGAATTTATGAAATTTACTCAATGAGGAGAAAATCTTCAGGCAGGGGGCATAGCCTTTATAAGGTAATCCAATGATGAATAGATTCAACCTGATGGAAATTTACCTACAGCTAGGGAGAAATGATGCAAATAATTACAGGAATGAAATGGGAAAATTAAAGAATATTCAATTTGTTCCAAGGTTGTACTGTAGGTGGGGGACAATAGATAATCAGAGTAAAGAGGTGTAATTGATGAGACATGGAAGGAATGAAATGTCAGGAAAATGTGAGTGGAAATATATAGTTATTCAGGGAAGGGGGCTAGTCCATTTGGCAAACTATACAGTTGATATGGCTATCTAGGCATGGGTGGGAACTAGTGTTATTTTGTGACCAAGAATGGAATTCTAAGTTTAGAAGAGAAAAGCTTTAATGGATGATTGACTGGATCAGAGTTAAATGCAAAGATTTGCAAGTATATAATGAGTAAACAAGATTTGAAGGTTGTTGCGCAAGCCAGATTTAGTAAGCTGAGGGCATCATTGATGTTGTGATTTATTTGTGTCACGCTTATGGACTGAGGTAGATGGTACTGAGTAAAAGCATATTTCAAAATGATGAAGACAATGACCCTCAATCTTGAAGAGTGTCATGTTCCTGGATATAAAGCTGCATGATCCTTTGATCCTCTAGATGAATTCCATTTGATTCCAAAGTTTATTATCTCACTGTATACCCTTACATTTTACTTAATTTGTTAAATAGATTTAAAATCAATTATTTTTTCATCCTCCTCTTTCCATTTTGAAAACTTTATCCGCCAAAACCAGAGATGTGTTCCCAGTACTGCTTCCCTTTTTATTCAACACAAGTGCAAGCAATTTTTTCTTTGTAAATTGGCTTGCTTCTTTACTTCAAATAGAAAGCCATCAATTGATACTCCTGTAATTTCTACAAGTGAAGTCCTAATTCCACTGTCTGCTCTGCGTATGAGGTATCACATCCAACCACTACCAGAGATTGAGTTTCTTGGAGTCCGGGACCCAGGTTAGGGAGGTTAGAGACAAACTAAATTGATTGAATGAAACTAATAAAATGATATTTTTGTCCTTGTTAGTATTGCCAAGATTCTGGAGGTACACCACCAAGAAACCACTACTGTATTTTGGACCCCCAACCAAATTTTAGATGAATCAAGTGGAGTCCAAAGGGCCAAGGAAGTTGCAAGGTGAAGAGTGGGTTGAAGCAATCATCAAGGAGACAAGAGAGTAAAAAAATGGAAATGAAGGATAAAGCACAGGACAGGAGGAAGTGAATGAAGGAAATGGGGATGAAGGAGGGAAGGGAACATAACAGGAGGAAGGAATTTCAAGGGAAAGGAATGGAATGGAAGGTCAAAGCAAAGGAACCCAAGGCAACTCATAGTATCAAATGATAATAATGTGAGACGGTTGACTTGCAATATTGGAGATGTTTTATTGCAAGTTTCAAGGAACAGAGCCCATGTAGAACTCTTGGAGAAAGGTGAATGGAATGCCAAACCAAAGAGGGCTTGGACTCCAATTTGCAACAACATCTTTGGGGCGGCGCTGGTGGCACAAGTTCTTGTGTTGCAACGGATGTCTTGTTTGATAAATGATGAAGCTCTTGAGGAATTTTAATTTATAGTCCTGTACAGCCACCCACAGTTATCTGGTACCCTTCAATCGCTTGATTGTGGAGATTTGGGCAGGTTCATTGAGAACATGGAGGTCGCTAGGGTTTGAGTTGATCATCACCAATCTTCTGCTGACGACCAGAGTTATTAGCGTGTGGGCGTTCTTTACATACAACAGCTTTTGTTCTTTGAACTCTAAGGGGACTTTAACATCTTTTGTTCAAGTTTTTTTCCCTGAATGTCTCAGATAGTATTTCTGTTCCATCGCTACCAAACTATTATCATCTTTATCCTCTACTCCTTGATTCCTCATTTACCAGGTTCTGGACCTTGATCTTGGTTACATTTAAATATTTTTGTAACACTCAGGAGGGCAGCCTAAACAGCACCTTTCCCCCCCACAGAACTGCCACGGCCTAGAACCGTTTGGAGTCTTACATTTGGTCCCCCGGGCCGGGATTGAACCAGCAACCTTGGGATTTACAGTCCCAACTTGAAGAATCAATTCCGAAATCCAATCCAATTTTTTTCCTTCTTTTCTTTCTTTGTCTGTTTGTTCTTTTTTTCAGATCTGACCTGTGGAGGCAACTTGGTCTAGAAGTAAGTCCTCCCAATTGTGCACTGCCTGGGCAAGACCCGCATTGTTTTTGTGAAACTCTACTCTTGCCACACTTGTGAGCCACCTTGGAACTCTGCTTGTTTGGATCCCTTAGGAACCCTTCAACATGGAATCTGCTGGATCCTCTTTATCTGTTTGGGCCAAGATGGTCAAAATCAAACCTCAGAAAAATAATTTAGGCTTCAATGGGACCAATGTCAAAAAATTACTGGACTCCTATGAGATGGCTGCGGAAGTGGATGGTGCCAGCGAATATGATATGGCTTATTGGTTACTGTTTTTTATCTCTTCTGACAAAGTCATGGAGGTTATCAAATTGTTTGAGGGATTTGAAACTCACAACTGGCGGCTCCTGAAGGAGGCTATGTTGGCCTATTGGGGAAAAATAGATGAAGCCAGATTTACTTTGCAAGACTTGGATGCCCTGGTTTCTCAATGGATTTCCAATGGTGGAATCTCCTCAGCCTCTGACTATCAGACTTTCAGAAAGTCTTGGGACCCTATCCAGTCCTATCTTATCCGGAACAATCACTTTGATACGTTGGGCAAAATTTGAGTGCAATTTTTTCAGTCTTTCTCTCCAGGAGTGCAGGAAAGAATTAAGGACAAATTGGTGAAATCTGGATCCATGATCACAACAAGAGACAATTGGTTCAAGCTCCCTGCTTTCATGGTTCTTAGGAATACTGTGGATAAAGTGATGAAAGGTCAAACAGCTCTTACCATTGAAAAACCTAAAATCACTGAACCAGTCCTTGCCCCCTCTTTTCAAGAATCTAACAAAATCATGAATAAGATGGAAGCCAATTGCAGACCTAAACCCAATCCTCAGACCCACCGGGAGACACCTACTATAGATGAGATCACTAAATTACTTCAGGCATTTGAGAATAAAATAGATCAGAAAATATCCTCTTTAGCCACTCCTAAACCTGACAATTCTGTTCCTAAATCTACTCTAGTGTGTTATTATTGCCATAGGGAAGGCCATGGTACTGGTAGATGTCCTGAACTCCAGAAGGACAAGGAGGAGAGGTTAGTAGAGCAGAAGGGAAATAATTTCTTCCTTCCTAATGTTGCTTTGATCCCTTTCAATTCATCTTGTCCAATCAGTCATGTGGTGGCCTCAAACCAACCACAAACTACCAAGAAGGCATCCTTGGTCTCTGTGGATTATTGATCATCCTGTGGAACTCTGCAACCTTGGTATCCTCCAGCTATCACTTCCTCCAGCTTCCCTGGCACCTATCAATCTGATCCAGCTAGGAAACGCCATGAGAAACCAAAACCTCATAAGTCTCCCCCTGTTCCATCCTCAATCCTGCAGAAACCCGTTAAACGTCAATCTTCACCTGAGCCTCCTTCCTCTGATGTGGAAGACATGGAAGTAGAAAGGGAACCACTTATGGAAAGTTTCCAGGACAACTCTTATCTTCCCCATCTTCAACCTGTCCAACCCTCACATCCTCTTCCAGCACCTACTTCACCTGATCTTCCTCCCTCCACCCACCCCTAAGTTTGATTTGAGAGGGGCATCTCCAAGGACTACCCTAATGCTGTGGAACAAGTATTAAAGAAAATTTATGATCTTAAAATCCCTGATCTATCTGTGGCTGAACTCCTGTCAATCTCTCCATCTGTGGCAGAAGGGATGAAGAAATGGGTTTCTCCTCAACGTGTGGAGATTGGTCCGGACAAATTAAAGGTCTCCTCTGGTACTCTGATAGAGGATTCTGGTGGAACAGATACCTCTTCAGATACCAAACTGTATTCCTGTCCTCTTGGTTTCCTTCCATGTTGTCTTGGTGATTCAACTAAAACGGTTTCTCTCCTTGTGGATTTGGGTTCTCAGCTCAACTTGATTTTGGACTCCATGGCCTGCAAGCTAAAACTTAGCCCAAGGGTCAGTTTCAACTCTGCGGTTTATGGAATTGGGAATCAGTCCTGTGAACTGGTTGGTATTGCTGAGGATATTCCTGTTCAAATTGGTCAAAATATTGTTGGCACTTGTCACTTCTGGATCACTTGTCTTGATGGTCCCATGATCTTGGGAAGGCCTTTCTTAATGGACTTTGGTGCTACCCTGATGTTTTCTGATCAAGTTGGGGAGAGAATTTCCCTCCCTGATGCTGATGGCAGAAAGATTGAATTCCCCCTTTGTTCTTTTGATTCTGGTCGTTGGGAAAGAGACTTCCCTGGTCACCCTTCCAAATCTGTCCTAAAAGGAAAGCAGGAAGAAAACTCTGATTCATTTCATCCTCATTTTTTAGCAGAATAGTTGGCCCTACTGATAGTTGTTGTTCTCCTCAGCCTCAGACTTCAACTCATTGACCAACTTCCACCTCAGAGGCATATCTTTCTTTTTCCTCATCATTTCCTTCTCATCCAAATAAGATCATAAATCAAACACATGAAAAATCCAAAAAATCCAAAAATATTTCTTCTCTGTCTAGATCTGTTGTATCTTCTCTTCCTTTTTCTTTTCAGCCTGATAACTCATCCTCTATTCCGTTTTTGAATCTCCGCAATGATTCTAAACTAGATCTCAATCCTAATTCTTTTCTTGGTGGCTTTGGTATGAAGGAGTATGGTCTTAGGTGGAGGCAATTTGGGGTAGAAGTAAGTCCTCCCAATTGCACACCACCAGGGGCTTCTACTACTTTTGTTTTCAAAACTCTACCCTGTGCCACACATGTGAGCAATGTGTTATCTTTTGGATCCTCTTTTATGGAGAAGGCACCTTTCAAGGACACAGCAGAACATCAGACTTGGAAGATGTTGGAACATGGCCTCAGTTTTTGTAGTCAGGTCTCACTGGTCAATGCTTGGAGGAAGCAGGGATTCCTCTCCTTTGCCACCAAGTACAAACCAGTAGCAAAGAAGGTCCAGCCAGTCAACCAACCAATGCCTCTCAACCTCAATCCTCCTCTTATGCGTCCTCCGCTATCCCGCAATCCTTACTGTGGTCTATCCAAATCCCTCACTGCTCCATTTATTCCCTCTGTTTGGGTCACTGAAGAACGTCTGAAAGTGGTCAACTTTGGTCCAGATGGATGGCTTCTTCCTGATGAGTTAAATTTGATCAAAAATATATTGTCTCTAAGGGAAAAATCTATTGCATTCTGTGAAGAAGAGAGAGGTCTCTTAAAAGAATCCTAAGCTCTCCCTTACATCATCCCCGTAGTTGAAAATGACCCTTGGCAAAAGAAAAAGATCCCAATCCCTGCTGCCAAAGTCAACAAATTCATCAAATTGGTCTGCAAACAAGTCCGAACTGGTTTATAAAAACAATTGACTTCTAGCTATTCCAGTCCTGTTTTCTGTGTTCTAAAGAGTAATGGTAAACTTAGAGTATTTCATGATCTCCAACCTCTTAATAAAGTTACTATTAAAGACTCTGGCGTGCCGCCTGCCACTGAAGAATTAGTTGAATCCTTCTCTGGGAGAGATTGCTATGGTCTAGGTGACATCATGGGTGGCTATGACAAACAATCCTTGCATCCTATCTCTCGTCCCCTCACTACTTTTGATACCCCCCTTGGTTGATTTCAGCTGAATTGATTGCCTCAAGGTGCCACCAACTTGGTTGCAGTCTATCAGGCTCAGATGATGTGGATCCTCCAGGATGAAATCCCGGATCATGCGGGTATCTTTATTGATGATGGTGGGATTAAAGGTCCAGTTTCTGACTATGATAATGAGCGCTTACCTTGGCACTCGGGAATCCGTGGATTTATGTGGGAGTATGCTACTGTCTTGGAAAGAATTTTGTTTTGAATCGAGGAATCTGGCCTTACTGTCTCTGGATCAAAACTTGCCGCCTGTGTCCCTGCCTTGGAAATCGTTGGTCATATAGTCTGCAAGGACGGAAGAAGGATGGAACCCTCTAAATTCAACAAAATCATTTCCTGGCCTACCCCAATAAATCCAACGGAAGTTAGAGGTTTCCTAGGTGTTGTAACTTATGTCAGGATCTTCATTCCCTCATTATCCAAAATCTGTATTCCCTTGCGTCGCTTAACCAGGAAGGATGCTGAATGGATTTGGACACAAGACTGCTGAGAGAAATATAGTTGATAAGGAAACCAAGACCGGACTGGATTGCCATAGGCAGAAAATCAGAAAGAGAATTAAGAAAAAAATCTCCATCAGAATAGAAAAGGGGAAATAGAATCAACACCAACGGAAGTCTTTTATGAGACAGTTGGAATGCAACAAGCTGCAAGGATAGAATAAAATAACTGGAGAAGCGCCTTGAACAATCTGGAAAAAAGGATCAGTGAGTATCATAAACAATGGAGTCGGGATTGTCCTTACTTGAATTGAGCTGGCTGCAGGGCAGTCATTTGACAAGACGATTGAGGCTCAGAGATGGCGAGTGGGTAGGTAGTTACAGTGAGATCCCGCAGGAATCAAGCATGGGGTTGAATTAGATTTGAGTCTGGTTGCGCTCTCTTGATTTGGAGTCTTACCACCCAGTAAAACACAACAATAGCGCCGGTGGAGTAAAAGAAGATGAAAGAGGGAAAAAAAACATAAAGAACAAAAGAGACAAATAATAGAAAAAGAGATGTGAGTAGAAATCAAATTGACTGTAGAGTTTCAGCTCAACAACTGCAAACAATCATTTCAGTTGCTCAAAACAATTGTTGGGAAAGGCATTGTTTTGAAAAAGATCACTTATGGACCCGGAGCCGGCAAGATCAAGCTGGCAGTGGACTCAAGTTATCAATCTGTTGGGGCTGTTATTACCCAGGAAGATGAAAATGGTTTGGATCGCCCTGCTCTGTATGAATCTCTTCTTTTCTCAGATGTGGAATCCAGGTACTGCCAGCCAAAACTGGAACTTTGCGGTGTGGCCCAAATGTTGAAGAAGCTTCAGACTGTCCTTTGGGGTCAACTGTTCAAGTTGCAAGTCGATGCACAATCCATTATTGAAATGATCAATGCCCCCAGCCTCCCAAATGCTCCAATGACTTGTTGGGTGGCTTTCATCCAGTTGTTCTCTTTTGATATTGTTCACAGGCCTGGAAAATCTTTCACCATGCCTGATGGTTTATCTCGACAACCTATTGGAGACGATGAATCAGAGGTTGGAATGGATTTTGATGAGGAAGAACCCTTGGTCCGCCCTGTCTTTGCCTTCTCCTCCCAAAATTACTCTGGTTTCCCGCAAGGTTTCTGGCTTAAGTTAGAGCAGTACCTTTCAACTCTCCAAAGAACCCCGGATCTCTCTGCCAAAGAATTTTGGTCCCTTAAAAGGAAGTCCTCCAACTTCTTTGTCCAAGGTTCTAGGCTTATGAAAAGAGCAACTCCTTGTGCACTTGTTGTGATCACTATTGCTTCTAAACAAGATTTGATCCTGGAAAATCTCCATGAAGGCCTTGGTCATTGTGGGGAAACCAAAACTTATCAACAAATATCCAAACAATTTTGGTGGCCATCCCTGAAGAAATCCGTTGCTCAATGGTGTAGGAGTTTGGAAGTGTGCCAGAAACATGATCCTAGGCGCCTGGCAGAAATTTGTTACCCCACTGGAGAGTCCACTGTCTTTGGGAGGATTGCTATGGATGTGGTTCACATTAAGGCTGGAGGAGCTAAGTACCTCATTGTGGCTAGAGATGATTTTTCTGAATGGGTTGAAGCAAATTTTCTTCAGAACCTCAGCTCTGAATCAGTAGCAGCTTTCCTTCATGAGACTTGGACAATGTGTTATGGCTTTGCATAATCTTATTTTACGGATGGTGGCTCGGAATTTGGTGGAAAACTTGCTGAAATGATCTGATCTCTCCCTGGACAACATAGAGTTACTACTCCCTATTATCCTGAAGGAAAAGGCATGGTGGAAAGAGGCCATGCTCCTTTGTAGGCTGCTCTGGTTAAATTGGCTGGTGAAAGTGGGAAGAATTGTCAGAAGTTTCTCCCCTTGGTCCTCTTCTCTGATCAAATTTCCACCAAGCAAACCACTGGTTACTCTCCTTATGAAATCATCTTTGGTCAGAGGGCTGTTCTTCCTCTTGATCTTGAAATGGATTCTTTCTTGGGCATCCCTTGGGAACAAGTTTCCTCAACTACTGACCTATTAGTTGCCAGATCAAAGCAACTAGAGCGGAGTGAAGATATTTGTAACAAAGCTTATCAGAAGATGATGGAATCAAGAGGAAAATCAGTTCAGTATTGGGAAGATAAACACCTAAATCAAATCAGGGAACCTTTAAGCCCTGGTGATCTGGTATTGGCTTATAATCGTTCTTTGGAAGCTCAGTGGGGAAAGCTTTTCTCTAACCGCTGGAATGGTCCTTATTGAGTAGTCCGTCAAGTTAGAGGCGGATCATATCTTTTGGAGGAACTGGATGGTACTCAGATGGCCAGAAGGTTCTCTGCTGATCAGGTCAAGAAATTCCATTCTTGTGGAGGCAACTTGTTCCAAAAGTAAGTCCTCCCAATTGTGCACCACCAGGGTCATCTCCTGCGTTTTGTTGTGAAAATATACTTCATGCCACGCATGTGAGCACCTGGGACGCCTTCTTCATTTTATCTCAGCCACTTCTAGGATTTTTGGTTGGATTGACATCTTTTTTTTCAACCACTCTCAAAAACAAAATGGCCATTCTTTGGTTTCAATCATCTTTCTTTCCTTTTTTTATGGCATCAAACTTGGGAGCAGACTAGGGACAGTCTGTAAGTTGGGGAGAGATTTGTTGCCCCATCCTGGACACCCTAGCCACCTTAGGACCTCAATCCATAAACTGTTGCCCAAACGTACCGTCCGGCATTAAAAAAAAAAAAATCAACTTATCCTCAGGCTCATCCAAACCGTCATCATCACGCATCGCGCGTCCTTATCCTTGCCCTTTGCCCGTCCTTTATCTGCGCGCATCGCGCGTCCTTCATCTGTTTTGCTCATCATCCTTGCTGTTGCGCGTTGCTTGTCATCTCTGCCCTCGTAATTGCGCGTCCTCATCTTTGTTGTCGCGCGTCCTCATCTTTTTCATTGCGCGTCCTCATCTTTGTCATTGCGCGTCCTCATCTTTGTTGTCGCGCGTCCTCATCTTTGTTGTCGCGTGTCCTCATCTTTTTTGTTGTGCGTCCTCATCTTTGTCGTTGCGCGTCCCAATCTCCTGTCCGCCCGTTGCGCGGCGCTCATACATGATTTACTGAATCCATCCTGACCGCACCCCCAAGCATTTGTCAAATCCTTGGATCCGTCAAATCTCCCATCTCACTCAATCTATCAGTTGTGAATCTCAAGCCTGTCAGGATTTACTCAACCATCTCAAGCCAATCTCCTATCCGCTCATCCGCGCTCTCACAAACTTCATCCATCACCTTTCCTGGGGCTCTCCCACCCACTTCTGCCTTTGGGAAAGGGGTGAATAGTGTCAACTACTGCCCCCGGACATCCGCGGCGTTTTGGTTCATTTCCCTTTCCCACCCTGTCCGCCTTTGGACAAGGGGTGGGTGATTCCGGTATTTTTGCGTGCGCCCATCCATGGAAGGACGCAAGTGACCACATGATTTCCTTTCCTTTTTTTCTCTATTTGTAGAATCCGTTGTACATAGTCTAACAGGGCCTTCTGCCCATATAAGGAGAGGCTCTTCCCTGCCTTTTGGATCCATCATTGGAGAAGGGAATAATCCAGCATGAAATCAGAACCCCCTTGATCCTTGAGCTTCCATACTAAAACCCTTGATCCTTGAGCTTCCATACTCAAACCCTTGTTCCTTGATCCTAATCACCAACCAATAGCCTTGCTTGTTGAAGAAAAATTCTGTCTGTTGGAATTTTTGAGTGTGTTATACCACTCCTTGATCCCTTTCTCTGACCATACTGTTCCTGATCCCTGATCACCTTTCTGGAGCCAATCACAATTGATTGAAGAGGTCTTATTAATCTTAAGACCTGGAGTGTTATACCTCCCCTTACCTTCTTTGGAGTTGCATTCTGCCAGCTTACTCTTGAGTCCCTTGAGAAGTTTTGAGGTTATCCTTGCTTCAAATCAGCTACTGTTTGCTTTAGAGCTTCTTAGAAATTGTGCTTTGTCCTGTACAGCCACCCACAGTTATCTGGTACCCTTCAAGCACTTGATTGCGGAGAGTTGGGCAGGTTCATTGAGAACCTGGAGGTTGCTAGGGTTTGAGTTGATCATCCCCAATCTTCTGCTGAAGACCAGAGTTATTAGCGTGTGGGTGTTGTTTACATACAACAGCTTTTGTTCTTTGAACTCTAAGGGGACTTTAACTTCTTTTGTTCAAGTTTTTTTCCCTGCATAATCTTGTCTCAGATAGTGCTGTTCCATTGCTACCAAACTATTATCATCTTTATCCTCTACTCCTTGATTCCTCATTTACCAGGTTCTGGACCTTGATCTCGGTTACATTTAAATATTTTTGTGACACTCAGGAGGGCAGCCTAAACAGCATCTTTCCCCTCCACAGAACTGCCACGGCCTAGCACTGTTTGGATTCTTACATCGCCATTTAAGGAATTTGGAGCTCATGAAAAATTTAAGAGAATTGTGATCTTTTAAGACCTCAAAGGGTTCCACAAGAATCAAAAGGTATGAACACCATTTCTTCAAGCAATAAAAAATATCAAGTTCCTTTTAATGAATATTTTAATTCAGCTTAGAATCCAGTAGTTTTCAAGACTCAAAGGCTATGGGGTGAAAAAGTGAGGAAAAAGAAGAAAAATGCAATATTACTCCTGTGATTGAATAGTTGCTTACATCTGTTCCCAAAATAGTGCAAGCTAGCCTGTTGAAATGAGCAAGTATCAGAGAAGTGGTAAAAGCTTTTTTTAGAGCTTCAAAATCCAAAGCACCTTGTTCTTCTAAAGAAAAATGAGTGTGTTTTTGAAGAATTCTAGTAAGAATGAAGGTCTTCTTGGCTGATTCTCAAAAAAATCCTATGAAAGTTACTAAACCTGTGAAAAATCTGACAAGATTTCACCAAAGAAGGTGCGGGACAGTCAAATATTCATTATCTTTTGGCTGGTTTCACCAATAGCCTTGCTGCAAGACTATGACATTTAAAAACTGAAGGGAATGAGTATGAAATTTGCACTTAGAGGCTTTTTTAAACAGTTTATTATTTCAAAGTTTCTTCAGAAACTCTTGCACATGCCCAATGTCATCCTAAAGAGTTTTTGAGTAGAAAATTATATCATCCAGATACACCACAAGTTATTTCTCTAACATTTCAGAAAAATGTAATTGACAAAACGTTGAAAAGTAGAAGGATTGCTTTGGAGGACAAAAGGCATGATGGAATACTTATAGCTGCAAAAATTTTTTCAAATTGAAGCCTTATATTCATGGCCTTTTTCCATGCAAATCAGGTCATAGGCACCTTGAAGGTCTAACTTTGAGAAATAATTAGCTTCATGGAAGAGAGTGAGAGGGTGCAAAATAGTTGGTACTGGGTAGAAATTCTTCCAGGTTATCTGGTTCAGTTTCCTTTAGTTGACACAAATGCAAAGGCCACCCTCTTTCTTCATAATGAAAAGGAGAGGCAAGCTGGTGTTCAAATTGCTTTTTCAAAGAAATCCTTTTGATACATTTTTAGAAATTTATTCTGGAGGAGCGTTTGATTTCTGCTTTGAGGGAGAGTAAAGTGGTCTGGGTGCCAGGGGTGGTCCAGTGAGTTTGATCTTGCAATCATAAGAATATGAAGGAGTTAGTTTATTGAACTTAACAGCTGAAAAGGTGTAAGCAAAGTCATGATAAACACAAGTTGAAGACTCTTGAATTATTTCTAAGTCTTCAATGTTTTCATCTTTTAACACCAGATTTGAAGTTCTTGCTTGATGCAAGACAGTGAGGGAGCTCAAAATACCCCATTTGGTAGGCGCTCTTTTATTTTTGAAGAAACATCAAAGAGGTAAGCTGGAAAAATAAGCAATAAATACTCAATCTCAAGAGGGAATTTGGGAATGAAGGTCAGGATATTTAAAATATCCTGGTGGAAAGGTTTCATCCAAATCAATGAAAGTGTCAGGTAAGTTTTTTAATTCTTGTTTGAAAAAAAGTTTAGTATCCTGGGGTTTCAAAGTTTGGAGGTTAATTACTTCTTCTTGCAAATTCACCTTTGGATTCCAGTACAACAGAGTGTTTTAGCTTAGAATGGTATTGTACATTCCAGGGATATGCAGAACAAATAAATCCCATTCAAAGCTGAGGAAATTGGAAAATTCAAAGTTCCATTTTTCATTATTGGTAATTGCAGGAAATGGTTTGGTTGAACTACTTACCAAATACAGAGGAAAAATGTATGTCTCAGAATACGTAAGATTTTTGGAAGTGGAAAAAGATGAAATTTAAAAAAAGAAACAGTAGCACCAGAATCAAGTAAAAAAAATAAGTGGTGTTTTCAGAATGGAAAATAACAAATCTTGAACTCAGAGCAACAAGTGACTGGAAAGTGCAAATATTGACTTTCTGTAATTTAGATAATGCATAGTTTTCCTTGCGGTTATAAGAAAATCTACAAGCTAATTTTTTGACTGCTTGACTGCTTCACGCGCCAGCAATTGTGGTGACCAATTTGGGACACCTCATGTAAAAGGGAAATTTTTTCCAAATTTTTTTTTGGTTCTTTCATCCAACTTCAATCAAAAAAAAATTGTATCTATGGGTGGTCTTCTTCTTTCCCATCTCCCAACTTCTTCCTGTCTTAGTGGTCTAGGAAGGGCCTTCCAGTAAAATAAAATACCCAGAATACTGCATTCAACCCCTCTTTGTAGCGCTTGCACCCCAGATTTTTTTTGGCAAAGCGCGCGCAATCATCATCATTGATCATTTCTTCCATCCTTATTTATCATTTTATCCCTCATCAATCATCATTGGAATCTGTTCTCCTCAATCCCCTCTCCCTTTGCTTGGCTGGCTGTTGTGGTTGCCAACAGCCATTGACGCCAATGATACCATCAAAATCCCTCATCCAACCTCAATTGATCCTTCCAACTTCATTGGATCCATCCAACTGATCCCAATCCATCACATCCAATCAGCTCTTGCAACCAAGCATCTCATCTGGCACCTCTCCTTCTAACCTTGCACATTGATCTCACCTACCATCTTCACCCCCAACCAAGCCAATCATCTAAAATCAATCATCAAGACCAATCCCTTTGACCAACAACCGCAAGCGTTGCTTCCTGCCGTTGGAGATTCCACAACAAAGACAGATACAATCAATCTCATCCATCCAATCCCTCTCTGAAGCCCGCAGGCTGTTGCTTGCAGACATGAGAACCCTCAGAACTTTTTCACCCCCGGCCATTCTTGCTAACCTTTCAAGCGCAATCCTCCATTGATCCAAGCACTCCACCCGCTGCCGTGGCAGGTCAAGCTTTTCAGCCATCCTACTTCCCTTTTGCATTGAATTTTTTTTTCTTATTTTTTGTTGTTATTATGCTTTCTTCATTTTTTTATTTTTCTCACATCATCTCTGATCATTGATTATCAATAAGAAAAATAATTTTTTCTACTCTCATTTTTAGTTATTTCTTGTAAGTAGTATACAGGGCCTCTTCCCCATAAAATTAGCGGCATTCCCCTGCCTTTTGACCATCATCCCATTATCATCAGAACTTTAATCAATTGATAAATCCATGGGGCCCTTCCCCTTTATCTGAGAATCCTTGTCCTGGGTATATGTATGATTTCACCTTGATCCTTGAGCCTCCATACTCAAATCATTGATCCATCCCCTGTGACCTTATCTGTTATCACCAACCAATAGCCTTACTAGTTGCAGAAGAACCCATTTTTTTGTATTCTTGAGTGTTTTATACCACTCCTTGATCCCTTTTTTGACCATACTGGTCTTATCATTCTTTTTGATCATCCTTCCAGAACCAGTCACGTTTGACTGAGAGGTTTCTTTCAGCTTGAAACCTGGAGTGTTAAAAATTCCTTTATTTCTTTGAAAGTTGAATTCTGCCATGCTATTCTTGAGTCCCTTGAGAAGTGCTGGGTTATTTTTGTTCAAATTTATTACTTCTTTGTGTCTAGAGCTTCATAAAACCAATTTCCTTGTCTTTTACAGCCACCCACAGTGATCTGGTACCCTTCAAGTGCTTTATTGAGGAGAGTTTGGCAGGTTCATTGAGAAACTGGAGGTTTGTTGGGATTGAGTTTATCTTTCCTAATCTTCGTCTGAAAATCAGAGTTATTAGCTTGTGGGTGTTTTTACTTAAAACTGCCTTGTTCAATTGAATGCTGAACAAACTTTGACTTATTTTGTCCAAGTCTTTTCCCGCACCATATTGCCTCATATACTGTTGTTTCTTTGCTGCCAACTACTATTTAATTCATCCCTTCCATTGATTTCTTATTTACAAAGTTCTGAATCTTGATTCAAGTTAAATTTAAACACTTTTGTAATGCTCAGGAGGGAAGCCTAAACAGCACCTTTCCCCTCCACAGAACTGCCTGTGGCTCAGAAACGTTTGGAGTCTTACACTGCCTCACACAAATATTGAAATCATTTTTTCCTCCACAATAAATACATGATAAATCTCTTCACCTCCTTCTCTTTTCCTTGTTCCCAAAAATCCTGATTTCTTTGTACAGAAACTTTGGAATTTTGAATAAATCTTTCCCCTTTGGGTTGCAGTTCAATGTCAGATTTAGTTTTGAGTGCTTTGGTTTCTTCCAGTGTTTCTGTGAAGATTTGTTCACCTTTGGAGCCAAGGCTGATGATCAATGACTTATTTTTGAGAGAAGTTCTTGTTGTGATAACCATTATAAAGCTCAATCACCAATTGATTAGCTTCTGAAGGGATTTTGTCTTTATTGAGACTGAGGAGAAGCAGAGCCGTGCAGAGGGGGGTAGAAGGATGAATTTCAGATGGAAGGAAATGTAAAACAGTGGCAAGAAATCAGAAGGAAGGAAAAATAGAAAAAATGAATATTACCTGAGGAGAAGCAGAGTGGTAGAGATGGAGGTAGAAGGGTGGGGAATCCTTCTACCTGACTTCAGCTCTGTCCTCAGGTAGGTACAACGGTCAGAAGTTTCACACAGGGTGAGAAATGTGTGAGTAAGAGACAGAGACATAATTGAATATTGAATACCAGAGCTGAAAGCGCGCGTGTGTGAGGCTGAGAGAGTATAGTCTTGGAAAGAGAGACAGAAAATGTTATAGGAAAGACATCTAGATGAGATATGGGGAAGAAATGAAAGAAAAGGAGACAAGTGAGATTACCAGTGAGAAAGAAACATGAAGATGGATAGATACTCAAACACCCCCCCTTGCTAACCACCGGCAATGAGATCAAACAGGCACTGATGAGAGTTCAGAAGTACGGGGGACAGAGGCTTGGTTAGCATATCCGCAAGCATGTTCTTTGTTTCAATATGGTAGACGGTGAAGACATTTTGAGCAAAAAATTCACAAATGAAGTGGTGGCGGGCGTTGATATGCTTTGTTTGGGATTCTTTGCAAGAGCTTTGGCCCCTTTCTTATTGAAAATGATGGGTAAAGGCAAAAAATCCCTCAGATGCAGCTCCACAAGAATGTTACGTAACCACAAACCCTCCTTTCAGGATTCTGAGAGAGCTTTTTATTCTGCTTCCAAGCTGCAAAAAAAAACAGTTGGCTGCTTTATAGTTGTGAGAAGATAGCGCAGAACGTGGAGGGCCAAATTCCAGTGGTAAATTGATCAATTTTGAAGAAACTGAGAGAGCTTTTGGACGGAAAAAGAAATTTTGGGTTGAGTGCACTGGGATATCCAGAGGAGGGAGCCAATCAATTGATTTTATTGAGGAGGTTCTTCTGGCTTGCCAATTGAACTTTTGCAAAGGTTGTTGAAATTCAAATCAGCTGGAAAACAAGCAGGAAGTAAAGTTTCTTGAAGGAAGTTAGAGGCCACTGAGTCAATTTAGTGCTCCTGGCCAATTGACACGGTTTGGCAGTCCTTGTCTTGCGCGATGGGGATGGAGGGGAAAAGAGAGAGATCCTCATTTGCCCCAATGGTGAAACACTTCCCAATGCTGGCAATGAAAGAGGAGAAAAATCCCAACATAATAACCACAGAGAGATTTTCCACATGATCTGTGATTGCACCCACCAGGAAGTTGTTTGAGAGCTTGAAATAAAGGGAAGGGTTGTAGCTGGAGCAAGACAACCTAAGTGCTAGAAGGGCTGATTTGAGATCAAGATTCCATTTACAAGGTGATTGCTTTAGGCCATAGATTGCGCGCAAGACCTTGCAAACCCAGTCTGGATGGGGGGGATCTTCAAAACCGGGGGGTTGAGACATGTAGACTGGTTTGTCAAGATGACCGTTGAGGAAAGCAGTCTTCAAATCTACCTGAAAACCAACCCAGTTTTTGTTTCACAGAAGGCTGAGAATGAGGCAAAAGGTTTCAAGGAGGAAAATTGGAGCAAATATTTCCAAGAAGTCAAGGCCATGGACCTGGGTGGAACCCATGGCAACAAGCCAAGGCTTGAACTTGATTATGGAGCCATCGGCATGGCGTTTGACCTTGAAAACCAACTTACATTAAATAATTTTATGACCTTCGGGGGGGGACCTAAATTGCAGGTCTTCATACTGCGGAGTGAGGTCATCTTGTCACAGGCAGATGAGATCCAGCAATGGCGTTGAGGCGATTTCAAAAGTTGCGTCCAGGTCTTTGGGACTAGGATGTTGTCTTTCACCAAAGCCAATTGGGAGTAATTCCTGAATCACAAGGGTGGCTGGGAGACTCTGGCAGAGCAGCAAGGGGAAGGAGGTGAGGGGGGGGAGGACAGTGGGCAGGAGACGGGAATGGCAGAGAGGGGGAAGAGGGAGAAGAGGGAGACAAAGGAATGTCAGACACAGGAGAAAGAGGGGGAGGGAAAACCAAGCTGTTGGAGGAGGAGTGACTGACAGAGCCGGGAACAAAGGAAAGGGAGGGGTGGGGGCATGGTAAGGTGAGTGAGGGATTAGGGTTGAAAGAAGTGGTATGAGGTTGTGTACTAGGATGTGCAGGGGTAGGTGGAGAGAGGTGTTGGGGGGGAGGAAGAAAGTTCAAGCAATGTGGGCATGGAAGGTGGTCAATTTGGGGGAGGGGAGGTGGGAAAGGTGTTGGGGTAAAGAGGATCAGAAGGGAAAAATCTGGAGTCAATATTGGTAAAAGGGATGTCTGGCCAGGGAAGATGCACGGGAATGGGTGGAGGATTTTTGCTGACGTATTTGAGGGGATTTTCATAAGGGAAGACAGAGTTGTTGAAGATGACATCCCTTGAATTGATGAAATTTTTGAGTTCAACGTCCAAGATACGGTAGCCGTTCCCTTGGTAGAGGTAGGAAAGGATCATACCTGGTCTGGCCTTGGGGGAAGTTTTGATTGATCTGGTTCCGGTACCATATACCAAGCAAGGCAGCCAAAGGGATGGAGATAGGAAGGAGGAATGTCTTGGCATTTGAGGATGGAGTTGGGTGAGGTGAAACCTTGAGGGTTTTTACAGGGATAGGAGTTGAAAGCAAACAGGGAGTCTGAAAGAGCATCCACCCAGTATGATTTGGGGAGGTGATATGAGATAAGAGAGCAGCAAATGAGATTCAGTATTGTCAAATTGGAGCGTTTGGAAACTCCATTTAGTTGAGGAGAATGTTATGGTCCTGGTTCATGTATTGTTCCTTTGGAGGATAGGTAGGTTTTCATTTTATAGTTCATATATTCACCACCAATTTAGGTACGGAGGGATGAAATAGAGTGATGAAATTGGTTTTCAAAAAAGGAAACAAACAGTTTGAAGCAGTCAAAGGCATCTGATTTGTATTTCATGTTAAAGGAAAAGAGGGCTTTTGAGCAGTTGTTGATAAAGGTGACAATGTAATTGTATCCTTCTCATGATGAATTTTCAAAAATGCACACATCAGAGTGTATTAGTTGGCCTGGAGAAATTGATCTGTGGCTGAGTCTGGAGTGGAAAGGGTTCCTTGACATTTTTGATTGGATGCAGACAGTGCATTGTTGGACATCAATTTGGTTATTTGTTGAAGGAGTTCTTCCAGATGACTTGAGTAGTTTCCAAAGAGATTTCAGCTTGAAATGTGAAAAACTAAAGTGATAACCAAACAGACTGTTTTCAGAGATCTGAGTGACATCTGAGAGAACCAATTCATAGCAGATTACATTCTTTTGTGAAAGATAGTAAAGATTCAACTTTCTGTACCCTTGGATGATTGATTGTTTGTTTGAGTCAATTTTCAAGTCTTTATAGATTTTAAATCAAGCAGCAGTGAAGAAAACTGGAAATCTCGCGTTTCAGAGGCTTGATATGGATAGGAGGGTTTCATGAAGGTTTTGAACAACAAGGGCTCTAATGTTCCCAACGGGCACAGCTAGAAAATCCTCCCAAGATGAGGTGATGGATGAACAATTGGCTAACCTGACTGAGGTAAAACTTGGCTTTTTGTTTTCCAGTTGATGTTTGCGCAGATTCATGGATACAGTGCATCCTGAGTCCAGATTGAAATCCTCATTGTGGGAATTTGAGTTTTTCAGGTTACAGGAAGCAAATTGTGCATGCACAATGATTTTGTATTTGAGAAATAATCATCTCCTTCTGCATTGTCCGTCATCTTTGCTTTGGCCATGTTATACTTTGGAGGTTTCAGGTTTGCATTTTGGTTTTGTTGATTTCTTTTTTTTTTTGGCATTTTTGAGGGCTTCAACAACCTTGGGAAACCTTGAAAAAGAATGCCTTTTGGTTTTGCAGTTGGTGCAGTAGTAGATTTGGTTTGTTTTGAGTTTCCAAATCTCAACGTCCACCAGTTGATTTTGAATAGGAAGAGGTTGATCATACTGGGTTGAAAGTTGGAGGGTCTTTGTTTCTTGTTTGATCTCTAAAATTTTCTGTTTTAAGGGAATTGATTATCTTGGATGAGGGTACTGATTCTTCATTCACCATGCTGGATAGGAAGCCAAGCCAATGATCTGGGAGAGAAATCAGTATGGCGGTAAATTGGAGATTGTTGGCAGTGAGAGGGTTTTTGGTAGTGATGAGAGATGCTAGCTTCTCTCAATAGGATATTATTTCCCTCAGATGATTCCTCATATCATTGTTGTTTAACTTGGTGAGGAGTAGTTTGCGGAGCCAGCACATTGGTCCTCTGGAAAAACTGTCTTGATGAGTGTTTCAAAGAGAGTTCCACATTCCTATAGCACTTCCTTCATGTTTTCTGATGAACTGAAAGTTGGATGGATTGATTGAACTTGATATGACCAAGCATACCGCTAGGTTTTCTCTTGACCAGATTTCATGATCAGGTTTCTGTGAGTTGTTGTTGAGTAGATATCCAACGCCAGAAGCTTGGAAATTAATTCTGAGAATCATTGCCCAGTCAAGATAATTGGAATCTGATACAGGTGAGTTGAAAGGAATGATGGAAGGAGTTTTTAGGACTGGATAGGGATTGTGACTGTCTTCCATAATTGATTCAGAGTTACAATACCGGTTTTGTATTGGATCCTTCTAGATGTTGGCTTTGATGGTTTTATTACTTTGCCTCTCTGGGCTGATAACCTATTGAGACTGAGAAGCAGAGCAGTGGAGATGGATGTAGAAGGATGAATTTCAAATGGAAGGAAAAGGAAAACAGTGGAAAGAAATCAGAAGGAAGAAAAAATAGAAAACATGAATCTTACCTGAGGAGAAGCAGAGGGGTAGAGATGGAGGTAGAAGGATGGGGAATCCTTCTAACTGACTTCTGCTCTGTCCTCAGGTAGGTACAAAGGTCAACAGGGTCACACGGTGTGAGACATGTGTGATTGAGAGACAGAGACGTAATTGAATATTATATACCAGAGCTGAAAGCACGCATATGTGAGGCTGAGAGAGTACAGTCTTGTAAAGGGAGACAGAAAATGAGATAGGAAATACATCTAGATGAGATATTGGGAAGAAAACAAATGAAAGGAGACAAGTGAGAGAAACAGTGAGAAAGAAAGAAGAAGATGGAGAGATACTACAACAGTCTTATGTCCCCCAACTGCAAGCTGTTCCATTGGGCATGCTTTTAAACCCCTTTAAAATTGAAATAAAATTTCTGCCTTGTTCCATTGGATGCAAGACTGCAGAGTTTGGAATTGGGAGATATAAAAATGAAACCTGCTATTCTGCTTCATAAATAGACTATGAATTTTGTATCTTTGGATTTTGGTACTTTGTTTGGGTTGCCCAACAAATTGAACAGTTTTTTCTTGAGTTTTTCCCTATTTTTGAGAATAAAGGCAGGACTCATATTTGAAAACAGTTCAAGGTTCATTTTTAACCACTGCAAGGTTCCATCCCTTAAGAAGTAAGATTTCTACATAAATTTATGTCTGTTGGAGGGGATTTTATTGGGATTGTTTTAAAAGATGATTTCACAAGACTGGAATCAAGATCTAAGTTTATTGGATTGTTCTCCACAAAGGGGTCAGGCTACTTCATGCACCAAGTACAAAAGATGGGACCACTTTTAATAGTTTGCAAGGAATTTTGATCACAAGCCTGGATCAAAGTAGAGATAATATTCAAAGCTTTGGCCTTGGGAACACTAGTGCAAACCCTTTACCTCCTGAAAGTTGAGGTTTCATTTGAAGAGTTTTTGGAAATTTTTATTTCCTCAAGAGGATTTACCAGAGCTTCTGGTTGAGAGGCAAGGGGATTTTTGAGGGTTTGAACCAAAAGGAGATTTAGAAGAGGTAAATGGATCTATGAGTTTTTGGGGCCATGAAGCGCTGGATCTCCCCAACCAATTAATATCATCATTGTAAGGGTTGAGGTAAGCATTCCCAGTCAAGTGATTACATGAAATCATGAAAGAAGTCTTCTATAGAGTACAACTATGATAGATGGATTGAGTTAGTTAATTTACTGTCACACAATCACCCATGTAACATAGGGAGATCTTGGCTGATTTTGAGCGCCAGGAAGGAGGCTGAGTGCAAGGGATAAGTGAAAGAGGTTGGCTGACAACTCCAACCTCACCTGTTGTGCCAAATAAGCAGAGGCTGTCCCGCGTGGCTGTGGCTCCACTTCCCCCCGCTGCCCTCCCGGCTCTCAAACAAGCTGCCCTCTTGCAATCTCCTTAAGCCACATCACTTCTGCATCTACCTGGGATGATCTCTGAACCCTTCAGCCTCCATATAAACTTTTTCTCACTTTCCTTCTGTCTCACCCCCCAAAAACCCACTCCTTCACTCTTGCCAAAGCCAATCTCCCCACAAAAGACCAATCCAACTCCCCAGTACTCAGGAGGAGCTAGAAGCAGCTAAAAAGGAGGTACAGATCAATCTCTCTGCTTTGTTCTCTCTTTCATTTGTCTATGTCTCTCAATAATTCATTTTTTCCATCATCTTCCCTATCCTGGAATGTCTGGTTCACCAACACTCTTCTTGTTATTGATTCATCAAGGTCCTAGCCCGCATTCCCCAAAACTCCAGTCTGAGTGCGAAGCAATGTAATAAAGAATCCTTTGTAACTGCTAGTGCCTGTTGCTTCCCCTTCCAAACACTTTCTTACTTACTATGTTTTATCTACTGCTCTTTTTCCTTTCTTTAAAAGTTATTCTTTGCTGTTACTACCTTTGAAAAAATTGCTGCAATAAAGAGAACCTGTTATTCCTTGCAAAAGATAGCCAGTCTAACTTCAAAGTGAAAAATGGGGTATGATGGCTCAACAAAGAGAAAGAAGAATGATTTTTTCCAATGGAAATAAACTAAATTCAAGCACAATTTGATGACTTTATTTAGAAAAATGCACAAAAATATGAAAATACCTCAATGAGGAGACAATCTTCAGGTGGGTGGTGTAGCCTTAATAAAATAATACAATGATGAATGGATTCAAGCTTATGGAAGTTTACCTACAGCTAGGGAGAAATGATGAAATGAATGACAGGAATGGAATGGGAAACTGAAATAAACATACATTGGTTTCCAAGGTTGTAGCGTAGGTGAAAGACAATATAATGTGAGAGTACAGAGGCATAATAGATGAGAAATGGAAGTAAGGAAATTGGAGGAAAATTTGAATTAACGGATATAGTTATCCACAGAAGGGGGCTAGTTCATTTGCAAAATATAAAGTTGATATGGTTTTCCATGCAGGGGTGAAAACCAGGATGATTGTGTTACCAAGAATGGAAATCTGAGGGCTGATGATACTCAAGGGTAGAAGAGAAAATCTCTGATGGATGGTAAGACAATTTGAGTTAAGTTGAAAGACTTGCAAGTATATACTGAGTATCCAAGATTAGAAGGTTGTTATGCAAGCCAGAGGTAGTATGTGGAGGGTACAATTGATGTTGTGGTTTATTTTTTTCACAATTTTGGACTTAGGTAGATATTGCTGAGGAAAAGGATATTTCAAAATGATGAAGACAATGACCATTAACATTGGGGCCTGGAATGGGGCTTTCAATGTTTTATTTCCCAAATAAATAGCTTCTTCCAAAGCTTTGTTAGCAGAACTATTTTTTAATTCCTTCAATTCATCCATGTTGAAAACAGGCAAGCTTGGGCTTGACACTGTTCCAATAATCCAAAGAAATCAAAAGTCACTTCATTCCTCAAGCCAACCTATTCACAAATCCAAATTTTCCTCTTTTTTGGGTTGAGAAAAAGAAAACTATCCAACAGATCAGTATTTTGTACATTCTTTGCTCTTTTCCAACAGGAAGAATGTTTAATCCAGTTCTTTTTTTGTGGTACAATGGTCCGAAAATGTATGAAAAATCCCCAAATTTGGGTTTAGAGCACTCAAATATGGTCCAGGGGTGCCTAAATACCCCTAATTACTCCCTGAAATGGCCCATTTGGGACTATTTGTTCCCATGGGGTTTTGAACAAACTTTTCTACCCCCCAGGGGTTTTGTATTACTCATTCAAAACTCCTTTGGGTTTTGAACCCTTTTGTGCAACCCAAATTTGTTTCCAATGAGGAATACGCAACCTACTAGGGGTTTCACATGTTTTGAAAGGTTTTGTTCAATACTCTTTGAGTTGCAAACATCTTTTCACAAATCATTTAGTTTTGAACTTTTGTTCACAACTCAAATGGGTTTTGAAGGGTTTTTCAAGACCATTCACAATCCTTGTTTGTGGATTTACCACTTCCCTTATTCTCATTGGATGATGATTCAATTAAATTAAATTAATATTCCCTTGGTAATCCTGTCTCTGAAATATATTCTCAAAATTTCAAATCAATAATAATTTGGCACAATTGATTTATGAATATTGGTTAGTTCAGAAATTCCACTTTCACTTACAGTGGAATGGCTAGTAAGTTCAATCAATAAATCTTCATTCATATCATTTCCAAAAAACATTTCACTTAATTGTGTTTAAGGAACAGGTGAACTTGCCTTGATTTTCAATGGCACCAATTTTGTGTCACATTAATCCATTTCATGTATTAAAAAATTATAAAAAGGGAAAGGATAGGCTCATGTGAAAGGCCAGTCAAACACATGCAAAAAAATTTAAAAAAAATTGAAAAATTTTTTGTCACAGAAAAAATTTCATATCATTATGGGAGAATAACATTTTTTTGACATAAAAATTCAAAGAGATATTTTGTTTAGTTAAAGCTTCCAATTTTAAAAAGAATTTATTCCTAGATTCTTTTTCATTGCATTTATTTAATTTTCTCTTGAAAAAAAAGAAATAGAAGTCAATCTATGGATAATTTAATATTGATAATTTTTGATCAGGTAAGAATATTTTATCACATTTATCCAGGTTCCTTCTTTCATATTTCCTGAAAAATAATGGGAAATATGGTTTTTGAACAGGAGATTTCCATGCAGATTAGTTTCAGGTTTGTTAATTACAGTAAAACTATTCTTTTTCAATGGTGAATTTAAATTTATTTTGAGGGTAATTCTTGTGGAAATCTGGGTGAAGCCATGTTTTTTTATAGGTAAATTCCCAGTGAAATTGTTGTTTTTACAAGGTTATTTCTAAATTAACCTATTTTTCTTTGCCTCAAAGGAGCTTTGGTGACAATTTTTTTGGGTAAGTATATTTTTCTTCTAAATGAAATTAAATGGCCAGAAAATGGGCCTGGATGGTGAAATGATGCCACTGTTATTCCAGAAACAAAATCTTTTCCTTGTTGGAATGTGATGGTTGATGTTGAATATTTAAATGGCAAAAGGGTTTTTGGATTGGGTTGTGATTTTTTTGGTATTTTCTGGTAGTCGCCTAGGGGGTAGAAATCTGGAGTGTGTTTGGTGAAAAAAATACCTGGAATTGGGTTCAGAATTCATTCCTACCATAATATTTTGGATAATATTACTAATTAATTGATTTCTGTTGAAATTATGATTTTTGGGGAGGTTTTCATATGGCTGTCCTATAATGGCTGGTTGAAAAGTCCTTTTCTGGAAAAAAATATAATTTCTCAAGTTTCTTTAATTACAGCTTGGCCATGGTTTAAATTCAATTTTGAGTGGACTTAATTTCTCTAAGAAAAAAAAAGGATGAAGTTTCTCTTATGGAGGCTGACTTTGAAAAGTTTCTTTGCAACTGAGAAAATGATTTTCTTGGGATCCTTCATTTGTTGATTGAAATATATTGATATACAGGGCATTATTTTTATCATGCCTATGATGCTTAAAACCAAATTGTTCAAATGTGGTCCTTAAAAACACCCCAGGAATCATTTAATCAAGTTTTTTCCCAAAAGCACACCAAAAAAATGTGATTTTCATGATGAAAGTAGGTTTCTTTTGCTAAAATCACACCTTCCGGCATGATCTCTTACCCCAGGAATTTTTGAAAACCTCATAAAGATGTGGAAATACAAGAAAGGTATCTTTTTGGAAATTTAAGGATTTAAATGCATGTTTAAGGGTACAGGAATGAATGGGGTAGGAGGAAGAAATTTTGCAGGAATTTTGGGCCCCCAGAAGGCCTGCGAAACTTTTTTGAGTCCTTGAGGGGCTAATATAGGGCCTCTAGACCCCTTGCGAGTTATTTCTGATGTATAAATTTTGGGGAATTCAAATATGGAAACAAATTGAGTAAATTATTAAGTAAAAGTGAATTTATTTTCTCACAGGAACAATAATTTAAATTTGGGTTGTTCTCCTTCTGCGCACCATTGCTAATACTTGTAGAAAGAAATTTCTTTCACTGTCTTATCAATGATTTATTTTTTGGAATTACGAAGATTTGGTCTGCTAGCTGGGTTTCATAAACCCTTCAACTAAATATTTCAAAATTTTTGAAGCATTAGAACCCTTGAAAAAATTTAAGGAACATATCAAAAAAATCCCAAAAACCCATTCTTCAATGGGAAATGTTCAATTTGAAACCCAGTGGTCCCAAACAGGTGTAAAAAGACATTCACAATGCATATGGTATTTAAACTCTGTTCACTACTCAATTAGTTGCAAAAATAAAAAAATAAATAAATAAATAAATAGATAAATAGATAAATAGATAAATAGGAAAATAAATAAATAAATGAAAAAATAAAGAAATAAAGAAATAAAGAAATAAATACATAAATAAATAAAGCAAGAAAGAAATAAATGAATAAATAATCAAATAATCAAATAAATAAATAGATGAATGAATGAATGAATAAATGAATAAAAAATAAAATAAAGCAATAAATAAACAAATGGCAATGTTAAATTTGGGACATTACACCCTTGGCTCAGGGCCTACAAAGGGTTGTGTGGCGCAGTTTGAAACCAATTTTATTTTTGAACGGCTGCTCACAACCCATTCCAGTCATGAATGGCCCCTAATAACTCATTTTAGACTTGTGCAGCCACTCAAAGCCTCAAAATGGGTTGTGAGTGGCCTTTTAAAACTCATTCATTGTGAGCAAGAAAACAATTAAAAATAAATAAAATTGAACTAAAGCCATAAAAATAAATAAAAAATGAAAAAAAATAATTAAAACAAAAAACCAAAAAACCTAACATCTTAGAATAGCAAATCTTATTCTTCCTCAATGTTTCAATAATTTTGTTTTGTAATTTAAACAATCAATGCTCATCATACCCAAGTGATTTTGAAATGAATCTAAACCCACAATTCTAATCAAAAACCAGATCCCAAACTTGCTGCAAGACCTTATGCAAGGTCTAAACAATAATTAACCTTTCAATCCTAAAATTGTTACCCTTCCAAGAAACCAACAAGACTACTTAATTCACTGGGAAAAATCATATTTTAACATCAACTGAGGATGAACATCCTCAGGCACAACAGATTGTCTTGACGCCAGTATTTCAACTAAAATGTGGGAACACTTAAAGCCCAGTCTTTTTGGATAAGAATTTGATCACACCTTTCCGTCCTGGTTGCGCTTGAACTTCTAAAATTTTTCCCTAATGAGTTTAATTGCCTGAATTGACAAGTTTTAATGCAAAGGTGGAATTCCTTTCTGAAAAACCCTTCCTAACTTCATTCAAAATCTTCTAATTTCTTCTTTAAGAATCCAAAAAGTGCTGAGCCGCAGGCATTTATGTGGAGGGGAAAGGTGCTTTTGAGGCTGCCCTCCTGAGAATTACAAAAATATTGAAATGTAACCAGAATAAACGTTCAGAACCTTATGAATGAGGAATCAATGGGGAGGAATAAGTTTGATGGAAATTGGTAGCAATGGAACAACACTATCTGAGGCAAGATAGTGCGGGAAAAGACTTGGAAAAACAATTTAAAGTTTTACTCAGAGTTCAATAGAAGAAGGCAGTTGTGAGTAACAACACACACAAGCTGATAACTCTGGTTGTCAGTAGAAGATTATGAAAGATCAACTTAATCCCAACCAACCTCCCGGTACTTAATGAACCTGCCCAACTCTCCCCAATCAAGCTCTTGAAGGGTACCATATAACTGTGGGTGGCTGTAAAAAACAAAGAAATTTGTCCTAAGAAGCTCTTGGACCAAATCAATGACGGATTTCAACAAGAATAACCCAAAACTTCTCAAGGGACTCAAGGGAAGTATTGCAAAATTCAACTTCAACAGCATAAAGGGATGTTTAAGACTCCAGTTTTCAAGCTTAATTTAACCACTCAGTCAAATTTTACTGGTTCCAGATTGATAATCAAACAATAATCAAGACCATCATGCTTGAAAAAGGGATCAAAGAGTGGTGTATCACATTCAAGAATTCAATTGAATAAATTCCTCTTAGACCAGAGAGACTATTGGTCAGTGATAACGGGCAAGGTCAAAGAGAGAAAGATTGAAGATTGAGTATGGAGGCTCAAAAATCAAAGGGAAATCATAGATATACCAAGGATAAGGATGATGAATGGCTTGGACAAAGGGGAAGGGTCCCACAGATTTATTTATTGCATACAGTGATGATGATTGGGCAGAAGGAAGGGGAGAGCCTCCCTTTGATTGGCAAGAGGCCCTGTGTACTATTTACAAGGAGATAGCACATATGAGAGTTGAGTGGTTTTTTTTTCTAATAAGAGGATCAAGGGAGTCTGGTCCTCCCTGCCAATCTTTTGCAACTGGGGTGAGAAGATCTCACCCCTGGCTGTTGCTTGTGTTTGTCCCCAGGATGAACAATGAGGGGGCGCAACAGGTGATTCCTGAAAGATTTCAGGTGCGCAATTGTTGCCAGGTGCAAGCCATGATTAGAAAGCGCAGGTGAAAAGGACTGAAAATTTGAGATGATGAACAATGGCAAAAGGCATCATGAGAGACCACTGTAGAGACTACTGTGGGATCATATCAATAAAGTTGAAAATAGCTTGCTGGAGGTACTTGAAGGGTAATTTAGTATGACTTCTACTCGTTTAGAGTATTATTAAATAAGAAGAGTGGTTTTTAATTGCCTGGCCTTCTAGTACTATAGTAAGTAGGAACAATAATTTATTTAAATTAATGGCTGGTTTTTTTGAGACTTGAAACAGGTATAAGATTAGACCTCAATTAGGTATTGATTGTTATGGATAGGTTTTTGTTGAAGAATAGACCAGATGTATTGGATTATTGGTCAGTAAATGATCAGATTTATTTGATATTAATCAATATCCCAACATTAAAGGTTTCAAGGTTTTATCAAAGGAGTTTTTCAGGAGAGGACCCAAGGATGGGTTTACCCACAGGGGGCTGGGTAGAGGAAAGGTTGTTTTTTTTTTCTTTTTGTTTTACTCTCTTTCTTTTTAAGGCTTATTTATTGATTGGGGGTGGGTTTTCTTTAATATGGTGCTAAATATTTAGGTCACAGAAGAACCCTTACCCAAGTACCTGTTTGGTAGTTTAACTGGTTAAATATGGGTATTAACTTGGTTTCTGATTTCTTGTTTCCTTTTATACCTGATTCACTAATAATATTTATCTGGGTAGGTACCATGGATGGTTTTGATCAATTGAGCTTGGTGGGATACTGGTATGGTGGGGATGGATGGTGATAAATCTTGGATAGGGCAGAGAGGCCCTCCTTAAATAGAAAATTACTGCCCCCAGGGGTGCTCATGGCTGCCCCTGAGGATTCTCCCTGTTCTGGTGAGGAACATTGAGATACAATTACATGAGACATTTTTGCTGGTTAGGAAAGGCTTTTACAGTTACACAAGGCATTTCTGCCGGTTGGGAAAAAGCTGGTACAGTGGTTTCATGCATGCACAACCCTGGATAAACTGCTGTGAATTGCAGATAAATTATATTCCTGTGCAGTACTAGTGGTTGGTCTGGTGCTACTTAATTCTTCCTACATGTGTTGCTGTGCATTCACTGGTGGTTTTTTTGGTGCTACTTGCTTCTAACTTCATTTATTTCTGTGCATTACTGGTGGTTTTTTTGGTTCTGCATGGTCTTAACTGCCTGCATATATTGCTGTGTGGTGCTGAGGTTGCTTGGTACTGGTAGTTTGTTTGGTATCACATGCTTCTGTTTAAATAAATTGCTGTGTGGCGCTGAGGTTGTTTGGTACTGCATGGTTCTGTCTGCCTGAAAATATTTCTGGGTAGCCCTGTGCTACTTTTACTGGTTGTTTGTTTGGTATCACATGCTTTTGACTTCATAAATGGCTGTGTGGTGCTGTTTTTTTTTGGTACTGCATGGTTCTGGATGCCTGAAAATATTGCTGGGTAGCACTGTGGTACTTGTACTGGTGGTTTTTTTGGCATCACATTCTTGTGACTACATAAATTGCTTTTTGGTTCTGGTGGATTTTTTGTTACTGGTAGTTTGTTTTGCATCACATGCTACTGGCTGCATAAATTACTGTGTGGTGTTGTGATGGATTGGCGCTGGTATTTTTTTGGTTTGGTTGATCCTGGTTCCATTTTCTCCTTCCTATTAAGCTCTTTTATAATTCTGAACAGGTTTCTGTATGTATATTTGCTTGTTTTTTTGGTTCCAGTTGAGAATGGTCTCACTTATTCCTGCCTGCACTGTTCCTGTATACTTCTGCACAGCCTTCTGTATGTAAATTTGCTTTTTTTTGGTGAGGTGACAGGAGCTGAACTAGCTGCACTGCCTCCTGTATCTGTATTGATGTATTCTGGCTGAGGTGACAGGGTTTTATGGTCATGGTGTTGAGGTTAAGCTGTTACTGGTATGTACTTGAGGGTTTCCAAGGTATTTCTTCATGCCTTCCACATTGCATATGAGTTTGCCACAGCTGGAGGTTTTTTTTGGGATGTATCTTCTAATCCATGGGAGATAGTGGGGTTATTTTTCTGAGTAAATATAGGTTATTTTTGATGTATAATCTATTCCTTAGGGTGATATGAGGGTTTGAGCTGTTGTTAAACTATAAAAGTGAGTCTGATGGCTATAGGAAAGGTTTGGACTAACACACTGCCAATGCATGATAATGAAGAATGGTGAATGGCTTGCCTGACAGCAAGCAACAACTGATTGAGGAGTGAACAAGGTGATTGTGGTTGAGGTTGCACGCAATGTCTCAGAAGAGGATGAGCTGTTGGACAATGGAAATGAGATCAGTTGGTTGAGGGGATTGGAGCAAAGGAGAGGGTATTTTCATGATTGACAATTGGCAAGGCAATCTGGGCCCAATGTTGCCAATGGAAATGATTCTAGGTGGTGATGAGGAGGGAAGTGATTGGTCAAGGAGGATGAGCATGATGAAGATGACAATTCTTCACCCTTGGACAAAAAATATTCAGGCTGAAAGCATAAAAAGGAAGATTCAAATAGAGGATCCAAGTATTTGAAAGCCCTTGAGAGGCCTTTCTAGTCCGCTAGGACAAGAAGGCAGGAGAAGGGACACTGAAAGGGTTCCCATAGTGACACAGGAAACATATGGTTTTTTTTGATTGGCTGATGAAAGATTATATATATATATATATTTTTAAAGAAATTTGCAGTGTGCCTGAGGTGTCTCAAATTGGTCATCAAATCCCTCCCCAAATTACAGAATATCCCTAGTCTGCATCTCGATTTCAAAGATATTAATAAAAGGAGGAATACAAAGAGATTGAGACAGAAAGAAATGGCCATTTCTTGATCTTGAGAGTGATTGAAAATTTTAAAAATATCTTGATAAATCCAAAAGAGTCCTAGTAGCGGCAGGGATAAAACAAAGAGGGCGTCCCAGGTGCTCACGTATGTGGCATAAAGTAGCGTTTTGCCACAAATTCAGCAAATGAACCTGGTGGTGCACAATTGGGAGAAATTACATCTGAGATAACTTTCCTCCACAACAATGAAACCTCTTGACTTGATCAGCAATGAACCTTCTGGCCAACTGAGTACCATCCAGCTCTTCCAAAACATAAGATCCACCTCTAACTGGAAAACCACGCAATAAGGACAATTCCAGTAATTTGAGAAAAGCTTTCCCCACTGGGTTTCCAAGGATTGATTCTAATCTCAAACTAGATCACCAGGATTCAAGGGATCCTTGATTCCTTTTAAGTGCTTATCTTCCCAATACTGAACCAATTTTCCTGTTGATTCCATTATCTTCTGATAAGATTAATTACTAACATCTTCACTTTTTCCAGTTGCTTGGATCTAGCAACTAATAAATCAGTGGTTGGGGAAACCTCTTCCCACAAGATACCCAAGAAGGATTGCATTTCCAGATCCAAAGGAAGAGCTTCTCTTTGACAAAAGATTATTTCATCAGGTGAGCAGCCAGTGGTCTGTTTGGTTGAGATTTGGTCAGAGAAGAGAACAAGAGGAAAGAATTTTCAACAATTCTTGCCACTTTCACCAGCCAGTTCAACAAGGGCAGCCTTCAAAGGAGCATGGCCTTGTTCCACCTTTCCTTGGTCTTGAGGATAATAAGGAGTAGCAACTATATGTTTTCCAGGGAAAGATTGGATCATTTCTGCAAACTTTCCACCAAATTTAGAGCCACCATAAGTAGAGTAAGATCAGGACAGACCATAAGGCATTTTCAAAGTCTCTTAAAGAAAAGCTGCTACAGACTCTGAGCTAAGATTATTAAGAAATTTTCCTTCAACCCATCCTGAAAAATCATCTCTAGCCACAATGGGGTACTTAGCACCACCTGCAATAATATTAACCAAATCCATAACAATCCTCCAAAAGAAAGTGGACTCCCCAGTAGGATAGGAAATTTCAGCTGGACACCTAATATCAATTTTTGGAAAAACTCCACAACTCTTCCACCATTGAGAGACTGATTTCTTCAGAGATGGCCAAAAGAGGTTTTTGGATAATTTTTGATAATTTTTGGTTTCCCCACAATGAACAAGACCTTAATTTAGAATTTTGAGCATAGAATCTAGTTTAGAAGGGATAGTAAAAACAATAAGAGCACAAGTATTCCCTCTTTTCATAAGCATAGAGCCTTCTAAAAAAAATTAGAGGAATTTCTTTTGAGTGATTGAAATTCTTTAGCAGAAAGATCAGAGAGTATTTGGAGAGTTCAAAGGCACTGCTCTAATTTGAGTCAGAAACCTTTTTGAAAGCCAGAATACTCTTGAGATTATAAGGAGGAGACAGTTTGAATTGAAGGTTCTTCTTCATCAAAATCCACTCCAAAATCATACTCATTGTCTCCAAGAGGATGTTGGGGTAAACCATCAGACATGGTGAAAGATTTTCCAGTCCTGTGAACAACATCAAAAGTGAAAAGCTGGATAAATGCAACCCAGAAAGTCATAGGAGTATTAGGGAGGCTGGGATGGTTGATCATTTTGATGATGGATGAAGCATTGACTTGTAATTCAAAATTTTGACCCCAGACAACAGTTTGGAGCTTCTTCATCATTTGAGCCACCCCACAGAATTTCATTTTGGGCTGAGAGTATCTGGATTCTAAATCTGAACATAAAAAAGATTCATGAAGAGCAGGAGTGTCCCAACCATTTTCATTTTCCTGAGTAAGAACAGCCTCAAAAGATTGATAACCAGAATCAACAGCCAGCTTAATCTTGCCAGCTCTTGGTCCATAAGAGTTTTTTTTCAAAACTATGTCTTTACCAACAATCATTTTGAGAAACTGAAATTAATGTTCACAATATTGGATTGAAATCCATTAAATATGTTCCCTGGTTAGACAATGCAAGGGTGCACAGATTATGGATAAAGATTGGATAAAGATTTGAACCTAAGTTAAAACACCTAGAAAGCCTCTAACTGCAGTGGGATTGATTGGAGTAGGCCAAGAGATGATCTTGTTGACTTTGGCTGGTGCCATCCTTCTTCCTTCCCTGCAGACCACATGACCAACAACTTCCAGAGCAGGGACACAAGCAGCCAGTTTGGATCCCAAGACAGTAAGACCAGACTCCCCAATTTGGAACAAAATCCTTTCCAAAGTAGTAGGCTATTCCCAGATGAATCAACAAATTCCTGAATGCCAGGGTAAGATCTCATTATCACAGTCAGAAACTGAACCTTTAATTCCGCCATCATCAATAAAGATACCAGAATGATCAGTGATTTTATCCTGGAGGATCCACATCATTTGAGCCTGATAGACTGCAATGGAATTGGTGGCAGCTTGAGGCAATTGAGTAATTTGGAATTGACCAAGAGGAGTATTGAAAGTAGTGAGAGGGTGAGAGATAGGATATGAGGATTGTTTGTCATAACCACCCATAATGTCCCCTGCACCTCAGCAAGCTCTCCCAGAGAAGGATTCAAGAAATTCTTCAGTGGCAGTAGGAATACCAGATTCTTTAATATTAACTTTGTTAAGAGTGTGAAGATCATGAACTATTTTAATTTTACCATTAATCTTGAGGAAACAGAATAGAGGGCTGGAATAACTAGAATTTTACTGTTCATATAGACCAGTCCAAACTTTTTCTCAAACCAACTTGATACATTTTTCAACTTGAGCAGCAGGGATTGGGATTTTTTTATTTTACCCAGGATCATGTTAAAATTTAGGCATGCTATAAGGGAGGCCATAGGATTCTTTTAAGGGAACTCTCTCTTCTTCACAGAAAGCAATAGATTTTTCCCTTAGAGATAAGAAATTTTTGATCAAATCTAACTCATCAGCAAGGAGCCATCCATCTGGACCAAAGTTAACAACTTTCAGAATTTCTTCAGTGACTGGTCCATTGGGCACAAAGGGACCAGTAATAGATTGAAATAAGCCAAAGTAAGGATCATGGGATAAGGGAGGACGCATGAGAGGGTGAGTGAGGTTGAGAGGCATAGGCTGGTTGACATGTTGGAGATTTTTTGAAACTGGCTTATACTTGGAAGCAAAAGAGAGAAGTTCTTGTTTCCTCCAAGAGTTGACCAGTGAGACTTGACTACAAAGAGTGAGACCAAGTTCCAACATTTTGCACGTCCAATGTTGTGCAATATCCTCAAAGGGAGCCTTTTAAATAAAGGGAGAACGTGGATATAACACTTTTCTCACATGTGTGGCACTAGGTAGGGCTTCAAAAACAATGGTATAAGATTTCCCTAGCCATGAAAAATTGAAAGGCCTTACTTCTACCCTAAATTGCCTCCACTGAAGACAATATTCCTCCATACCAAAACCATCAAGAAGAGGATTGAGATTGGGATCTGGTATAAATCCATTGTGGAGATTTAAACCAGAAATGAGAGAGGATTGATTGTTAAATATTGTCAAATATCATAATATTATGAATCTGTCTCCAAGGTTGCGCAAACTTGGATGGGTCCCCAAATGATCTCTCCTGTGACACTTGGGTCCTCAGCTGACTCCAACCCTGCCCTCAGAAGGGATCCGGGCTCCTCCTGGCTAGCGGGGGCGTACTTGATTCCTCCTTCTTCTTTCTCCTCCTCGCAATCTCTTTCTTTTTCTTCAATACCTTTTACTTCTTCTTTCTTTCTTTCTTTTCAGTCTGCTTCCTATATCTCCTCTCTTCCTCTCAAATCATCATTGGCCCATCTTTTCCTCTTGACCCTCTATTCTCCTCAATCCAGTTTTATCTCATCAAAGTCTCCATTTGATCAAGTCCCTATATACAATTCCGTGCCTGGTAAGAACATGATCCTCAAGATCACCCTAGCTCAACGCATCTGACAACCTAGTTCCGCCGCTTGCAGCCATTCTCCTACGTCTCCTTTCCTCTACAACTTCTGTGCTGCCAGGGTTCTCTTCTCATCTACTCTCTAAACAAAGTATTCTAACTCTGGTCTGCAGTCTGCTGGTTTTCAGTTCTAATAAATCACGTCACAACCTTATCACGGTTAAAAGCCAAAGGATGAATCTACGCCGCCAAGAATGAATGAACCAGCTGGAGCAAACAATTATTTCTATCAGGTTGCACTCAAGGCCTCCATTGACGCGATTCCCCCTATCAATGACAATAACTACTCTATCTGGCAAGACAAGATGATGATTCTATTTTAACTCAAAGATATCAAGGACGCCATAACTAGAAACTTGGGCCAATTACCTGTAAAACAAGATTGAGAAATCAGAGCAATAATTCTATCTAAAATGGATAGCACAACCCATGCCAATGTTGTCAACGCCGCAAAAATTACATCATCTTAACTACTATGGGCCAAGATTACCTGCAGGTTTGCCTTGTCTGAGACTGCCAATAGAGCTTGTATCTTCAACCAATTTCTCCACGCTCCATTCAACAAACACGCCATTGAGGGATTCATAATGGACATTCAAAAAGCTCCCACTCGAATGGCCCACGTTGGAGCTCTATTAATAGAGCTACCTAAGGATATTTTGGCGTACCTTATACTTTTCAAATTTCCACCTACTCCAGAGAACCTAAAACCACAAATTATGCACGGAAAAAAGTTGGTGACAGTAGAGGCGGTATTCAACCATCTAACCCAGTACAATAACAAGCGCAAGGCACAAGTCAAAACAGGCAAGTCCACCTCTGACGTCACTTTAGTGACTACTAAGAGCAAGACAGATCAGGGAGACAGAAAGACTTGCATTTGGTGCAAAGAAGGCTTTTGCAACCCTAATGCACCGCATGCCAAATCCTCTTGCTTTCATCTCCATCCTCAAATTTCTCCAGCATGGTGGATGGAGCAACAGAACAAATGGAAGAATCAAATAAAGAAGACTCCCACCATCAACTAACAAGCATTCCTCACACTCTTGATCAACGCTGATAACACACCTAACCTTTTTTGAATGTTAAAGACATTCTCTCTGTCTCTCTACTTCTTTTATTCTGTTTTATTCTCTTTCTTTCTTTTTTTGCTTTCAGTCTTCTTCTATTTCTATTTCTATTTATTTCCACTTCTTTTTCTTCTTTCTTTTCCCATCTTTCACAATCTCTTAGATGTCACCCAACCTCTAGACTCAAGCGCGCTCCCTCTCAAACTCACTGCGCTTTCACGTACATGTTATAGAATCTAAGCTCACCCAAAAGGTTCCGCGCCATCCTAGATTCTCCAAGACCTCTATTGATCCTTCATGACCTCTTTGAATGAGTACTATTTCTTTTCTTCCTCAACTCTTCACTCTTAATCTTTTCTTTCTCAATATCATGCTTCCATTCCCGATCTTCCTTCTCAACTCACTACGACCTACCTCATCAAAGGTTCTGTCTGGTAAGACTGTTTGCCATATCCTTCAACAACTGCAATCTCCACTCTCACTACTTATGTTGACTAATTTTCTTTTCAAGATCTGAACCTGTCTACTCTTTCAACCAATTGAACTTCACCTCCGCTCAAGCTCTCACCAATATTCTCTCAGATCAACGTGCTAAGAATCTTTCAACTTGATGTCTGTTTCTCATCACTCTTCTTCTTGTCTTCTTTCTTTCTTAGACTCTTTTCAACTTCTCAACTGATTCTTGTGTCTCTCAGCCCTCTTTATGTCTTTTCTTCTATTTTAATCTCTCAGAAATCCAGTATGGTTAAAAGCCAAAGAACAAATCCGACAAACCTAACCAAACCAATGGAGGGATCAAGTAACAACAGCTTTTGCAAAATCATACTTAAAGCCTCCCTTGAAGCTGTGCCAATACTCTCCAAAGATAATTACTTGATTTGGAAAGAAAAGATGTCCATCCTACTAGAACTCAAGGGCGTGAAGGAAGCCCTGGCAAACAATTCAAAAATTCTTAGCCCTATAGACAATATGGAAATTTGAGTTATTCTTTTATCAAGAATCGATTCAATTACCCACAAGAACGTAGTCAAATTCTTGAACATAAACTCTTCAAAGCTTCTCTGGCAAACTATAAAAGAAAGATTTGTGTCATCTCAAACTTCCAACCATGCTTGTGTATTCAAAAAATTCCTCTATCAGGAATTCAAATAGGACTCCATCAAATCTTTCATCACCATTCCAAAACCTCACTGAAAAAGATGGTTGATGTGGGAATTGACTTATGGGACAATATTCTTGCCTATCATCTCCTATTCAAATTTCCACCCTCTCTTCATTACCTCAGACAGCAAATTGTGCATTCGGATAAGAGTGTTACGGTGGACTTAGTTCTCAATCACATCACGCAACTTGACAATGAATCCCAGGCCAATTCTAAAGATGTCCAAATTTAAAGTACTGCGCTAATCACTTCCAATAATCAAAAAAAAACCATCCCGAGAGAATTTTGTTGCACCCACGGATTCCACAACCCTCTCTCTCCAGATCATGCTGAAGATAAATGCTGGCACAAGCACAAGCATCTTGCACCCGCGTGGTGGAAAGAAGCTCAGGCTAAATGGCATGCTCAATCCAACTCAAATCCAAAGAATAAAGAGGTCGCTCACTATCACGCGCTGCTCACAGCTTGGATTGAAGAGGCTAATCCAAATAATTGTATTATCCTTGACTCCGGCGCATTGTGCCACATGTTTAATTCTCCAGATTTCTTCATTTCCCTTACTAATAGTCCTGGAGACAAATCAATTAACACTGGCAAAGAAGGAGCTCAATTGCCTATCAAAGGAAGAGGAGATGTCCGACTGAAATGGAAAAACTCTGATGTCGTTCTCTCCAATTGTTTCTTTGTTCCCGATTTAGTGGTAAACTTAATAAGCTCCGGTGAACTCATTACGTCAAAATAATGCTATCTTTCCTCCGCGTGAAATCAATTCTTTCTTTTTACCAAATTGGCTCACCTTGCTTTCTCTGGTTTCATTCAAGGAAATATGTTTGTGCTAAATCAACCCTCAAGTATAGGCCATAACTTGAAGTTCTGCTATTTAACCAAGAAGGAATCAACGAATAATCAAATCAAGTTTCTTCACCAAGCATTTGGACATGCTAACTCTTTCTGTCTCAAAAATTTGTTTCCCAAACTCTGTTCCGATATTCTCTCTAATTTCCAATGGGAAGACTGCGTCTTCTCCAAATTAACCAAATCTTCATTCAAAAAAATGTCAACTCCTTCTTCTAAACCATTTCAACAACTTCACATTGATCCAATTGGCCCAATCAACCCACCAGCTAAAAACAATATGAACTATATCATGACAGTCTGGGACAACTTTTCCTGCTATATTTCCGCTATTCCGCTTCAACACAAGTTTAACGCCTGTCAACAACTGATAATAATGCTTAACTTTGAGAAACAGAAGAGAGGTTGTTTTCCTGCCACCATCTGCACGGATGGTGGAGGAGAATTTAACTCGTCTGAACTTAAAGATTTCTTCCTTTACAATTATATTCAACATCTTAACTCCGAACCATATCATCACAAAAACAACGGGAAAGTAGAACAAGCTAATTGCACTCTTACTGAATCAATTACAGCCATTCTTTGCAGCTCAGGTCTTTCAATGAATCTGTGGGCCAAAATCGCGAAAGCTGCTTGCTTAGCTCTCAACCAAATTCGGAAGACTCCTTCCTCTCTCTCTCCTTATCAACTCTTCACTAACAAAGTGCTTCCTTGAACGTATTTTCATCCAACCGGCTCCAAAGTTGCTTACCTCAACACCAAAATCTCCCAAGGCAAAAAGTTCAAGGACCAGGGTCTTGTGGGAACCCTTGTGGGTTACAACCCTGCCTTTCTCTCTTATCAAATTCTTAAACCTGATCAATCAATTATCTTCTCCAAACATGTAAAATTCATGAAATCCAAAACGTTTTCCCACTCATCTTGTCCAGACTCTCAATATTCTTCTGAAGAAAATTTAAAGATTCATTTTGACAACAATTTTCTTCTCTCAAACATCAACCCCTTTCCGATCAATTCTTGTTAAAATACGTACGCACTTACGCGGGTGCTACGTATAAGTGTAATCCAAATGGGATGCACAAATGGGCCTCTAAGGCCCATTGGACACACACACGGACCATACGGGCCCATGTGGATGTCACGGATTTGGGGAAACTGGCCTCAAAATGCGTGAAATAGGCCTATTGGTACACGGGCCCTAACGGGCCCGGTGGGGTATATGGGCAGATACAGCCAGATGGGCTTGTATGGGCATAATTGGGCCCAAGGTTTATTTTGGACATACTTGGCCAGACGGGCTGGCCCGCCAAAGTATGTTTTTCTCAGTTTTCTGGCTTGGGGCGGCCCATTGGGGCCGCCGCCAGTGTCGCGGCCCACCCGGGGCCGCTGCCCGCGCCGCGACCCGTTCGGGGCCGCCTGTGTTCCTCGGCACGGCCCACGCGGGGCCCGACGGCCCGCGCGGGGCTGTTGCGCGGCCGAGGGATCCCGCGCGGTGCGATGCCGCGCGGGCCCGGCTGGTCGCGACCGGCGACCAGCGCCGCGGAGCCGGGGCTCGCGGCCCCGGCTCGCTCCCCCTCCCCTCGCTCGCCGTCGCGAGGGGGAGGGGGCAGGCTGGCTGGGTTGAACCAGCCAGCGACCAGCCGCGATGACGCGGTCGGTCAGGGCAGGGGGGACCTGACCACCCCCTTGCCCAGGGAGGTGGCGGCGCCGGCCGCGAGTGTAGCGACCGGACGGTGGGGGGGATTTGATCACCCTCCCACCTTGTAGCGAAGAGGTGACGAGGGGCGCTCTCCCCCCCCCATTACCGAGGGGGAGGAGCGACGGGCCAGGGGGGATCTGACCACCCCCCAGCCATCCTTACCTTGACGACGCCCTGGGGGTATCGACCCCCAGGGCCCCTGGTGAGGGGATTTGACCGCCCCGAATTGAGAGAAAGAGGGGGGGGCGGCATGTCCGCCGGCTACACCCCCCCCCCATGTGAGGTTGAAACCGGACCCAGGTGAGCCCTGGGTCCCACCTGGCCCATTTGAGGGGCCAGGGGCTGGATGCATGAGGCAACCAGCCCGTAACAGAGGTAATAAGGCCATCAGGGCCGGTTGTAATAGACAACCAGCCAGGGGATTGAACAGCAAAGGGGCTGGTTCAGCCCCGTAACGGTGGAAACACCAGAATGGACCGGAATAGTCTGGTCGTAAGGGTTCAGGGACTGATGCCATGTGGGCTGATGTAGTCCAAACCAAGTAACAAGGCTTGTAGAGCCTGTAGAGCTTTTTTGGGGCGGAAAATTTGCCTTTTGGCTTGTTGTATCATGGGCTCACAAGAGGCCAATCTTTTGTACTTAAGGAGCTCTTCTCCCTGCTGTTTTCCATCATTCATTCATCATCCAATCGAATTCATCCAACATATTGCCCCATTGTGAGAGCCCCATTAGCCATTATTGACACACAGTGTCCAGCATTTCTTTTGCTTTAAATACTGCTCATTTGCCTAAGCTAATTGCTGGCCATAATTATAACACATTATCAGTACCAACATCATCATTACTTCCAAGCCATCTAGACCTTTGTACCTTACTTTGGAGAACCTCAAAGACCTCAAGTTTTCCAAGAAGATGTCCTATATCCCTGATGTTAGCTCTACCAAAATAGTTCTGAATAGTCAGAACTATAATGCTTGGGCTGTCCTTATGGATAGTGAGCTGGATAACATCTGCTGTGGGGAAATTATGGATGCAGATGACACTCTGATCAGTTCAGAAGTGGAGAAGAAGTCTTACCATCTGATCCTTAGGCATCTTGATGAGAATCATGTGACATGGGTTGCTGATACTCTTAGGGAAGATGAGAGGAGGAGGGGCAGCATCCTTTGGAAGCTGCTTAAGTCCAAGTATGCTGGTGATTCTGTTCACCAGAAGGGTATAGCCTTTAATAAACTGTTCAAGTTACAATATTCGAATTGTAAACAGTTTGTGGCAGAGGCTAGGTCTAGTATAGCCAAGTTCAAGTCATCTGGACTTAACATGGATCCAGAGTGTTTGTCACTCTTAATCCTTCAAAAGCTGCCAAAAGAGTTTGATTCCTTAGTCAGAATCATTTCTCAATTGGATCCTCTTCCTGGGGAGGAGGATGTGCTTAAAAGGATTGAAAAGGATGACCTTCAATTCAAGATGAAGGGGGGTTCTGGAACAGCCCTAGTTGGAAAGACTGGAAAATCTCGCAAGAAGGCGAAAAAGGATTTGTCCAAGGTCTTATGTTACAATTGTCAGAATAAGGGTCACTATGCTAAGGACTGCAAGGAGGCCAAGAAAAGGAAGAAGTCCGAAGGGGATGACAAGGAGGTCAATCTCACAACTGAAAACGTTGCAATGGTGGCGTTGGATGCTCCAATTGAAGAGGCTGTTGTGGAAGAAGGTCCCAACAAGAAGGCCAAAATCGATGAGGATCAAGAAATGGACTTGATTGATTATGAAGTGAGTAATCTTAACCTCAAAGATAAGAACTTATCAGTGACTGATAAAGCTTCTTTCCTACTAGGAGGATTGAAGGAGGATGTTCTTGTTTTGATCGATTCTGGTTGTACAGATCACATGTTTTTTGAACCAAATTTATTTTCAAATCTTAGTGATTATGATGGGGTTGTAAATATTGGTCAGAAAGGCAGAACAATTCAGATTAAAGGAATTGGAAAAGTTATTCTTGCAAATCAACTGGGTTTCCAAATTACTTTTGATAAAGTGTTCTATGTACCAGAGTTGCCTTACAACCTTGTGTCTCTTGGGGTGTTATGGAAAAAAGGTTTCCAAATTCGTTATCTTAAAGGAGATAGGTTTGTTATTGATATGAATGGGAGAACTGTTCTTAGTGGACAAGTTCGGAATAAGCTTCTGTGTGCAAGCTTGTTCAAATTCTCAGCTCTGAGCACTGTTTCTCACAATAGAAGTGGCCATAAGGTAAAGGACAGCAACTGTGAGAGTTGTACCTTGGGGGCCAAGACTAGAAATGTGTTCTCTAAGAGTAGAGATCACACAGATGTTCCTAGAGAGGAATTTTCCATTGATTTGGCAGGGCCATTCACTCCAGAGTCCCTTGGTGGGGCAAGATACTTCATCAATTTAGTTGATACTGCAACTAATTATGTTTGGGTTAAACCGATTCGATCTAAGGATCAGACCACAGAGGAGGTTTCTGTAATCTTCAAAGTCTGGAAACAGAATGGTCTGATGAAGGAGATCAAGAGGGTTATTACCGATGGAGGGGGTGAATTCGTGAGTAAAGAGTTTGGGAGGCTGTTGAAAGATTATGGTATCATTCATATAGTCACTACTGCAAGTACTCCACAAAATAATGGAATAGTTGAGAGAATGAATAGGACTTTACTGGACAAAGTCAGAACTATTATGTCTCAATCTGGTCTGCCAAAGTTCTTATGGGCTGAGTTGATGTGCACGGTGTGTCTGTTGCACAACATTGTAAGTGTTAATGGGAAGTGTCCCCATTATCAGTTTTGGAAGTTGTACCCCAAAACATCACACCTAAGAACAATTGGTTGCTTGGTGTATTATAGTGTCCACCATAATGAAATGGTCGGAAAATTAGACCCTAGAGCCAGAACAGGGGCACTTGTAGGCTATGATTTAATAAGTAAATCTTATAGGATCTATTGTCCAGGGACAAGAAAGGTTATCCGTAGCAGGGATGTAAAATTCGACGAAAGTACCTTTCCACTCAAAAGGAGTGAAGATGTTGTTGTGATTAAGCCACAACAAGAAATAGAATTAGCACCTATTTCACCAGCAAAAGCTGTGGAACATGTGGTTCCAGAAGATGAAGAGGTGGCAGACGTGCCACAAGAGGGTTCAGTACCCGCTTCAGGTGATTCTGTGGAATCAGAACCTGATGAGCCTCCACCTCCGGTTAGAAGGAGTGGTAGGGTTAGAGTACCAGTTGACAGGTACGGGGAGTGGAGATCCCATTATGCTGCCGCAGGATATGAGGAAGATACATTTCAGGAACAGTGTATGCTCAATGAAGTCCTGGAGTTGAGTTCAGAAATGGGTAACAGGGTTAACCCAAATAGCTTTGGCCAAGCTATGAATTCTGATGAGAGAGCCAACTGGAAGAGTGCTATTTTTGAGGAATTTGATTCTCTAGAGAATAATAGTGTCTTTGAAGTGGTTAAGCGGGATTCTGTTCCAAAAGGAAAGACCATTGTGGGGTCTCGATTGGTGTTAAACAAGAAGTTTGACACAAATGGAGTTTTGAAAAGGTTCAAGGCTAGATGTGTTGCACAGGGCTTCAAGCAGAGAGAGGGTATTGATTACCAAGAAACTTTCTCACCAACTGGAAGGCTGTCCACCTTCAGGTACATCATTGCTCTGGCAGTGGAGTTGGGTGAAGAAATCAGACAAGCTGATTTTGTAACAGCATACTTGAATGCAAAACTTGGAGAGGAGGAGACTGTTTATATGTCGATTCCTGATGGTTTTCGTGAATGGTTAGTAGAGACTAAACCAGAAACCATGAAGAAAATCTGTGTTAGAACTTTTCTTTCGGCAGATAAAGGGGAATATGTCCTCAAGCTGTGTAGATCCCTGTATGGATTGAAGCAAGCAGCTAGGTCATGGTATAACACCATGAGTGAGAAACTGATAGAGATTGGTTTTAAGACGTCTGAGGCCGATCCTTGCCTTTTTGTGAGGAAGGATGCAATTTTGTTTGTATGGGTCGATGACATTATCATTATTGGTGATGGTAAAGAGAGAGTCATGGAGACACTCAAAAAGGAATTCAAGATAAAAGATCTTGGTCTGGCGCAACAGGTGCTTGGAATGAAAGTCAGCAAGAGCAAGAATGGTATTAAGTTAGACCAGAACCATTATGTGGCAGCTCTTCTTAAGCAATACGGCTTAGAGGATGCAAAGGAGTTTGGTACTCCTATGCAGTCAAACATTCGTTTAGAGAAGTCTACAGATGAGGAGTATCTGGAGTTTGTTCAATCAGGGAATGACTACAGGTCAGCTGTCGGATCGCTTAATTATTTGGGGCAGTGTACAAGGCCCGATATTGCGTTTGCAATTGGGGTCTTGTCGCAACACTTAGAGAAGCCAAGCATGAGGCATTGGTCAGCGTTTAAGAGAGTTATGAGGTATCTTAAAGGAACACACAGTCTGGGACTGTTGTTTACAAAGTCAGCAAACTTTGATTTGGTTGGTTATTCCGATGCAAGTTGGGCAGATGGTAACACTAGGGAATCAACAAGTGGTTTTGTATTCTTTTTAGGTAAGAATCTGGTGTCATGGATGTCCAAGAAGGTGTCGGCAATAAGTCTTTCATCAACAGAGGCTGAGTATAGAGCTTACTTAGCAGCTTCACAGGAAGCAAAATGGTTGAGAAAAGTCTTAGAGGATACACATAAACCACAAGGGTTTGCATTGTTGTATTCCGATAACCAGAGTGCCATTGCGTTGGCGCAAAACCAAGTGTTCCATTCAAGAACAAAACATATTGATGTCCACTATAACTATATTCGCGATGCAGTTAACTGCAAAGAGATTGTGTTGAGGTACATGCCCACTGGAGCAATGATTGCGGATATCTTGACTAAGGCATTAGACAGAAACAAGCATCAAGGCTTTGTGACTAATATGCGGATGTCACCCCTTTTGGATTAAGGGGGTGTGTTAAAATACGTACGCACTTACGCGGGTGCTACGTATAAGTGTAATCCAAATGGGATGCACAAATGGGCCTCTAAGGCCCATTGGACACACACACGGACCATACGGGCCCATGTGGATGTCACGGATTTGGGGAAACTGGCCTCAAAATGCGTGAAATAGGCCTATTGGTACACGGGCCCTAACGGGCCCGGTGGGGTATATGGGCAGATACAGCCAGATGGGCTTGTATGGGCATAATTGGGCCCAAGGTTTATTTTGGACATACTTGGCCAGACGGGCTGGCCCGCCAAAGTATGTTTTTCTCAGTTTTCTGGCTTGGGGCGGCCCATTGGGGCCGCCGCCAGTGTCGCGGCCCACCCGGGGCCCCTGCCCGCGCCGCGACCCGTTCGGGGCCGCCTGTGTTCCTCGGCACGGCCCACGCGGGGCCCGAGGGCCCGCGCGGGGCTGTTGCGCGGCCGAGGGATCCCGCGCGGTGCGATGCCGCGCGGGCCCGGCTGGTCGCGACCGGCGACCAGCGCCGCGGAGCCGGGGCTCGCGGCCCCGGCTCGCTCCCCCTCCCCTCGCTCGCCGTCGCGAGGGGGAGGGGGCAGGCTGGCTGGGTTGAACCAGCCAGCGACCGGCCGCGATGACGCGGTCGGTCAGGGCAGGGGGGACCTGACCACCCCCTTGCCCAGGGAGGTGGCGGCGCCGGCCGCGAGTGTAGCGACCGGACGGTGGGGGGGATTTGATCACCCTCCCACCTTGTAGCGAAGAGGTGACGAGGGGCGCTCTCCCCCCCCCTTTACCGAGGGGGAGGAGCGACGGGCCAGGGGGGATCTGACCACCCCCCAGCCATCCTTACCTTGACGACGCCCTGGGGGTATCGACCCCCAGGGCCCCTGGTGAGGGGATTTGACCGCCCCCACCAGGGAATTGAGAGAAAGAGGGGGGGGCGGCATGTCCGCCGGCTACACCCCCCCCCCATGTGAGGTTGAAACCGGACCCAGGTGAGCCCTGGGTCCCACCTGGCCCATTTGAGGGGCCAGGGGCTGGATGCATGAGGCAACCAGCCCGTAACAGAGGTAATAAGGCCATCAGGGCCGGTTGTAATAGACAACCAGCCAGGGGATTGAACAGCAAAGGGGCTGGTTCAGCCCCGTAACGGTGGAAACACCAGAATGGACCGGAATAGTCTGGTCGTAAGGGTTCAGGGACTGATGCCATGTGGGCTGATGTAGTCCAAACCAAGTAACAAGGCTTGTAGAGCCTGTAGAGCTTTTTTGGGGCGGAAAATTTGCCTTTTGGCTTGTTGTATCATGGGCTCACAAGAGGCCAATCTTTTGTACTTAAGGAGCTCTTCTCCCTGCTGTTTTCCATCATTCATTCATCATCCAATCGAATTCATCCAACATATTGCCCCATTGTGAGAGCCCCATTAGCCATTATTGACACACAGTGTCAAGCATTTCTTTTGCTTTAAATACTGCTCATTTGCCTAAGCTAATTGCTGGCCATAATTATAACAATTCTAATGACTCTATCAACTTGGATTCTTCTCCTGAAAACAAATCTAGTCCTGTTTCTCCTACAATTCATGAAAACTTCTCCGATTCATCCTCAGATTCCTGTCACTCTCTCAAAACCCAACTCATTCCCCAGTACTCACTTAGAGATTGATTGAGTCTGAATCCTCCTCAGCGGTTTGGATACCACCACTACTTTGTTCCCAAGATGTACAAACAGGCAAAGAAGTGCCCTGACGCTCCCAAATGGGATTTATCCATGGATTCCCAACTTGATGGAATCAAAAGACTCAAAGTTTGGGATGATTACAAAGGTCCCAAGCCCACAAACCCGTTAAACACAACATGGGTGTATCGATTGAAAGAAAATTGCCATGGCGATCCTCTGATTTTTAAAAGCCGTCTCTGTGTCCAAGGTTTTGATCAAATTTACGGACTCGATTACCAAGAAACGTTCTTGCCCATGGGAAAAGCCGCTTCTCTTTGAATGGCCCTTCTTTTTGGTCTCTATCACTCCCTTCCTATCACCCAACTCAATGTTCAAAGTGCTTTCTTACATGCTCCCCTCTCAGACAAAGTTGTTATCAAACGACCAAAAGGCTGCAAACGCGAAGCAAGGTTTCTCATTCCAAAAAAATCTCTTTACGTTCTCAAGAAATCACCGGCAAACTTTTTTTCCACTCTTACGTCATGGATTCGTGAGCAAGGATTTCATGAGTCTATCTCTGACCCTTGTCTCTACGTTCATTCTCAAGCCAATTTGGTTCTCTTCTTTCACGTTGAAAATCTTATTTTAGTGGGATCCAGAGAGAATTTTCTCTCTAATTTTCTGTCAAAATTTCCCAACTCCAGTCATCACAAGCCTAATACTATTCTAGGGATGAAGTACAAACAAACCAAAGATTCAATTCTCTTATCCCAACTAAACCATATCAAACATGGACTTGAAGAGTTAAAAATGACCGATTGCAAGCCTTCTACGATTCCACTATCCACAAATTTCAACCTCACTCCTGCCTCTGATGACAAACATGAAGAGTTCAAATCTCTTAATATTAATTATTGCTCTGTGGTTTTTCTAATGAACTACTTAGCATGTCTTACTTGTCCCGAATTGAGCTTTGCAGTCTCCAGTTTAGCTTGTTTCTGCAAAAAACCAGGTATTTGACACTGGCAAGAAGTTAAGCAATGCTGGAAGTACCTCAAGGCTATGAAAAATCTTAAACTCACTCTTAGGATCTTGGATACTAACACTCAAATTAAATGCTACAGCAACACCTCATGGGGCAACAATCTTGACACAAGACATTCTCAATCCGGCCACTTTTCCATTCTTTTTGGTTCCCTTTTATCTTGGAGCAGCTACCGTCAAAAAAACGTAACTCATTCCACTACCAAAGCCGAGCTTAATCCCTTGGTGGATTTGTTTCTCAAAACCATCTGGACAAAAAGTCTAGTTTCAGAACTTTGGAAAAAGAACATAGAACCCAGCCTGCATTTTGTGGACAACAAAGGACTTGACGACAAATTAAAAAAGTTCGGCTGCCATTGAAAAAATTGTCATATTGATATCAAGACCAAAGGCTTACGTGAGGAACTGAAATTGGGAAACTTAGTGGTTGAATTAATCTCATCCTCCAACATGAAAGCCAACGGTTTAACAAAGGCCCTTAATGCATCCTTGATTACAAAACTGATTCAATTGATTGATCCAGCTTTACTCATCCGGCTCCAGTCATACCAGTCACGGGGGGTGTTGAATGTTAAAGACATTCTCTCTGTCTCTCTACTTCTTTTATTCTGTTTTATTCTCTTTCTTTCTTTTTTTGCTTTGATTCTTCTTCTATTTCTATTTCTATTTCTTTCCACCTCTTTTTCTTCTTTCTTTTCCCATCTTTCACAATCTCTTAGATGTCACCCAACCTCTAAACTCAAGCGCGCTCCCTCTCAAACTCACTGCGCTTTCACGTACATGTTATAGACTCTAAGCTCACCCAAAAGGTTCCGCGCCATCCTAGATTCTCCGAGACCTCTATTGATCCTTCATGACCTCTTTGAATGAGTACTATTTCTTTTCTTCCTCAACTCTTCACTCTTAATCTTTTCTTTCTCAATATCATGCTTCCATTCCCGATCTTCCTTCTCAACTCACTACGACCTACCTCATCAAAGATTCTGTCTGGTAAGACTGTTCGCCATATCTTTCAACAACTGAAATCTCCACTCTCACTACTTATGTCGACTCATTTTCTTTTCAAGATCTGAAACTGTCTACTCTTTCAACCAATTGAACTTCACCTCCGCTCAAGCTCTCACCAATATTCACTCAGATCAACATGCTAAGAATCTTTCAACTTGATGTCTGTTTCTCATCACTCTTCTTCTTGTCTTATTTCTTTCTTAGACCCTTTTCCACTTCTCAACTGATTCTTGTGTCTATCAGCCCTCTTTATGTCTTTTCTTCCATTTTAATCTCTCAGAAATCCAATAACCTTCTCCTAGATTCTGGCGCCAATATACACATATTCAAAAATCTGAAGTACTTCACCTCAATCAACATGCAGGAAAAGTTGGAGAAGATCAAAACAGGCAAACTAGAAGCCAATCTCAAGATACGGGGAAAAGGCACTGTTCAACTGGAGTGGAAGAACTCTATTTTCACTCTTGAAGAATGTATGTACGTACAAAACATTGTAGTTAACCTTATCAGCCCCAGTCTCCTGGCAAAGAAGGGATGTAAACCCTCACAAGAACAAGATTGATTCAGTGTCACCCGAGCTGGCCAGACCATAATCAGTCAATCTATCAAATCAATCCTCACTGTCTCCATCAATCTAAACTCAATTGCTCTCCAACCTCCATAAGATGTATGGGCACACCTCAATCTCCACCCTCAAAGCTATCCTCAAAGGTCAATACTCTAAAGATGAATTAAGCAACTTCCAGTGTGATGGTTGCGTGAGGAGCAGAATCACAAGGGCTCCATTCTCAGCTACCTCAACACCCTCTTCCAGGCCCCTAGAAAGAATTCATCTAGATCTGATAGGACCAATCACTCCACAATTGAAGGCTGGCCACAGATATATCCTAACTCTTGTGGACAACTGCACGGGTTACCTCTTGGCCTTCCCCCTTATTTCCAAAGAAAAAACTTCAGACTTTATCATCAGCATCCTTGAGACTGAACACAAACGGCTCAACTACTACCCAACAGAAATATTTTTGGATAAAGAGACAGAATTCACAAACAATACGTTGAAAAGCTTTGCCAAGACCAAGCACATCAAGCTCTTGACGTCTGAACCCTACCACTCTCCACATAACGGTTGACCTGAACAAGCCAATCAAAAAATCATTGAATCAGCACATGCAACCTTCTCTTCTTCCAGATTGAACAAGAGCTACTGGCACATCGTGGTCAGAAGTTTCTGTTTCATGCTTAACCAAGTCCCTAGGGAAGGTAATTAACAATCCCCTTGGGAACTTATTTTCAAGAAGAAACTACCCGCTAACAATTCGAAACCTGTATGATCCCCTTCTATCTGCCTTGCAAATTGACTACAAAAGGAAAGAAAATGTGATTAGGAAGGACTGGAGGGGGTCTTGATTGGGTTCAATCCCATTTTTAACTCTTATCTCATTCTTAAATCATCTGGTGCTGTTGTTGAAACCAAAAATTTCCATTTTCTCAAAGATTCTCTCTACAACTTTCCCTTCTTCAAATTGCCTGGGATGGATCTTTTCAGTCAAAAAAACGCCAAGTCAAGCAAATCCAACTTCTCTTCAGCTGAAAAATAATACTCCATAACAGAATCTCAGGACAACCTTTCAGAATCTGAATTGGATTGGGAAGACATTGCATCAGTAGCGTCATCATCCCCTGATCCTCCTTCTCTGTCTTATCCAGTTCCAGAACTTCCTACTCAATCCACCTCTCAAAGGCCCAGGCGCAAGACAATAAAACCTCCACAATATGGTTTCCATCACTACTAAAAACCCCCCTCTTACAAGGCCGCAAAAAAGTGTCCTGAATGGCCAAAGTGGAAGAGGGCAGCCAACAACAAATTGAAATGCATAGAGCTTCAGGACGTCTGGGAAGAATATTAAGGCACCCTGGAAAACACTCTGAATGGGATTTGGGTCTTCAAGGTAAAGGAGAACTTCCACGGCGATCCTGTCAAGTAGAAAGCCCAACTCTACGTCCAAGGATTCAACCAAGTTCTAGGAATAAATTATAATGAAACTTGGGCACCAACTGGAAAACTTGGTTCACTCCCAGTGGCCCTCACATAAAGTCTAAAAAGAAAAATTAAATTGAATCAATTTGTTGTGAATGGTTCATTTTTACATGCTCCTCTCAAAGAAAAAGTTATAATAAGAACTGCAGAAGGATCCAACAGGAAGTCTCCCTATCTAGAGCTAAAAAAATCCCTCTACGGCTTGAAGAAATCCCCCAAAAACTGGTACAAGACACTGACTTCATGGATCAAATCTCAAGGCTATCAGGAGTCAACTAGCAATCCCTGCCTCTATCTCAACCGTCAGACGAAAGAAATTATCTACTTTCACGTAGACTACCTAATTCATGTAGGTAACTCCCAACTTCTTAGAACAATTCAAGAACTTGTATTGCCATCCTCCCAACGCCATCCTTGGAATGCTTATGGAACTCAAGGGCAATAAAATTCTTCTGAGCCAACACAATCACATTGGTTGCTTCCTGGAAGAACTGGGCCTATCATCCTGCAAGGACGTTCATGCTCCACTGACTCAAAATTTGAATCTTGAACCTGCATCTGATACCAACTACGCCAAATTCTGCCAGTTAAACATCAACTATAGATCCGCTACTGGAATCCTTAATCACCTAGAACAGTACACACCTCCTGACATCTCTTTCTCTCTGTCTAGCCTGGCCAGATTCAATGACAAGCAGGGGATGAATCACTGGAGAGAAGTCAAGAAGGTGTGGAAATACCTCAAATTGACCAAGGACTTCAAGCTTGTCATCAGCTGTGACCCCAAACAAGGAATTCTCTCATGTTTCAGCAATTCCACCTGGGGAAACTATAGGACCTTCCGCAATTTTTAAACTGGGTACATTATCCTTCAATATGGAAGCCCAATCATCTGGGATTCTACTTGACAACAAAATATCACCTATTCCTCCACCAAATCTGAATGAAATGCGCTACGGATCGCTACCTTGAGCTTAAAATGATCAAACACCTTGTTGGTGAGATATATCAAATGCCCAAACCCAAGCCTACCTTACACATCAACAACAAGGGTTTGAACGACAAAATTGACAAATTTGGATCTCACTCAAAGTCCAGACATATAGATATCAAAACAAAAGGATTGTGTGAGGACTTTGCTGACGGGGAGTCTACTCTCAATCTAATTCAAAGTCAGCCAATGGTTGCTGATTCCCTAAAAAAAGCTTCTTCAATGAGTTCCTTGGAACTCCTCCAAAAAAAATCTTTGCCACTCCAGACAACTGATCTCATGGACCATTCCCTCACCAGTCATGTTGGGTGTTAAATATTGTCAGATATTATAATATTATGAATCTTTCTCCAAGGTTGCACAAACTTGAACAGGCACCCCAATGATCTGTCCTGTGACACTTGTGTCCTCAGCTGACTCCAACCCTGCCCTCAGAAGGGATCCAGGCTCCTCCTGGATAGCAGGGGCGTACTTGATTCCTCCTTCTTCTTTCTCTTCCTCGCTATCTCTTTCTTTTTCTTCAATACCTTTTACTTCTTCTTTCTTTCTTTCTTTTCAGTCTGCTTCCTATATCTCCTCTCTTCCTTTCAAATCAACATTGCCCCATCTTTTCCTCTTGACCCTCTGTTCTCCTTGATCCGGTTTGATCTGTTCAAAGTCTCCATTTGATCAAGTCCCTATCTACAAGTCTGTGCTTGGTAAGAACATGATCATCAAGATCACCCTAGCTCAACACATCTGACAACTTAGTTCCGCCGCTTGCAGCCATTCTCCTATGTCTTCTTTCCTCTACTACTTCTGTGCTGCCAGGGTTCTCTTTTCATCTACTCTCTAAACAAAGTCTAATCTGCTTGTCTTTTCATCTTTCCTCTTCTCTCTCATTCTTTTCCGGTTTTTTAACTTTCTAACTCTGGTCTGCAGTCTGCTGGTTTTCAGTTCTAATAAATCACATCACAATCTTATCATTGGCCAGAACTACAAGTAAAAGGAAAAGAAAACACAACAGATCCAGAGAGAAAAGAAATATTTTTGGAATTTTCTATTACAACATGTTTTTGATTTTTATTCTTTCCAGATTAGACAAAAATGATGAGAGAAAAGAAAAAAGAGCCCCTGTGATTATAGTTGATCCTTTAGTTGAATTCTGAGGCTGAAAAGAACTATAACTGTCAGGAGGATCAACTATTCCCATTAAAAAATGAGAGGAATTAGAATTCTCCTTCTGCTTCCCCTTTAAAGACAATTTAGCAGGAAGAGCAGGTAAATTTCTTTCCCAAAGACCAGAATTCAAGGAACAGAGAGGAACTTCAATTTCTCTACCATCAGCATTAGGGAGGAGAATTCACTCCGCAAACTGACTTCAAAACATCAGGGTAGCACCAAACCCATTGATAATGGTTGTCCAAAGATGATAGGACCTTCCAAACAATTGATCCAATAGTGAAAGGTTCCAAAAATATTTCAAAAAATTCTAACTGGGAAATATTCAGAAATAACAATCAATTCACAATATTGATTCCCTATCCTATAAAATAAAGGATTGAAGCTTACCCTAGGACTAAGCTGGAGTTTACAGGCCATGGAATCCAGAATTAAGTTGAGCTGAGAACTGGAATCCACTAGAGGAGAAATTTTTTTAGCTGAATCACCAAGATAAAAAGGGAGAAAACCAAGAGGAAAGGAGTAAAGGTTGAAATCTGGGGAAGGACATTTTCCACCAGAGTCCTCCATCAAAGTGCAAGAGGAGACCTTTAATCTTTCAGGACCAATTTCCACAGGTCAACAAGAAACCCATTTCTCCATTCCTTCAGAAACAGATGGAGATATAGACAGTAGTTCAGCCAAAGATAGATCAGGAATTTTGAGATCAGAAATTTTCATTAATACCCCTTCCATGGTGTCAGCATCCTGGATGCCAAGGTCTTGCCATCCTTTAGCTACCAGAGGTGATGGAATAAATAATAAATATATTATTGAATAAATGAAGAAAAAATCAGTAAAATATCTGGATAAAGCTATTGCAAGTTTGATTGGTTTGGTTATGATTTAATATAATTAATCAATATTAATAAATTGATTATTAAATAATTTAATAGAGGGGCCACAATTATATTGGGGATCTTTTACACCTCCTATCTACAGGGACATTTTTTACATATGTAGTATGTCCCCGTCTAGGTTGTAGCACCTTTACGTGGTAGCTGGGCTTTTCAAGCTGCCTGTCACTCTTTCAGCCCGTAGTCACGCAGCTGCGTAATTGTAAGATGTCTGGGGCTGCGTACATGGCTTGTCAGGGTGCGCAGACAGGGTGGCAGTGCGGCTGCTCAGCTGCGCGCAGATGAGTTGGTTTCCGCGGCTGGGTGCAGGAATTGTGACAAATAACACTTCTGCCCGTAACTCCTCCAAATGAAATAATTCTTGGATTCTGTCACAAAATTCACTTTGAAAGCTATACATGGTGTTTCATGTGAAATACTAAAATGGCAAAATCCCAAGGCCTTGTCTCTTTCTCAATCTTCATAATTCATTTAATAATATAAGCAGTAGGAATTTGAGGTAGGTGTCAGTGAGTAACCCTACCTTAATTTCATTTAGATTCAGAATTTATATCACTATTTATAAGATTATTTATCCTTTGATAGTATTTTTATTTATTTATTTTATTTTTGTTATTTTGTTACTTTTTTCAGCTTGCTCTGCAATAGCAGCAAGCTGACATTCCCCCACTACAAGATATGGCCATATCTGAAAAAAATCTGGAGTTGTTGGGAAAACTTAATTCCATGTGTATTTCAGTTCCTTTTACTGGCTCTGTAGTTTCTAAGATGTATTGGTCCAACAAGTTTATTACTATCTGGTAACCATTCATCTTTGTCTTCAGATTCTCCTTTCTATCTTACTAAATATATTCTAACATCTTTACCTTGCACTATCTCTTTCTTGTCTTTCAATATCCTGCTGAATTTCCATTTTTCTTTCACACGGTCAGGTTCTATTGGTATTATTACTTGATGGAGGTTGCTACCTTTTTCAGCTTGCTACTATTGCAGAGCCAGCTGCAAAAGTAACAAAAAAAACATAAAAATAATAATAATACAATTAACCTGAGAAGGAGTAGGAAAACCATAAATATTATTACAGAAATGGATTCTCCACCCAAAATTAGGTAGGGTCACTCACTGACCCCACCCTTGAAATCCAACTCCTTATATTTTTAAATAATTAAGGAAAGAAAAGACCAAAATACTACGGCTCCACTATTGAGTTTTTTGGTCAATTAAATATTTCACACACATTGTCACGTATAGGTTTCACACCTAAAATTCAGTCAGAATTGAGGTGTTGTGTTTTTTTAAGGAGTTACGGACGGAAATGTGTTTTTTCACCATTCCCGCATGCAGCCGCGGCAGCCAATGCACCCGCGCGCTGCTGAGATACAGCCCTGTCACTCCGTCAAGGTCGTGCGCAGCCCCAGGCCTCTGACAAGTACGCAGCCGCGGGACTACGGGTTGACAGAGTGACAGGCGGCCTGAGAGGCTCAGGTACTGCGTAAACATGCTACAACCCACACGGGAGCATTCTACATATGTAATAAATGTTCCCATGAATATTAGATTGTCTAAAAATATATATAATATTATATAAAAATACTTAAATAATCCTTATACATATTTTTATTTAATATAATTCAAAGTACCAAGAATGTCGAAAATAAGATAATGACAACTTCTAAAAATATATTAAAATACTTTAATATACTTTTATGAGAATTTATAGACATCAATATCTTTGTACCATACTAAAAAAACTAATGATGTCAAAATATTACATGAATTCCCATGACTTATATTTTTAAGTAATTAGTAAATCAACTGGAACTTGAAAATAAGGAGTGAAATCAATATCATGACTTTTACTCCAGTTATATGATACATAATGAGAACTCACCTGACATCAGGATGTCCGTAGAAATTTCTATTTACATAATTATTAAATTAATGGGAACATTTACTAAGGATAATTAATTAAATGATACATAAATGGGACAGATTATTGTTATTCACGCGTCCTAATACCTATTATAAAGTATAATAATTCCCATACCCTGAGGAATTTAATTCTACACGTGCTGTAGCACCAAGAACACATGACAAGCTACCCCTGGCTACCCTGCTAGCCTTAGTGTCCGTCCCTTTAAGCACCTGCAACCCTCAGAAGGACAATATTAGGACTCCAAAAGCTATAGATAAAGAGCTCTTTTGAGGATATTGATGGGCAGAGAACCTGTTATATTTATATCCAGACACTGTTTCAAGGTAATAAAGTACTTATAAGAGATAATTAAGTGATTCATGGCTAATTCTGATCAATAATATCTGTCCTCAACCTCTTTTGTTATCAATTAAAACTGCTGAACAACGTTATAAACCCAGTATACAGGTTTAACCCATCATTTCACGTCTGAAACAGATACCCCAAGGATTTAATAATATACCAGTGAGTTCTATTATCCTTTCTCTTTTGTGGAAGCTTGGCTACAAGGCCTTTCCACTCCACCGTGTATTTTATATACATATTATCTTTGGGTAAAATATCCTTTAAACTAAAGAGCCCAAAGTAACCAGGACTAAATGTTTTCATACTGAAATCCCTGAAGAGAGGTGTTAAAGATCCCCAATATAATTGTGGCCCCTGTATAAAAATATTTAATAATCAATTTATTCATATTTATTTAAAACAATAAACCAAACCAAACCACTTAACCTTGCAATAAGCTTAATCCAAATATTTTACGGATTTTTGCTGCATTTATTAAATAATATAATTATTATTTATTCTATCACCTCTGGTAGCTAAAGGATAGAAAGAGTCTTGGCATCCAGGAGGCTGACAACCTTCTGTTGGTTGAAATTTCTTTACTAAGTTAACAGGGAATAGTTAGTGCTTTCTTGACAATTCTCCACTCAAGACTACTTCCACAGAATTCTTGCCATGCATTTCCTTGATGAAAAATGGCCGTACAAAAGCTGGTTTCAGATTTCTGTTTCCTGCTAAATTGTTGAAGTTGGAAGTAGATATAAAGATCTGATATCCTATTTTAATGTCATGTTCTCTGTGTGATTCATCCCATCTTTTTTTGTTGTATTCCACTGCTTCTTCAACACATTTTTGAGCATGATTATTTGCCAGGTCTATCATGTTCTTAAAGTCAAGAGATGTGGGGTGGATGTTGGCTAAGTTTTTGTTCAGGGTATTTCTGGGGAGTTTTGGAATCCATCCTGTTTCTAGTATGTAAATGGCTTGTTGTGTAGTAGAGTGTTTACTGCTATTAAAAGCCATCTTCATGGCTGGGAGTAAGTTTACCCAGTCATGGAAATATCCCATTTGAGTTTTTGTACTTTAGATCAAACCTACAAAACCTTATTAACATATCTTCCAGGGTCTGTATCATCCTTACAGCTAATCCATTAGCCTGGGGATTATATGCTGTAGAAAAGGCTAAAGTAGTATCCAGTATATCATTTAGATTCCTCCAAAATTCAGAAGTGAATTTGTGGTCTCTGTCATTGTTTATAATTTTAGGTATACCTACAGCAGCTATAATCCTGTTCCAAAATAAAAAAGCCACATCCATAGCATTTTCTTCTTTGTGGTTAGATAAGAACTTTTCCTTTTGAAAGTATCTTTCCACTATAACCAGGACAGAGTTATGGGAGTGTGTAATTCCAGGAGGGAGGCCTGTGAAAAAATCCCTATTAATGATTTCCCACCTATTTTATTGTTCAGAGATCTTTTGTAGGGGTCCAAAACTTTTGCCAGTAGCTTTATTATATTTTTGGCAAGTCTCACAGCTAGCAACGTACTTAATAGTATTCTATTTCCAATCTATCCACCAAGCAGTCTGCTTCACTTTCTCAAAGGTCCTTTCAGTGGATAGATGCCCTGATGAACAGTTGTCATGGCATTCCGGAATTATGTATTGTATATGCTCTTTGTTGCTCAGTATCAACACACTAGAATGTTGGTGTCTGTAGTATAGGAGAACATCCCAAAAAGTGAACCTTCCTGGTTATATTGTTTGAGTCATGAGGCTGGAAAACTATTTATCAGGGCTGCTTCTGGGGATTCAAATTACATATCGGTAATTGGCAAATTGAGGTCAGAGGAATATGATGAGATTTCAGGTTCAGAGAAAAGAACTAAAAACCAAAAGACTGGAGATCACAGTTAGAGACAACATTGAGATTCGAGGAAATGAAGAGAGGATAAAAAGAAGAAATACCAACAACTAGCAGAAATGAAATTAAGAAGTGTGTTTAGACAAGTAGAGAAAATTGAGGAACTTCAGGACTGAGAGTTTGAAGCAAAGGTGATCCAGAGGAGTTTCAGGTTATGCCAGGCAATGATATGATGAACGGCGAGTTGTTTTACCGGGCAAGAATAGAGAGATGAGTTTTGACGGAGTCAAAGTAGTTGAGGTAATTGACGGAGTCAACATAGCTGACGGATTTGATGGTGTTGAGGATGTAGAGTAAGTTGAGACAGAGTCAAAGATGTAGAAGAGGTTTTTTAGAGAAAATTAAGAAGATAAGAAAGAATATGGAAATAGAATAGAGAATAAAAAAGAAGGAAAAGTAAGCCTAAGAACCAGGAGACCAAAGAAAACAGAAGATCAAAATAATGTAGGGAGAACCTTGAGGGGAAGTTGATTCATATTTGGAGTATGAACTCTTCCCTAAGAGCATCCTCACCCCGGCGGGAGCTCTGAAGTTTAGTATGATCTCAACAGAATAGTTCTCTCTTACTAGCTTGAATAAAGCAGTATATAATTCAGATAGGTAGATCCCCATAATTGGAGCATCTGATTTAACAAGATTAATGTTTAACATAGGAAAGATATCCTGATCCTCAGGGTCATATGCTTGATTGCTAGGGTCATTAGGCAAAGAATTTCTACTTGAAATGTCAGAATTCTGTTGCTTAGCTCCAGCTTTATGCACTATAGTCATCTAGCCTCTATACTGTTGTATATCAGTTTGCCACCTGAGCATATGTCTACTAGGAGTCTTCATGTTCATGAGATTTCTTAAAGCATTACAATTGGTAATTAATTTGAAAGTGGTGGCTTCTAAGTAATAGTGCTACTCCTCTAGAGCCCATACTAGAGCCAAGCATTCCATCTTACTGGCTCATATCTTTTCTCAGTGTCTTTGATGTTTCTAGATATAAAAATTACTGGTTTCTCCACTGGTTTTTCTTCTTCTATTCTTTCTTGGTGTAAGGCAGCTCCTAACACTTCCATAAAATCTTCAATGTACAGCTTAAAGGGCTTGGAGTAGTCTGGTTGGATTAGTAGAGGAGTGGAGTTCATAGCTATCTTCAATTCTTCAAATTTATTCAACCTCTCATGTGTCATTTCAAAGAGAGTGTTATTTTTTGCATGTTTCATACAGACTTTTAGTTAGCATAGCAAACTAAAGAATATATTTTCTTTAGTAACTGCAAAAAACAATAAATTGAGCATCCTGAGGTATTCATATATTCCTAAATTGAAGATTATTCTCATAAACATTCTACTTTAAGGGCTTATGTGTATCTGGTGGAACCTTTTAAGCGTATCCATAGTCGTGATGTATTTAGCTTTAGAAAGGTTATGCAGAGCATGATCAATCCAGGGGATGGGATAATAGTCTGCTTGAGTATAGTTATTCAGCATTACAAAGTCTCCCACCATTCTTGACTTATCATTATGCCAAGCTATGATTACAGGGGTAGTCACATCTACTTGTTCATTATGCCCAAATTTCCTCAATACTTGTAGGTTTATAAGTTTTTGGATGTGGTTCTCAAGAGCTATTCTAGATTTAGGACTAGAGGGATAAGCTGGTTTACTTAGGTTAGGAGGATAAGGAGGCTTAATAGTCAAGGTCAATACCATTTCATGTCCTTTCATATCAACAATGGGATCTCTAGTACAGAAAGCCTTTTCATTCTCAAAAAAGACTGTCAATATATCTTTTTTCTTCTCCTCAGTAAGTTTCTTATCTAGAGCAGCTTCAGAGAAGCATTCTTGGTTGAATTCTTCTAAGTGCTTTTGATAGGTAGAACAGGGGAAGTTAGTTTGGATAGTACATATCTTAAACCTCTTGTCCCAGTTACCACCCACAGTGAAATACCTTCCTTTACCTTGGAAGACATCTGTGCCATATAGACATAAAGCATCATTTCCTATTATTGGGTAGTCACATAATCCATTGAGCAATACCACAAATTCCACTTGAATCCTCAAAGATCCTTTAGTATGGGGAAGTATTAAAGGATCACTCCATACTACAATAGCATTCATAGTGGAGTTTCCAGAGCTAAAGGTAGCTTTAGGGATGGGCAGAAGGTGGTTTCCCCAGTTGGGATCCCATTTGTTCAAGCATTCAGTTCAAAAGCATGAACAGAAAGCCCCAATATCAAGTAATAACCTTATAGTTCTTTCTTTATTACATCCTGTTGCATAACAAGTTTGTCCATTAGTATAACTCTTACCACTCATAGGTTTAACTGTTAGAGTTTTAACATCAGTGAAATGTCTAGGAATGATGGAAGGGTTCCATTGTTGGGGCAAAAAAGAGTCACCATGAATGTTATTGATTTCTATAGAAGTGCCTATATCTCCTTCTATTGCATTCATAGCATTAGTCAGGATCAATTCACATTCAGACAGTGATCCTTCAGTATCAGCTGTTTCTTCATAGTTATGGTTCCCTTCAATCTCAGGTTCTCCTTCCATTACTGCTATCTTTTTATTTGGTAATGGGCAGCCTTGTATCATATGCCCTGTTTTGTTAAATTTCCAAAAAGTTGCAGGTATTCTTTCTTTATCCTGGTTCTCATTAGATTTCTTATTGTCATGGCTATCTATCAGAGAAGGTTGTTCCCTGGTTTTGTTAGTATTGAAGCTATCTTGAGGTCTAGAAGGAGTCTTCTTGTCTAACCCATTCATATCTATTACTTCTTCCAACTCATTGATTAGAGTTGGTCAGTCAGCATTCATATTCATTCTGCATCTCACACTATGGTTAAGGTTTCTAGGGCACAGTTTGAGAATTCTTTCATTAACTTCCTCTTTATCAGTATCTAGATAGAAGAAGTCTAGTCTCCTCTTCTATTATAAGCACCATTTGTGAGGGTTTTCCTTGGAGGGGTTGAATGATGAATTTTCGGAATTTTTCATCATTTTCTTTTCCCACATCCTCAAGCCAAATTGTTCTTTAATTAAGAGTTTCCAAGAATTCAATTGTAAGGATCCTACTTCTTCTCTTTTCTCAATAAACCAATCTAATGCTACTCCTTCAAAGAGTCTAGGAATCCTGGCTAAGGCTATGGCTTCTGGAAGGTCATAGGAATTTATTGTATATTAAATAAATTTGATGAAATTTATATGGTTATTGTTAGAATGGTAATCCCATCAGGGGAATTACAGTTGGTATGATTATATTTAATACCTGTATAGTTTAAGATATCAGTGTGATGATTTCAGGAGTATCCTTAATGGATAGAGAATATAATTCTAATAATTATGAAAAAAGAACTATATAAATATGTTAAATAACAAGGAAGTTATTGAAGAATCAATTCCTGTGAAATACAATACAGGAATGTCACAGAGACATAGTTTAAGTCCCCCAGCTCAAGCTGAAGAGCGGAATGACAGTTCTGATGAAGAAAAGCAAAGCAAAATAATATATGCAATACATCTATTCCTTAAGGATGAAATGCATAAATAATATACAGAAAGAAATGCTTTTGAGTTTAAAAGCAGAAAGATGGAACTTTGCTTCCAAGAGGAAGCTGCACTCAAAAGTGTCAAATAGCATGAAGGCAAAGATGGCTCCCGGGATTGTCATTGGACTATTCACAGTCAGAGCCAAGAGATGGAACTTTCACATAAGTAAAAAGTCCATCATAATTATAAGATAAAGAAGAAGATAAAAAGAAATTATAAATCTACGATTAGTTATAACTTTTACTTTCTAAAAGCATCTAATCATTTACTCAGTTGAACCACCATGTATCATTGAGCATGGATCCAATTCCCATTTTATCTGAATAGCATGCTGAATAGTTGTACCCGATGGCCTAGATGGACTTCAATTAGTATTTAAGGGATCCATCTCCCATCATCAAGTTGTTTTCAATCGTTCCACATCTCCTACTTATCATCAAAAAGTCAATCAATCTTATTAATTATTAATTATTATTAAAACCCTCTACCGACCGAATCGCTAATCGCAAGAGTTATATTCTCCTTCACCAGAGAACTTAGGCCATTCAGAGATAGGGGGTAAACTCTTGAGGGCTTTTTCCATTTTAGGAGTAGGACTAGGCCCGAAATTGTCACTCCTATGCATTCCTATTAGGGGTTGTGCATAAGGGGTAGTTGTTTTTATGGGAGGTTTTGGTTCCTCAGTGGTACTCCCCAAGCAGTTGGCCAGACAGACTTTTAAGTCTCTAAGATCATTCTTGATCAGATTAAGTTTCAGGTCCACTTTATTATTAAGTAAATCTAATTTCTTACTAAGGGGCAGAATGGAGTTGTTAGTAGTATTGATTAATTCTTTGTTAAAATGCTGAAAAGACATAATAAAATCTTCTTGGATACCTGATAAAATATTCTCAATAGTTTGAGTCTGACTGGTTTTACCTTGGTTTATTGTTTCCAGTAATTTTTCTGTATTTTCCTTAATATCTTCCATCCCTACAGATTTTGATTGGTTACTAATTAATTTGGCCAATACTGAGGTCAACTTATCCAATTGGGTGTAAACACCATCCAAATTTCCACAAACAATTTTGAAATTATGACACATATTATTAGAAAAGGAAGTAATTACATCAGAGGTTGTTTTAGACAAGAAACTAGGTTCAGAATTCGGAGCTAATTTTGGTTCACTTTTTTCCACTTTTGAACTAAGGATATTATCTGATACAAATCCTTCTCTCCCTTTGCCTTTGGATGGGAAGAAGGTCTCTTCTTTCCTTATTCTCTGCCTTTCAGTTGGGCTAATTGATCCCATGGATTCCACTTTTCAACATAGGATTCTACCTCTTTCCTTGTAATCATTTTCTGACAAGCTATCTGGGTAGCCTTTGCCTGGGATATTATATTTTTCATAGATATTACTGAAAAGTTTAAGATGAGGAGGAAGATTATTTGGAGAAGGAAGGAGTATGGTAGGCTACTGAAGAGCCAAATGAGAAGTGTTGATAAGGCTACAAAGAGCCAAGGTAAATGGGAAAATACTTGTATAGTCAAGTGGAACTGATCTGAAGGGGAGGAAGGGACACTCCAATTTAGTTGTCTGGTAATCAGATCAATCTCATTCCTGGTCCAAGGGGAGGACCAGTATTTAAGCACAACTGGAGAACCCCAAAGAGGGCCTAAGGTAGCAGGGTTAAAAAAACTAGAGAGGCCCCAGAGGGGGCCTGAGACAATAATAATAGGATAATAAAAGCAGTAAGATGGAAGTGAGGCTGAATAAATTTTTCAATTAAAAAGCATGAAAAGAAAAAAGACAACAACTATGTCCCCCTTGACTTGGCTTATTTGAATTCTCCCCAATATTTCATGTGCTCTTTGACTAAGTCTGTGATCCTGGCTTCCTTGGCCAGATTCTGCTGGGGTGGCTGCCGGGAAACTGCTTGTGATGGAGTGGGGCTTGATTCTACTCCCTTCTCTGGCTCTAGGTTGGGGGAGGGAGACAGTACTTGGGGCTGTTCCTTGTCCACCAAAATTTGATTCATGGGTTCCAGCCCCCTCATGATTGTCATTATTGGTTGCCTCACAGTTACTGGAGACTCCTGTCAAAGATCTATAGGAGGGAACTCTTCCTGAGTCCCTTGTGTTACGTCTATTCATATTGAATAAAATATTTATAAAAATACGTGATAATGAGTTTATAAAAACTTACTTGAGTTGATATTTAAAGGTAATCAGACTTTATTAGGATTATAATGGTCCTTAATAGGTAATCCTATGGGGTCTTGGTGTTTCCCAATGAGGTCTTCTTCAGTCCAGTCAATTTGTTCAGGACTTCCAGAAATATCTGGTACTTCTTGATCCAATAGATCAACTTCAGTGTAGTTGGTTTCTGGGATAGGAGGGTTCACTGATAGTATGAGAAAGATATTTTATTGGTTAATAAAATATATTAATATCATTTAATGAAATAATTTGGTAATAGAAGATTTTGGCTTACTTTTATATTTTAAAAAGTAATATATACAGTAGTTTTTCCAAGCTTTATGTTGTTTTGATAGAGATTGAAATTTGATACGGCTGTCAAGATCTTCTTGTTCAGGGAGTTTATCTAATTCTTTACGGACAGAAGAGATATTAAGTTTTTCAGCTTGGGTTAAAGCTCCCCAAAAAGTTGGTTTATAAATTTAATGTACTCTTCTTTTCTTATTTTTAAAAGGTTTGAATAATATATTATTAATGTGCATTGGTTTTTAAATCCACTGCAAAAGAAATTAATTATAAATCATTCTTGAAAAAGTAAGATAAATTATTTTTCATTAATTTTTTGTGAAATGTCTGGTCCAAGTTATTAATAATAATATAATGGAATATTTCCCAGAAAGACCCCCAACTGTCAGCCTACTGGATGCCAAGACCCTTGCTATCCTTTAGCTACCAGAGGTGATGGAAGAAATAATAAATATATTATTCAATAAATGCAGACAAAATTGGTAAAATATTTGGATAAAGCTATTGCAAGGTTGATTGGTTTGGTCATGATTTAATATAATTAATCAATATTAATAAATTTATCATTGAATAATTTAATAGAGGGCCACAAAAATATTGGTGATCTTTAACACCTCTCTTCAAGGAATTCACTTTGAAAACATGTATACCTGGTTACTTTGGAACCTTTAATTTATATTTTTAAACAAGATATTTCCCAAAGATAATATATACATAAAATATATGGTGGAGTGGCAGGGCCTTGGAGCCAAGCTGCCACAACAGAAAAAGGATAATAAGACTCACCGGTATATTAGTTAATCCTTTAGGTACCTTTGTGGGACCTGCACTGATGGGTTAAACCTATTACTGGGGTTAAAAAGGTTCTTCAGCAGTTCAAATTCATAAAAAGGGTTTTGGTACGGATATTATTAATCAGACTCAAGCCATAAATCACTTACTTATCTCTTATGAGTATTTGATTACCTTGTCACGGTGCCTGGATGTAAATATATCTCCCAAGGTTGCTGGTTTGATCCTGGCCCGGGGGACCAAATGCAAGTCTCCAAAAGGTGCTAAGCCATAGGCAATTTTTTGTTGGGTAAAGGTGCTGTTTGGGCTGCCCTCCTAAGAGTTACAATAATGTTTGAATGTAACTGGAATCAAGATCCGGGAACTTGTAAAAAAGGAATCAATATAAGGGAATAGTTTGGGAATAGTTGGTAGCAAAGGAATCAACACTATCTGAGCAAAAATGGTGATGAAAGACTTGAAAAAAACAAGTCAAAGTTCTGTTCAGAGTTCAATGGAACAAGGCAGTTGCAAGTAAAAATTACCACAAGCTAATAACTCTGGTTGTCAGCAGAAGATTAGGAAAGATAAACTAAATCCTGACCAACCTGCAGATTCTCAATGAACCTGCCCAACTCTCTGCAATCAAGCGCTTGAGGGGTACCAGATAACTGTTGGTGGCTGAACAAAACAAAAGCAATTTGTTTGTGAAGCTCTAGAAGCAAAGAAATGACAGATTCAAACAAGAATAACCCAAAACTTCTCAAGACACTCAAGAGTAGAATGGAGGAATTGAACTTTAAAGGATAAAGGGAGGTAAAAAACTCCAGGTTTTAAGCTTAATAAGACCTCTTCAATCAATTGTGATTGGCTCCAGAAAGATGATCAGGAAAGATCAAAACCAGTATCATCGGAAAAATGGATCAGGAGTGTTATAAAACACTCAAGAATTCCAACAGGCAGAATTCTCTTCCACCAGCCAGGCTATGGTTGGTGATAAGGATCAGGGTCACAGATGGACGGATCAAAAATTTGAGTATGGAGGCTCAAAGAATCAAGGGGAAATCAACAGATATACCAAGAGTAGAGGTTGCAAATGAAGGGGAAGAGGCCCTTTGGAATAATCAGATTATTTATTATTATGTTGGATGGATCAGATGAGATGCCTCCAAAAAAGGTAGGGGAGAGCCCCTCCTTTGATAGACCAGAGCCCTGTAGGCTATTTACAAGATATTTTTACAAATGAGAGCGGAAAAGTTTTTTTTTTGGAATGAGCAGGGAGATTGTCACCAGGAATGGCCTGACATGGGAGAGAGAGAAACAACAAAGAAAAAAACAACAAAAAAAAACCAAGTATGAAAAGGGGGAAACTTGCCCGCTTTGAGGACAATGGTGGCATTGGATGGCGGGTTTGACCGGCCGTGGCTGTGGTTTTTCAAGGGAGGATCAAAGTAGGATGATGCAGTAGGATTGTTGGTCACGCGCAAATGTTCCAATGTCCACCAACAACAATGTTGGTTTGCAGGAATTGGAAAGAGGTATTTGGTAGAGGATTGGACGGGAGCAGAGAGGGGTGGGAGATTGGATGAGGAGCGTGGAGAGTACCAACTGACCAATCAAGAAAAATTGAGCGGCAGCATTGATGGTGGGAAGAGGTGGGTGACGGCCATTGCAAGGAGCAATGGTGTCATTGCTGTTTACCTTGTTATTAGGTAGGCATGGGTTATCAGAGGCAAAGTTGGGGATGAGATTTTTCATGGGAGTGATTGTTCCCATGAAAGATCTTGCCCAGGTGATCAGGTGGTGATGGGGCTGGTCATGGGGTCACAAACAACTGCAAGCAGCGCTTGCCGTCATTGGTCAATGGTGGCGGATGATGCAAATCTCAATGGCCAATGAGATTGGGGGTTGATGACCGATCACGCCAAGAGATCCATGAAAGAGGATGGCAGTGATGAGTTGAGGAGGGAATGGCCAATTGCGCCCTCTCGGCCAAAAATTCAGGGGGAAGCACGTGCAAGGGGGGATTTGAACAGAGGAGGCAGGCATTGGATGACCAAGCAAGGCCTCCTAGACCCATAGGACAGGGAAGAGCTTGGAAACTGGGAAATGAGTGGGTAGCCATAGGGAATTTTTTTTTGCAGATGTATAGATGTATAAGGGGATATAAAAAAAAATTCAAAAATTTCCATAATTCATGAGGTGTCCTGGATGAATCACCACACCGCATGCCCTTGGTCTTGAGGTCCAGGTGCCAAGTCTTAAAATTTGAGCCAATTTGTTTTAGTTTTGTGTTTAGACAGCTGTTTTTGGTGTGAATGAAAATGCTGGTGAGTCCAATGAGGATATTTCCCATGAAAAAGGTGTGCATTTCTGGTGATGATAGTGGCTATTGGCGGTTGGGACACAAGAACCAGAATATGTATTCAATTGCAGGGACTGGTTTCCCCAGCGGAGACAGGATACGCATTGGGGAAGCAGGTCTTTGCGGGGTTGGATCCGCCTGATGCTATGAATAAAGCAACGAAAAGGGAAAAGCAAGCAGATATTTCGCGTGGTTTGGGAATTGATGGGGGGAAGGCAAGTCTTGCGGAAAAGGGGATGGGAGCAGATATTGCGTGCGGCTTGGGAACCAATGAACAGAGGATGGGTCTTGCCGAGAGGATAGGAGCCGCAGAGGAAGGAATGGGCCAGGTGTTCGAGGATTGAAACCAGAGTCAGACCCCTTGGACGGCGGGGAGCATGCGTGCAGAATGGAAGGACGTGGAGCGGGGGGAGTGCATAATAGATGGGCCAATGGCAGGCCTGTTGCCATTGTGGCTAGCGGAGATTTTGGCATTGGTGCAACAAACATGTGGGGCGGGGCTTCAGGTGTGGAATGGGAAGGGAGTGGGAATCAAAGGTATAGCTGGTGAGAAGGAGGTTGGGGTTGCAAGGGCTTTGGCCACAAAAGGCGCTCCTGGACAGAAGTTTTGGAAGATCGCCTGTGGACACAACCCGCGTGGGATTGGATGAGACGGTGCGGGTCTCTCTCTCTCCTGGCCAAAGGGAAGGTTGCAAACCACTGGCACAGAGGCTAGAGGTGGGGGGGACAATTGGAAGCTTGCAGGAACGTGGGCGCAGCATCATTCCAGGTCCATATACGCAAGGAAAAGCCCCCAAAAAAATGGCAGAAAACAAGGCAGGGCAAGGAGTGGAGCGCTGCATAAAAAAAAAACTTTTCTTCTCTTTCCATCTCTTGTCTTGGTTTGCTTCTCTTTATTATCTGTTTTCTTCTCTATGTTGTGGTGGTTATTTATAGACATGGAGGCAAGTAGGCTCAGCACTGGACATTTGAATTGGAGTGGCTCAGCTGTGGTTGGAAGTCAGCAGCACAATAGGCTCAGAGAAGCGCGTTGGCGGACTCTCTATTCCAGAGTGAATTAGCTAAGGGCTCAGTGTTGGTGTGGCACCCGCTTTTGGTGGGCACAATGACAAGAATGGGCCCAATTTTTTCCTTTTGCGGACATCATTGTGTGGTCAAACATAACTTTCCCTGCGTGTCTGTGGCTTTACTAATTCCAAAGCAAGTGATCAAAGCTAAGTAGTACAGATTAGGCAAATTATGGGATACACACTGAGTTTTCAGAGCGCTTTGGGGCAATGAATGCTAAATTTAAGGAGGGGCATTCAGATTTTTGGAGATTCGTAGTTATGCCGCATGTGTGATTGGGAGTGATCCGCTAGGGAAAAAAGACAAGGATCTGTTGTTAGTTATGCATAGGGGAAACTCAAATGTTAGGTGGAATTGTCAACAGGATCATCAAATCTACTGCAGATTGTTGGATTGGGTAAGGATTGGACTATTAGTAAGGAGGATCAGTGAGGATTGCATGGTGGTGGTGGGAAAAGGAGTCTTTCATTAGCAGTTTACCTTCCTTTTTTATTTTTTGTATATATAATGAAGCTTTTCTTTTTTTGTATGGGGAGGAGGATGGGGGACATCATCAGAGATTATAGCCACATTGGAGATTATCATTGGAGATCAAATCATCATTATTGGAGATTATCACAGAAAATTATAGCTTGATTATTTTATTCTGCTACTTCAGATTTTAATTACCAGAAATAGTTCTTGGAGGTCATATTTAGGGAAATGGTTCAATTGCCAAGCTTTTTGGAGATTCTGTCTTGTTTCTGCACTATTATTTCATTGCAAGTTAGCTTTAGTGGTTTCCAGCTTGGGTGTGGAAGAGGTGTGGGAAACCAAAACCTAACCTATAGCCATCAGACTCACTTTTCTCATATGAGGAAAGCTCCAATCCTTGAACTATCTTAAAAAATGGATTCTGCCACAAAATAACCTATAGTCACCCAGCCAAAGTACCCCTCTATCTCTCATGGATTAGAAGATACAGCCCAATCAGGTGGCACAGCTCAGTGAAAGACATATTTGGACATACTATGGAAGACTTCAAGTACATACCACATACATTGAACCCATACACCACCCAAACTCCTCACCAGCCTATACAGAATTAATATATGCAAGACACTGCATGCAGCACCAAAAAAATCACCTCATCTGTACACAACAATATATGCAAGCAGGCACATGAAGTACAGAAGCAATTAATACAGCACCATAAAAATCACCTCATCTGTATACACAGCAATATATGCAAGCAGGCTCATGCACTACAGAAGCAGTTTATACAGCACCAACCAATCACCACACCTGTATACACAGAAATACCTGCAAGACACTGCATGCAGAGGCTGTACAGAATCTTACATGAAATCATACAGAAGTAATATATGCAGGGTACTGCCTGCACAACCAGACAGACCACCCACAACCACAAGTGAGCCACCAGGTGGCATCCTCCCCCCCCCCCCTGATTTCTATAAATAGAGGGCCTCTCTCTAGCAATTTCCCACACATCCCCCCCAGGCACCCAGCCTGTGGTGGCCACCCTTATAAAGGGTATTAAAGACTTATATAAAATATTAGCCCCTTATTTAAAATATTATACCCTTATAAAATATATCAAACCATTATAAAATATATCAAACCCTTATAAAAAATATTAAACCCTTATCACAAACAATGAAAAACCCTTATATCAATCATCATCACCAACCATTACCACATAACTTGACCATCATCATCATCAAAACCATCCATCATCAACATCCATCATCATCATCACCCATCATCATCATCATCCATTATCATCATCATCATCATCATCCATCATCATCCTCAACAATCATCATCACCTACCTCAAACATCATCATCATCCATCACCATCATCAACCATTTTCATCACCTACCTCATCCATCATCACCATCATCCATCATCAACATTATCCATCATCATCATCAACAAAAACAACCATCATCAGTATCAAGTATAGGCTCAACAATTTCAACTTTATCAATCATTACATGTAACATCAAAGGAGTTTTCTTCAGTAACAAATCAAACAAGATCAAAGATATATAAAGGATAAGACAAGACAAAAGATTCTTCCCTTACTCAGCTTCTATAGCCTCAGTCAACTATCTGTTCCACCATTTCTTCCTTATCAAGCTTGAATAAATTGATCCTAGGTCTGATAGAGACTACTATAGTAGCAACTCTATCTGAAAATCAGCAACCAATCTCTTTTCTTTTATTGTTGTGAGACTACTATATTACTTAGAGGGGCAGTAAATTCAAGTCCAACCTTAGTATTCCTTTATCTTACAAATAGTTGTAGTACTAAATTCCCCCTCAAGTGACTGCCAGCAAGCTATTTGCTACTTTTTACACAATCCCAAAGGAGTCTCCACAGCAGAGTTTGATTAGGAATTGCGGAGGTACAGGAGTGTGACTCAAGGGCTAGTGGGCTTTCTGGAACTTGGATCAAGATTTTTTCAGAGAACTTTATATTTTTTGGAGAATTTACCAAACCTACAATCTCTTTCCACAAATTGGGGGTCTGGCCAGGAAAGTCCTTATTCTGTTATAATACCTGGTACGGTCTGCAGGGATATACTTTTTTTTGTTTCTTGTTCTTTCTTTTACATCCAAGATGATAGAAGATTTTGAGGCAAGTTTGGCCAACTCACTTCCAACTCACCAACATGCAACCAGTAGCAAGGCACTGTACCAAAGCTCTCCTTTTCAGACCACCAGTTTGGAGGGGCCACTGCCAAGAGTGACCACAGGGTGACAATCAACATATGCAGCACAGGAGACACCAAAGGAGTGGGGAGGGAGCAGAGAAGAAAATAGGCCAAGGGATTCCTCCACATTTAGGTTTTGTCTGGAGGATGTTCACTGATTTCTGGAATGGTTTGAGAACGTGGAAAACAGCAAAGGCTCAAATGAAATTGACTGGGTGCAGCAAATAGTCAACTTCATTTGGGATGAGGAGAATCTGCGGGACGTGGAGGAGATGGAGGGTTATGGAGAACAAAATTGGGAAAAGTTGCAGGGGGGAAAAGTGGAAAAATGGGGGTCATGGGAGCAGAGGTTCTGCAAAGTGGATCTCAAGCGTCTTGCAACCAAAACGGCAAGGGAAGGAGGTGTTTCCTCAAGGAGGTTTTTTGGTGTGTATTATTCCTCCTTTCATCACATCTTGAAGTACCTCTTCCGCAACAAAATTTTCGCGGAGCATACTTGCTTTGTCAAGAGAACTTTTATGTGGATGCTTAGCTCCGAGTTGAGGGGAAGGGTCCACAGAAACCTGTAAGACGTAGGATTTATTCATAGGTTTCAGGACAGAAGGGTAACCCTACTCCCGGACATAAAGGAGATCCGCACAGGGGTTGTAGGCGAGTTGGAATTAGTGGAACTTATGGAGGAAGACCCAAAGGGTTCAAAGAAGAAGGATGTGCAGGTGAAAAGGGGAAAAGGGCGGGTAACACCAAAGGAAACTGCTGAAATGAACAAGATGTTTAACAAAATGTGTCTTTTCTGGCAGAAAGCTATAGAAAGCCAGCTGCAACAGTCCTGGAACCACCAAAAGCAACTTCTAATGCGCCAACTCCGGGGCCATCAAGGGCGCCGGCAAGGGACAAAGGCAAGCTTTGCATCTTCCAATGCTATTACTTCCGGGAAGAAGGCCATCTTAAAAGGTTGTGTGAAGATCTGAGTGCGGAAATACAGAGCAAGATAGTTAAGAAGGATGGAAGGGATTTTTTTTACCCTTTAGGAGAAACTATAACAGATATGCCAGATCAACCTTTGCCACAAGATCTGGCTTAAGCGGCAGCAGAGAAGAAGGAAGCTACAGCTTCAGCGGGGTATGCTTTTCCTTTAACTTTGGAACCCCCAGAATTTTTGGCGGAGGTTAGAGCCGTTTGCTCCAATGAAAGGAGAATGGACCTTAATGATCCAACTCCTGCAAAAGCACTGCAGCAGGCAATCATAGTCAAAGCAGGGGGATCCCCGCGGGAGGGCTGGGGAATTAGAAAGGATAGTTTGTGGAACATACCACCCAATTTCCCTAACTTTGAAGGAAATAGCGGCAATCTCACCAGTAATGGCGGAGGAGATGGTGGTGGTCTTCAAGCAGTTTGCAGGGGATAAGGAGGACAACCCAAAACCCATAGAAGAGGCAAAGGTTGTTCTCTAAATGCAGGGGCGGATGTTTTAGGAGTTAGAGGTGCTATGATGTGCCCTTTGGGATATGTAGAAATGAGGAGGAGGCAAAAGGTGTTGGGAAATGGTCAATAGCGGTTCAATGGTAAATGTCCTTCCATTGAAATCAGCAACCAATGCAGGTTTGGTCCGGCACAACGCAAACATTGGGTGGAGGACCTTGGGAGGTTTTTAATGCATGGTCAAAGGGGTGGTGGAGAAGGAAATGAAGGAATGGGAAAAGGTATTGGCTCCGCTGTTGTATTTGGTAGTGAGCGGGTCAAAGGTCATTCTTGGTAGGCTATTCCTTTTTGCCTCCCAGGAATCTCTTGGCTTCCATTATGGCGGTCTTTTATAGACGCAATCTGGAATGGGCTGCGCACTGCGCGCTCAGAAATGGGTGCGGCTTTGCCAAAGCAAGCTGTGCTGCGGGCTCAGCAGCAGTCAAATTGGGCTTGGCATCTGCAGATGCGGGGTGGATTGGATTGGATTGGAAGGATTGCGTGGATTGCGCATTGCAAGATGCGCAGATGTACCTTGGATATCTGGAATGGCGCGTTGGGTGGATATGGACATGCCTGGGAGGCTCCAATTTGGGCGCAGCGGGAGGGCCACGTCATGAGGAGGACAAAGCCGGTGGACGTAATGGCAGGAGGGCAATGCAGATGCAATATGGGATATGGATCATGGGATGGGGATGGAAGGATAGAGTTTGGGCTAGGGTTCTGTACTTAGGGGTTGTATTTCATTATTCTTGTTTACTTGCGGTTGTACCTAGGTTAGGGTTTGTCACAAGGGCTGCTGACATGCAAGCAGGGCTTGGCACAGAGGGGTCTCTACCCACAGTAGGCTTGGGGGCAAGGTTACTGAAGGACGCTACAAGGAGCAGAGGAGGATTGGGTTGAAGGGTGCTGAATGACACTTGCTGGGAAAGATCTCCTAGTAAGAAGTAGTAAACTGATCTCTTGGGGAACATCAGGAAGAGGGAATAGGAGGCCTGTTAAATAGACAAGAGGTTGGAACTACAACAGAGGTACAAGTGATTGGGGCTCAGACTATACACATGATGTCATGGGAACCGTCTAAGTAACAGAGAGGGCTGATCAGGTATGCTACTACATTAGGTTAGGCTGCTTCTACATTGGGGTAAGGTTCCAGGTCTGAGCTGTCTAATTTGGGAAAGTACAATTGAAGGATGTACAGTGTACATGGGAGTCATGACACTATGTACTAAGTAGAGAGAGTATGTAATACAATCTGCAAGAGGATGTACATAAAGATTCCCAAAAGATAAACCACACAGAGGAGGTATGGGTTAGACAGAGAGATAACCCAAAGAGGTATGGGTTAGACAGAGAGGTAGAGTAGAGCCTGGGAGATTGAGTATGTGCAAGCCTATGGAGTCTATCTGTGTATAGTATGAGGTTAGACTATATGTAGGTATGTACTGCATGAAGATCCTGAGGTATATAGTTACTGGAGACATATTGATGTAAGTCTCCTGAGCCCTGAGGTTGAAGTTCCTGAGAAAGTAGATCAGACCTGAGGGTTGGACTGAGGTTAGACTGAGTTTGGTGTCAGTATGACAGTACCCCCTGGTGAAGAAGAGGGCATCTCCTGATGACCATAAAAGGAGAGGTTGAAGAGGCCATCCAGGTTGTCCTTCAGCCATGTCTAACTTTAGTTTTCCTTCCCCTTACCCACAACCATCACCACCATCCACCCCATTACCACATTTATCTCCTTACACCAGATCACCTACACCAACCTATCCAATGGAGAAGACCAACAATTATTATCCCGTCCAGCAATACTACCCAAGTTGTGATAGGTGCATCAAGCTTGGAAGAATCTGCACCACCAGTATCAAGCACAATTCTGCCAAATTTGAAAATTTTAGGCAGTATGGAAGAATGTTTGATATGGATAAGCAAGGCAGAAAGGCCTTGGGGCTAATCTTATGGGTCCTGGAGAAGAGTCAACCTTTTGAAGTGAAGGAGGCTCCAGATGATGATGCCATGACCCTGGGGTATTCATCCAGACTCAATGAATCTTCAGGTAAGTGCTTCTGGATTTGGTATTGGAGGTGCTGGAGTGCTGATACAAGTTTTGGAATAGTCCATTTGATGCGGGAGAGGTTGAAGAAAACGCAAGAAAAGAGGGAGGCACTGCGTCAAACTGGAAATTTGGCCATAGATGGTACGTCGAGGCATCCGCAGGAGGAGTGCGGCAAAGCATTTATACGATGGGGAACCCCTCATGTAGATTTGGACAAGGAGGTGGTTGAGGCTCCTCCAAAAAGGGTAAGAAACAATGGAATTCTGGAGTCTGTCAAACCCGTTGTAGGAAATTTTCAAAGCGTCAAAGGGGTTTGTCAAAGCTTCAAAGGGACTCGTCAAAGCGTCAAAGGGGTTTGTCGAAACGTTGAAGCGTCGAAGCAAACCGTTGAAGCGTCAAAGCAAACCGTTGAAGCGTCAAAGTAAACCGTTGAAGCGTCAAAGCCCACCATCAAAGCGTCAAAGCAAGTATTTGAAGCGTCAAAGCGGAATGTCAAAGTGGAGACAACAATGAAGATGCCAAAGGGATTTTGGAGATGGAATTGAGTGAGATGGATGAAGATAGAGAAACCACTAAAGAGACAGGTAAAGGGAAAGCTAGAGATATTATTGTTGAAGAAGGGGGCAGATCAGATGACTCTTTGGAGTTAGAGGATTTAAGGAACAAAATGAAGGATTTGGAGGTGAAGATGAAGGTGGTGGAAGACAGAAGGAATAGAAGGAAAGGAATTGAAAAAAGAGGTGAAACTGAGGTCTGGTTGGAGGAATTGGAAAATGGAGAAAGATTATTGGAGATGATGGAAGGAAGAAGATTCAGAGAAGATTCTGTTTTAAATGAAGATCAAGTTAATCATTCTTTGGAGATTTATAGTAGGAATTCTAGGACTTTAAATTCAAATTTTCAGGAAGGTTTAAAGAAGGGTTGGGGTAGTGAGATAAGAAAAGAGAAGTATGGTTTTTTAGAAGCTAGAAAGAAAAAAGTTTTAGAGATAAAGAAAAGTCTAGCTGATATTTTGGCTTTAGCTGGACATACTTTTGAAGTAGGGACTACTATAAGGGGTCCAAATTCTTATCAAGTTGCCAAGTTAAAATTAGTAAATACTTGGATGTCTAGAGTAAAAGATTTGGAAGAATTGATGTGTGAAGCTATCTAAAAAGTTGTTTATATGAAATTTGTTTTATTTTATTACTTATTAATTTATATTTTCTTTGGAAGGGAGTAATTGATTTTTTTTTTTTTGCTAAGGTTGAAAAAGGGAAAAGGAGAAAGAATTTTTATTTATTTATTATTATTTTTTTATCATGTTATTGATATTAATTATTATTATTATGATTATTTTTTTTTGAAAAGGAGAATATGGTTTATATTGTTTTATTTTAAGGATGAATTTGGTTTTGAGGGGTAGAGTGTATGGAAGTCTTGAAGTAAAGTAGGGCAGTTGGTAAGATTAGAGTGAGGTTCCCAAGTAGTGCGTTCCTCGTCATTCTTGAAGCCTTTCCATTCAACTAAGTAAAATAATTTCCCCCTCTTAAGTTTGGAATCCAATATCTGAGACACTTCCCATTCTTCTTCACCATCAATTTTGACTGGCTCAGTTGGTGGTTGGTGCCTAGAGGATAGTGAGTTGTCTTGATATGGCTTGAGTAAGGAGGAGTGGAATACAGGGTGAATGGTGGACCATTGCTGAGGGAGTTAAAGCTTGAATGAACTTTTTCCAATCTGTTCTGTATTCAAAAAGGGACCTAACCATTGCTCTGAGAGCTTATGAGTTGGAATATTAGTTTTAATATTTTTAGAAGAGAGCCAAACTTTGTTTCAAACGGCAAATGAGGCAGGAAAGTCACTTCTTTTTAGGTCAGCATATCTTTTGTAGGTTTTAATTGCCTTTTCCAGTTCAATACCCAATAATTTCTGATTCTGGTCAATCTGGGTTATGTAGTGGCTGGCAGGTTGATCATCTACTACATGGAGACTGTCAAAGTTGGGGTGTCATCCATAGATGGTGAAAAAAGGAGATTGCTTAGTAGAAGTGTGAGTGGAATTGTTGTAAGCAAATTCAGCAAGGGGGATCCAGGTATCCCAGTTGTCTTGGTGATAACTGAAATATATCCTAAGAAATTGTTCTAGGATCTGATTTAATCTTTCCGTCTGTCCATCTGTTTCAGGGTGATAAGCTGTGGAAAGATTTTTTTTTATCTTTAATTTTTCACATACAAGTTTCCAAAAGGAAGAAACAAATAAAGATCCTCTGTCACTGACAATGTCAGTTTGGAGGCCATGTTTAGTAAAAACATGAGAAATTAGTAGGTTAGCTAACTCCACAGAGGATATATCAGTTCTGGTTTTAATAAAGAGTGACATTTTTGAAAAAAAATCAACTGCCACAAGGATTGAGTCAAACCCATTGGATAGTGGCAGTTGTGAGATGAATTCCATAGAAAGTGAAGTCCAGGGAGAATCTGGAATTGGTAAAGGTTGGAGGAGTCCAAACTTTTTGTGGTGACTGGCTTTGTTTCTGCTGCACAGGGAACATGAAGAAACATAATCTTTGATAAAGGAAGTCATATTTTCCCAATGGAAATCTCTTTTGACTAGATCAGCTGTTTTGTCTTGTCCAGGGTGGCCAGAGAGGGTAGAGTCATGTCTTTGTTGAAGTATTTCAAGTTGGAGTTGTTCATCCTCCTTGGGGATTGCTATTCTATTTTGGAAAATAAGGAGTCCAGTGTCTGGGTCTATCAGATAACTTTTTACTTGTTCCTTTTTATGTAGCTTCTGAATAATCTGCTGGGTTGATTTGTTGGAGATCTGGGACTGAATTAAGGTTTCCAATTGTTTTTCAACCTGTTTTGCAGAGATAAAGAAAATTCTAGAAGGTTCAAAGTCAGTCTGTTTCAAGAGTTGCTTGATATTTGCTGGATTCCTTTCTGCATAGGGCATCCCCCCCTTGGGATAAATGTTGTCTCAACGTGACAATAAATCAGGCACTATTGATTGCCTTCCAGGTCTATAGACTATAGTGAAGTCAAATTCAGACAGAAACTCAGCCCAACAGGCTTGGCAAAGAGTCAAGACTTTTGAGGTCATGAAATATTTAAGAGATAAGTGATCAGTGAGAACTTCAAAGGGAGAAGAAAGACTGAGGAGGTAAGCTCTGCAGATCTTGATGGCCCATACAATGGCCAGGAGTTCCTTATTGTGGATGTCATAGTTCAGTTCAGCACTACCCAATTTCCTGCTGTCGAAAGGAATTGGGTTTTTGGATCCATCAAGGGAGACTTGGGTGAGGACAGCCCTTAGGGCATAGTCACTGGCATCAGTCTCCAAAAAGGTTTGTAAGGAAAAATCAAAATTTCTGAGTACAGGAGCTTTAGTAAAGGCTACCTTGAGGTCCTCAAACTGCTTCAAAGCCCCTGGGGATAAAGGAAAAATGGGATCTGCTCCAGTTAGAGCAGTGAGGAGGTGCACCTTCCTGGAATAGTTAATGATAAACCTGCGATAAAAATTAGAAAAACCCAAAAACTGTTGCAAGGCCTTTTTGTTTGTTGGTGGTGGCCAGTCCAAGATCTTCTGGACCTTGGAGTTGTCCATTTCAATGCCACTTCTGGAAATGACATATCCTAGATAGTCCACTGAGGAGGCATTAAATTCACACTTAGAAGCTTTTGCATATAAGTTGTTCTTCCAAAGTCTGTTCAAGACTTCACACACATGAGCTGTATGTTCTGTTAAGTTTTTGGAAAAAATAAGAATTTCATTGAGGTATACCACCACACAGATGGTCAGAAGGTCTGCAAAAATGTCATTAACAAGACATTGAAAAGAGGCAGGAGCATTGGTGAGTCCAAAAGGCATTACCAAATATTCAAAACTCCCAAACTGAGTTCTGAATGCTGTAAGATGTTCATCCCCTTCCTTAATTCGAAGGAGATTATAAGCACCCCTGAGGTCAATTTTGGAAAAAATGATAGAACCAGAAAAGACTTTAAATAAGTGAGTCATGGGAGGAATGGGATACCAGTTATTTCGAGTCACAGCGTTGAGTTTGCAATAGTCAACACACAATTGCAAACCACCATCCTTCTTTCTGACAAAGAGGAGAGGTGCTCCAGTGCTGGAAGTGCTGGGGCAAATGAAACCTTTCTCTATATTTTCCGCTATATAGGCTTGTAGGGCCTTCTTCTCATGGTGACTAAGGGAGTAGATAGGCCCAACTGGAGGCATAGGGCATTCCAGTTCAATATGATGGTCGTAAGCACGATGAGGAGGGAGTTTATCAGCTTTGACCTTGGAAAAAACATCTAAAAAGGCATGATAAGCATCAGGAACTCTCTCCATCACAGTTTCAATTTCATCAGTTTCCTCATCTTCATCCAAAACTTCTGCAGTAGCCTGCTTTGGGTCAGAGTCAGAAGTGGAAATAATCATACGCAAAACTTGAACAGATAGATCATCCTCCATATCCTCCAAGAATTTCAGAGAATGTCCAAAGAATATCCTGTTCACAGAAGTAGTTTTTGAACTCAAAGGAAAGTGTTGTGAGTGCATAGATTCTGAAAAGGGGACAGGAGCAGTTACCTGCAGGTTCACTGGCGGAAAGGAAGTAGTGGCCAAGGAGAGTTCAACAGAAGAGGAATGATCCAAAGTTGGTTGGTGTCTTGGGGTGATCAATCCCAGTTGCCAATTTACCTCTGGGTTCCAGAAATGGAGGAATTCAATACCTAGAATAATGTCTTCTTTGGGGGGAGTATCAACAACCAAGAAATCCCATTCTAAGTTGGGAAAAGAGGGCAAAGAGAACTTGAAGGAAACCTTATGGGTGATTTCCTGGGAAGGTGAGTCAGAAGGACTGAAGGTAAATAAGAAGATAGGAGTGGTCAGAGGTTTGAGTGGCAGAGAAAACTTTGAAACCATAGATTTTGAAATAACAGATTGAGTTGCTCCAGAGTCAACAAGTAAACTGTAAGCCTGGTTATTGGACAAGCAAAAAAACCTAAGTCTTTAGAGGGAGGGTTAGAGTATTTTCTTTCCAAAGTTTGTACTTGAATATTGAGAGGGTGATGGTCAAGGAGTACCACATTCCCATCACCTAGTCTTTTCCCTGTTTGGGTTTCATAGGATTGGGCTTCTGGCCAGGCTTAAAATCTGGACGTTTCCTGCAGAGACTAATTTTTTGAGTTCCTCCACAGTAGTTACACAAACCCTCTCTTTCTCTCCTAGCTTTTTCTTCAGCCTTGAGGTGTCCATCCTCTCCCACGTTGGGATTGGGGACATAGGTTGGAGTAGAATTAGTAGGGGTTGTCTTAGCCTTCCCCTTAAACCTACCTGGTTGGCTGGTCTGTTGAGATTTCTGAGGATTTGGAAGACTGGGTCCAGGTCTTGAGGTCTGAGGGAGAGTGAAAGACTTCTCCCGGATCCTTTCATGGTAACGAGTGTCATACTTAAGAACAATATCCATTAGGTCTTGTAAGGTTTCTTGAGGTCCATCATAACCAGCTAGTTGGTCCAGTAATCTGGTTGGGAGACCCTGTCTAAAATGAAAGAAAAAGGCTTTATCACCCCACCCAGAGACCTTGGTCATAAGTGTCCTGAATTCAGTGATATAGTTAGTAGCATAACCACTGTCTTTCATCTTAAGAAGGGTTAACTCCTTCTCAGCACGCTGTATTTCTAGACAATCCCCAAAAAGGGTATGAAGCTGTTGAGTGAATAGAAGCCAGGAGTTAAGTATGAAGTCTGGCTCATGATTACCAATGTGAGCAAGATAGGGTTGGATCCATTGACTGGAATTTCCTGAAAGGTAAGATACTGTAAAAAATACTTTCTTTCTGTCATTAGCAAAAACTCTCTCATCATTTGCAAAAATGAGTTCACAAGCTTGAAGGAAGGTTCTAAGCTTGGTTGGGTTAGTTCCATCAAATTTATCTGGGGCATTGATAGATGGAGATTTAAAGTTAGCAGAGGGTCCTTGGTCAGCAGTTTTAGAAAGATGAGTCATTGCAGTGGTCATTTGCTGAAGAATGGCCAGCAGGGCAGGGTCAGTTGAAGGAACCTGAGTGGTCAAAGGAAGGTTGGTGTGTGGGGAAGGTGAAGGACCTGCTTTTTAATTAGAAGTTTGACTAGGATTACCCTCTGGGGATGGTGAACCCAGGCCACTCAAGATTCTAGAATCAAATCCTGAGTCCTCATCCTCTTCATCTTCCTCACCTTCTCCTGGGATTGGGACCATGCTTGCATCATAGGCAGGAGAGTCCAAACCATTGTAACCTGGGATTGGAAACTGACCTGTGACTCTGTGGAGGCTAGCATTTTCAGAAGAAGGAATAGTAGAAAGGGATACTTGGGGAATAGGTTCCAATAAACCCGTATCCATAGGAGTGGAAGTGGTAACCACTGGTGCAGCCAAGTTAGAAAAAGTCCTACCTGTTCCATGAGAGCTAGGGGTAGAATGGTCAGTAGTTTCAGTGGCACCTCTCCCCCTGGAGCTACGGGTGACTGCTGGGCTAGAAATGTGAGAAAAAAGAGCACGTTGTGGGGGCATTCTTACTTCTAAGAATAATTAGTTACCCAAAAGTTTTTCTTCACCTTGGAGCAAGAATAAAATGATTAAAAGGAATTTTTCTTCCTCTTATTACCTTTATGGGACAGTCAAATAATGGTTACTATACCTTGTCTAAGTGTCAAAGCGTCAAAGCGTCGAAGTGTCAAAGCGTCAAAGTGTCAAAGCATCAAAGCGTCAAAGTGTCAAAGTGTCAAAGCGTCAAAGAGTCAAAGCGTCAAAGTGATACTTAGAGGATGGAGAGCTGGATCTCTGAGTAGGTTTTACAGTAAGGTAAGGGAAGCAATGAAAATGGCCACAAATCAAATAGCCAAGTTCAAGGTTGGGACAGAAATAAAGCAAACAAAAATTGCCACAACTCAATAGCAAGATTTGATGCTGTCTAAAAGGGATAGGGAGTGTGGTTGATGAAGAAGGGGTTATTGGGGAAGAAATCAGTTCAATGTCACAAGGGCTGCTGACATGCAAGCAGGGCTTGGCACAGAGGGGTCTCTACCCACATTAGGCTTGGGGGCAAGGTTACTGAAGGAGGCTACAAGGAGCAGAGGAGGATTGGGTTGAAGGGTGCTGAATGACACTTGCTGGGAAAGATCTCCTAGTAAGAAGTAGTAAACTGATTTCTTGGGGAACATCAGGAAGAGGGAAGAGGAGGCCTGTTAAATAGACAAGAGGTTGGAACTACAACAGAGGTACAAGTGATTGGGGCTCAGAATATACACATGATGTCATGGGAACAGTCTAAGTAACAGAGAGGGCTGATCAGGTATGCTACTACATTAGGTTAGGCTGCTTCTACATTGGGGTAAGGTTCCAGGTCTGAGCTGTCTAATTTGGGAAAGTACAATTGAAGGATGTACAGTGTACATGGGAGTCATGACACTATGTACTAATTAGAGAGAGTATGTAATACAATCTGCAAGAGGATGTACATAAAGATTCCCAAAAGATAAACCACACAGAGGAGGTATGGGTTAGACAGAGAGATAACCCAAAGAGGTATGGGTTAGACAGAGAGGTAGAGTAGAGCCTGGGAGATTGAGTATGTGCAAGCCTATGGAGTCTATCTGTGTATAGTATGAGGTTAGACTATATGTAGGTATGTACTGCATGAAGATCCTGAGGTATATAGTTACTGGAAACATATTGATGTAAGTCTCCTGAGCCCTGAGGTCGAAGTTCCTGAGAAAGTAGATCAGACCTGAGGGTTAGACTGAGGTTAGACTGAATTTGGTGTCAGTATGACAGGGTTGAGGGGAAGGCTACTTCAACCCCACCCTCAAGCCGGATGGAGGAGGGGGAGGGGAGATCATCACATAAGGTTGGAAAGGCTCTTTACACTCATCTCTCTTATTTCTCTATCTCTCAGTTGTAGGGTGAACAGACCCAAGGGATCAATAACTTCCAAACTTGTGAACCATTAAAGGCGAAGTCCTTTTCTGATTTCCACATCTTGGGGTCTGGCCGCGCTAAAAGAAAACCATCTGGTGGCCTGAAAGTGGTGGATGGGAACATCAGAAGGGCTTCCCTCTTATGGAAGGCAGCCACAACAATTTGGCAGAGGATTTTTAAATGTTGGCCGTGTGGCCTGTGCGGGGAAGGCTCCATCCTCACGCAGAAAGTTGAAAGATAAGGAGCAGGGAGGAGGAACCCCTGTAGCGCGGTCCAACATGATTTGGGAAGTATGGAGGAGAGCAGGGATTTGTGCAACACTGATGGGAGCAGGGATAGGATCAAAAGTGGTTCCTTCCCGTATGTGCCTCTGATGGGTTTCAGAACAAGCAGCTAACCTTGTGCCACAATTGTGATCAACCCAGATTTTTTTTCAGGTCAACAATTGAAAATAGAGACAACCAAGGGATCAGAGTTGATTGAGGTGCGGGTCTTTGGTAGCAAATACAAATCATTTGCTAAGAAGTTCCAACCACAGAACAAGCCAATGCTGCAGGACCTCAATAAACCAATGAGGCCTATCCGTTTGTCACAGTAACCTTATGAGTCTCCTTTGACACCTGAGATCCTGGAGAAGGATTGGACGGGCTTGACAGAGGAGAAGATGGCTGAACTCAACTTTGGGCCAGAGGGGTGGTTGCAAGAGGAGGAAGTAAAATTACTCAAGGCGGTAATTGTCATGCGGAGGAAGGAGCTTCCCTTTTTTCCAGAGAAGCTGGGGTTACTCAGGCATGAGATTGAAGACCCCTACTGGATACCTACGGTGCCCCAAAACCCTTGGAAGATCAAACCCATTCCTATTCTGGTAGCGGTTAGGGGTCAGTTTGCGGAGTTAGTGTGGGAGCGTTTGCAAACGGGTCTGTACAATCCTTTGTGTTCTAGCTATTCTTGTCCAATTTTCGCAGTAATAAAGCAGGAAAGGAAGAGTATGAATATTTTCCACAACCTGCAGATGTTAAACTTGGTCACAATCAGAGACGCTGGGTTGCCTCCGCAGGTGGAGGAGTTTGTGGAGAATATGACTGGAAGAGTCTGCTATGGGTCAGTAGAAGTCATGGGGGGGTACAATCAGCAGGAGCTACATCTGGACTCCAGTCCAATGATGGCGTTTGGAACGCGGTTGGGGCCACTTCATTTGATGCCGCTTCTGCACGGGGCAACTAATTTGGTAGCGGTTTACCAGGCGCAGATGATGTGAATTTTTCAGGATAATGTTCCAGAAACAGGGAAGATATTCAATGATGACGCGGGCATCAATGGGACACAGAGCAATTACAGCGGAGAAAATATTGCGGGAAATTTGGGAATCAGGCTGTTTGTCTGGGAGTACGCGCAGACTTTGGAGAGAATCCTGTTCTGTATTGAGGAAGCGGTTTTGACCATTTCCAGTAAAAATTTTTTGGTGTGCGTTTGGGCCTTAGAAGTCCTTGGCCATAAGTTTTCCGCAAAAGGGAGGAAAATCACTAAGGCCAAAGTTAACAAAGTTTTGGAATGGCCTACTCCGCGGAATGCTACTCACATTTCCCAGTTTTGGGGTATTTGTGGATGGGTACAGATATTAATTGAGCATTTTGAAGAGATAGCTAGCCTGTTGCGGAAACTGATTAGGAAGGGGGCGGAGTGGGTGTGAATGGAGGAATCCAATTGTGCATTGGGCAAGTTGAAGGAGATTGTTGGGTGACAAATAATGTTTAAAAACCCTTGATTAAAAAAAGGGAGGGATCCTGATAGCGGTGGACTCAAGCCAGTTTGGTGTGAGCGGTGTGCTGAACCAAGAAGATGAAGGGAAAGACAGGCCAGTACTCCATGAGTCGGTAACCTTTTTGGAGGTTGAATCTTGGTACTTCCAGCCCAAGTTGGATTTGTGTGGGGTGAAAAGGATTGTGCAGAGATTAAAGCATGTGCTTTGGGAGGTGTCTTTTGAACTCATGGTGGATGCAGAAGTGCTGGCTAGGATGATTAATTACCCAAACTTGCCTAATGCTCCCATGACACAGCAGATTGCATACTTACAGTTGTTTAATTTCACATTCAGGAAAATTCAGGGGAAGGCTTTTATGATTCACATAGCCTTCTCTTGGTATCCGGAGGTCCGGAGCATGGCTGAAGCGGGTTTGGATGTGGAGCAAAAGCTTCTGGTGGTGGCAGGAACGGCTGCAGAGGTTGGGAAACTTTCCCTGAAACAGTGGGGAAGGTTTCAGGCATTGGACAAGTATCTTTGGACGCTTCTTTTTTGTGAAGGCTTTTTGGCAACAGAGGTTACATGGGTTTGGCAGAAGGTGTTGCTTTTCTTTTTCCAGGACGGGCACCTTCAATACCTTTGGTTGTTGTCACAAGATGGGAGGATCAGGAGGATTTGATGGGTAGTCTTCACAATGACTTAGGCCATCAGGGAGAGGCGGAGACGCGGAGGAGAGTTAAAACCAGTTTCTGGTGGCCCGGTCTGGGGCAAAAGGTGCAAGATTGGGTTTGAAGTTGCAAAGCTTGTCAGTGGCGGAGTACCAGATTACCTAGGGAGGTGGGTATTCCAATGGGTGAGGACGCCATTTTCAGAAGGGTCTCTCTGGACGTGGTCCATATCAAGGCAGGAAAGTTCCCGTATCTACCTGTGGCTCAGGATGACTTGTTGGGGTGGGTGGAGGCACATCCTTTGGTTAAGCTTTTGGCAGAGAAGGTGGGGCGCTTTTTTGGAGGAGGATTGGTCCTCTTGTTTTGGGTGTTTGCTGCTCATCACGGTGGATGGTGGGGGGAGTTTTGGGGTGATCTTTGGAGGCTGGTTGAATCTTGCGGCGTGAAGTTTGGAAAAGTTAAGGAATATTATCTGAAGGGAGCGGGGGCACCAGCCAATCAAGGACGCGATGGTCAAGATCTTCAGAAATAATGGGAAGAAGTTGAAGGAGACCTTGCCAGTGGTGCTTTTTGCGGATCGGATATCAGTGAAGTGGGGGACAGGTTATTTGCCTTACAAGCTCTTGTATGGGCAGCAGCCGGTTCTTCCGCTAGATATCAAAACCTTGAATTACCTCACTATTGACTGGTGGAAGTTTAAGACCACAGAGGATCTAGTTGTGGCGCCGGCAGAGCAACTTTTGCGGAAAAAGGAGATTGTGGCAAGGGAGGCAAAGGGGCTTTGTGACAGTTGGGCTAAGTTGGTTTGTTACTGGGACAAGATTTGTGCCAATTGCTTGTGGGACCATTTGCGGAGAGGAGACCTGGTTCTGCTTTATAATTGCAGATTGGAGACACAGTGGGGTAAGCTTTTCATGGATTTCTGGAACGTTCCTTATTGGGTTGTTAGTCAGTTTCTGGGTGGGAGTTATCAGTTGTAGGAATTGGATGGCACTCCACTCAAGTGGAAGGTGGCGGCAGCTCATGTGAAGAAGTTCCAGGTGCGGGGCACTACGGAATTTGATGAAACCGCGGGTTCAGGGGATGAAAATTAAGAGATGGCTGAGGTAAGCAAGCTGGCTGCGGAGGAGAAGGAGCCTTTGGAGGAATTAAAGTTGGGGTCAACATTTGAGTTGTAGGGGGATGGTGAAGCTCAGATCACCGGAGCAGCTTGGAAGGTCTAGTCTTAGATGCCTTTGTCTAGGGTGGTCCAGGTCCCTTAGGTTATATGTATTTGTGGAGTTTGGAGCCTTTTCTTCAGTTTTTCTTTGTCTCAGTTGTCTCAGTTTTATTTGTCTCATTCTCAGATACAGAGGGCTTCTCACTAGGGGTTGCGGAGTTTATTTTTTTGTCCCATTTTGTAGGATGGTGCAGGGAATCAAGAGGATTCCTTTCTTGGGAGGGTCAGGCATCATATTTATTTCAGGAGCTATATACAAGATTCAGGGGGTGTGGCAATAATTTAAAGAAAAGGGGAGAAATCTAAGGAAGGAAGATGGAGCGGCGGAGCTCACCACCAGCACAATGATGATTGCGGAGGAGCTTGCAACACTCTGCAACTGGGATCCCAACCAAACGTCATAGGATGTCCAGTATTTGTTCATCCAATTTGTGAAGGTACCGGTAGATTTTGGCTTCCTCAATTCCTTGGACGCCTTCTTCATTAATGCTTTGGATGGCCCCGGGGTATGGAGAGACAAGGCGGAATTGGGTTGACCTAGAAGGTTGGGAGTTGGATGACTGAAAGGAGAGGCAAGGTGACGGGGTCTGGATTGGAGACAAGTGACACAAAGATCTTCTGGCTCGCAATGGAGGCAACAGTGACTCAAAAAAAGGCACAGGAGCTGTGTGAAGATATGGAGGGGTCAGAAAAAAAAGGGGTGATGTTAAATTCACAAATCCAGTTGTGTGGGAGTTGTGTAGGGCCTTACATGGCTCAAATGAGCCATGGGGGCCCATAGAAGACTACAAAGGGCCTTTTCAAACAAGCGCGACCCCTGGGGGGTTGTGTAGGAGCTTTTTACCCCCCGGAAGTTGTGCCAGAATTTTGGGCACCCCCTGAACCACACTTGGGTTCCATCAGCCTAAAGTTGGGATCAAAGCATACTTTTTGGGGCTTTTTTTCCACAACTAGCAATTCCAAAGTTACTTTAAAGTGAAACCAAAGTGAAAGTAAACTGAAAATTGAAATTGTATAAAAATCTGCAAACCCTTCTTTCTGAACTCAAAAGTGAGCAAACTTTGTTTGTTCAATTGAAAGTTGGATGGAATACTGAATTATACCATTGCTTTTTTTAGCATGGGAAAAGTGGAAAGCCCTCCTTCTTCTGAAATGGCTGCGTGTAAGGTCTACATTGATATTTCCATCAACAAATCTTTGGAAAAAGAAAAAAAGGATTTGGGTAATGAAACATTGGGAGCCCCAATTGCATCCTCATCAAGGGTGAAAATTGAGGAACAAAATTTTTCAAAGTGTGATTTGACCTCTGGTTGTGAGAAAAATTTTATGTTACTGAGGCCTTTTCTGGGTTTAATTTGATTGAAACTAATGGATGCATGTAACCATGAAACTAAAAAACCTAACCATTAAATTTGTGCCAGATCCACTTGACCCACCTCCTGTGAGAGCTTTTCCTACTAGGGAAGAGGCACAAAACTATTTTCAAAAATGGGCTATGAAGCATGGTTAAACTCTTATGGTTTTTAACTCAAAGAAAGATAAATATGTGGATTTGGCCTGTGATTGCCATGGTTCCTATTCAGGACAAGTTCTTACCAAAGGGTCTAGACAAACTCATACAAGTAAGGTTGGGTACAAGTTTTTAATTGATGCAAGTTCCACAAATGCAGAGAACTTGTGGCAAATCTCCTATAAAGAAACCCAAAAATGACCATCAACCATCTGAAAATCCCTTGGTTCATCCTCAACTGAGGAGAATCTCTGGGAAAGCCTTTGATCTACTTAAGGAAGGCATGAAAGATGGGCTCAATACATTACAACTTAAGAGAAAATTGAGCAATATTGATGGGGGGATTATGTTGATAACCAATTAATCTATAACACTAAGCGGAAGGTAACGCTTGCAGAACCAAAAGGGAAAATTGTTATGGAGGTAGTCTATTAACAGCTTGAAGAAAAAAGTTGGATTCACTGCTCAAATTTCAGTGGAGAGGGTCACTGAGAGGCCCTGTACTTAGCAAATCCTGAGGCAGTAAAGCTTTCAAAACAATTCCATCATATTGATATTTGGGATTGTACTTATAAGACAAATAAGTACAAAACCCCACTATTGCATGTTGTAGGAATGATAGCCAATTGGAAAACTTTCACAAAAGCTCTTGTTTTTATCACAAAACAAACTTTTGAGTTCTACAGTTAGTCTGTAAATGCATTAAAGGAGTTGGCTTATGATCCTGAGAGACTTCCAAAAGTCTGTGACAGACCGTGGAAAACCTCTGATTTGTGCTATTGAATCTAGTTTCCCTGATTAATCAAGACAATGTTGCACTTGGAACTTGTCTAAAAACATACAAGCAAACTTTAAAGCGCACTTTGTTAATGACGTTGAAGGATGGAAAATCTTTATAACTCTGTGGGCAAAGTATGGGGCCTCAAAGACCAAGTAGGAGGCGCAGTTCAATGATGTGGAACTGAGAGTAGTTCCAAATCACTTCTTCTTATACTTCCTAGTTTTGGGTTATGACCTTTTTACTTGTATAGTGTTTCTTGAAAGACTATGAGGATGTACTTCATTATATGGAAAATATTGTTTTCCCTATCAAAGAGACGTTTGTAACAGCATGGACTTGTAAAAAACCAGATTTTGGAAACAAAACAACATCTCGGGTTGAAGGGGCCTATGCAACTCCAAACAATTCCTTGCAAACTCTTTGGGAAACCTATTGGATTTTTGGAAAAGCCTTGAAGGTACAGTTTTGAATCAAATTAAATTGGTTCATGCATCACTTTATAACTCTCAAATTAAATTAAGGACATTTCTTCCACCTGAACTGTTACCATTGGGTTACAAATTGCCTTTACAGGGAATTCATCTTATTAGGGAAAAATTTTAGAAATTCAAACGTGATCACGATGGCAAAGTGTGCACCAAGTCATATTCCAAGACTATGGGTTTGCCCTTTTCCGGCCAAATAGATGACGGTCTAGCATTCAGAAGATTGGTGGTACCCAAAGATGTTCATCCTCAGTGGAGGTTGGACTATGACCCTTGCAGTTCTGCAAGTTGGCTTGAGTTGGATTGTTCAAATATCCTTTTTGACCAACGATTCCTAATTCACCAATGGTTTATCCTTTTGAATTGTTCAAGTGTGATGTCTAGGAAATTTTAATCATCCCTCATTCATGTGAAAAAGTGAATTCAATGATCTTGGAATCTCCATATCATGAGCAAAGTGGCCTATTGAAGTATATCATTCAGACAATTACATAATATCAATTGAATCCAAGACTTGAACCTAAAGTCTTAAAATCAAGTAGGGGCAGGCCAAAAATGACAGATACATGGCAAGAACCATCTTGGTTTTAGCATTTTGAAAAACAAATCAAGGGGGAAAAAGTACTAGAAGGGCTCCAAATGAAATACAAAAGATTTTGAGTATTTTCTTTTGGGATATGTTCATCTGTTTGGTTTAATAAACTTAGTTACAAACTAATGATGAATTGTTAGTCAAAGTTTTCAGAATCTTAATCTGAATTTCATATTTCAGAGGAAGAGAATGAAAGTTATTTGGAATCAATTAATTTGGAATCAGAATCCTCTTCAGAGGAAGAGAACGTTCAGCAAAGCTAAACAGAAGCTTGTCTTTAGTGAGTATTCATTTAATTGATCTGATTAACAAAATGAATACTAAGTTAGTTTTCATGATAGGAACCAAACTTTAAATACCTCAATCAAATACCCAAGAAATTCCATAAGTTCTTGGGTGAGTCTTGGGATCCAATTGGAAATGGGAATTCTGGATTTATAGTCATTTCTAAATTGCTTGGTTATGAAGAACATGGTTGGTTTAAATTTAGGAAGGAAATGATTGAAACATTAGAGAAACATAAAGCATGCTGAACAAAGATTCTTGGTGGTGCAAAGGAGGTTCCAAAGATTAAAAAAAGACTTGATTTTGAAGACATGAATGAAAAGATTCCCTCCTCAAAATGGCTTGATAAATTAGACATGGGTCAAATCATAGCAGACACATATTCCAGACATATATGTTTCATTTCATTGGATTCATGTGATACTTATACTCCAATGAAAAATGGTGTTACTGATAAATAAGATGCAATGTTCATTTCCTTTGTTAAAAATAACAACTGGTTTCTATTAGTACTTGAGGTAGAAATGATTCCAATTGAACCCATTGTAGCCAAATGGCGTTCCTTTATTTCTAAAAAAGCCTCTGGTTGGGTTGATCATCTCAAAGATCAACTGCAAATGTATTCTATATTATAGATATCATAGACTTTGACTTCATTTCATCATTGGGTTTCATATAAATTGTAATTCTAATTCAGCTCACAATTTCTATTAATATAAAGGGTTATCAAATTTTGAACATCATTATGTTGAGTTTTTTGAATTAACATCATGATATTGAGTGTTTTGAATGAGAGTTTAATGATTATTCAGTTCAACTTGTGTTGGGCTGATTCCATCACAAGCTTAACTTATGTTAAGCTTGGGATGGTATCAGCTTAAAAAAAGTTGAACTTGTTTTCTTTTTTGGTGTTTTTACTTTAGGGCTGGTCAAAAGACTTGTATTTTTTTTGGCACTTTTACTTTAGGGCTGGTCAAATGAATTCTTGTATTTTTAGCCTGGTCAAAAGACTGGTATTTTTTGGCACTCTTACTTTAGGGCTGGTCAAAAGACTTCTCTAATTTTTGGGCCCTTTTACTCTAGGGCTAGTCAAGTTGAACTTACTTTAGGGCTTGTCAAGTTACTTGTATTTTTTTTGGTGTTTTTACTTTAGGGCTTGTCATGTTACTTGTTTTTTTTTTGTGTGTGTTATTACTCTAGGGCTTGTCAAGTTACTTGTCTTTTTTTTGGTGTTTTTAGTTTAGGGCTAGTCCAGTTGCTTGTTTTTTTTTGTTCTTTTTACTTTAGGTTTAGTCCATTGGATAGTCCCAGTTTTTTTTTTTTTTACTTATTTATTTATTTATTTTTTTGTTTTTTAACCAAAAAATCAACATTTTTTGATTTCTTTGATTTTTTGGTTGATTCCTGTTTTTTGGAAGTTTCATTTGATTCATGGGTTATGTTAGTGCCCTTTCATTCCATTTTGTTTTTTTTTTGTTTTGGTTTTTTTTATTTTGGCTCACAGCTGTTGCGTGGCTTGTGGGATGCCACACAACTACATTTGAGCCGTGTACAACTCCACACGGCTCAAATGTAGTTGTGTGGAATCCAACACACTGGCGCACCAGGCTGGGTTGGCGGCGCAACTTTTTGAGATGTGGGGGGTTGTACATGGCTCAGATTGGACCGTATGGAGTGCCAAACACCCCCTTTGGAACCGTGTGCATGGCTCAATGAGCCTTGAATTTAACATTTCCCCCCCCCCAAAAAAAAACTCACAGGGTACGGGCGGCAAATTGGAGCTAGTCATGATGACAGAGCAGGGGGACTCAACCTCTGTAGGAGGTTGTTGTGGTTGTGGGAGAGGCGGTTGGAGTGGTGGACACTGTTGGAGTCAATGATCAGATCAGGGACTCTGACTCAACTCAGAAATTTGAGGACCGGATTTGTAAGAAACAAAGTCAATGGGGTGAATTGGAAGGTCTAAAAGCAAAAGCAAACAGGCAGGCGCAAGGATTGATTTTAGGGGACAGCAATTGACCAAGCAAGCCCGGAAGTGACTATTTGATGGTGAGGGAGCAAGGTTGATCGGATGGATAGCAAAGTTGGCTCAAATGCCACGGCGAATTGCGGAAGGGTCTTGAAGCTGGGTCCCAGGAAGATAGAGAAAGAAAACAAATGATGTCGCGGCCAAGCGGATGCATGTGTTGAATTCGGAAGCAAGTTTTGAGGATTCGATTGAATGAGTGCGGCAAAGATTGAAAAAGGGACTGGAGACCGCAATCAAGAGTTTGTAACATTGACAGATCTGATTCTAATGAGCTTGAGATTGATCTCAAACGATTTGGTTCATCAATGATCACTGAGAGTGTGGATGAGGATAGGTGGGATAGATAATCCTTGGATTGATCAATGTATGATGAAGAGGGAGAGTAGAAGGATGTGAGTAAGGTCTATCCCATCTCACCCCCTCGCCAAAAGACTCAAATACCAGTTTTCAGGATGAGAGCCTTGAAGGCGGACAAATCAAAATCGAGAGGAGGTGGGATTGCAAACAAGTTTGCGGTTAAGAAAACAAAAAAGGGGGGAATTTGTCAATGGAAGGATCCTGATGAGACCGAGTAGGTTGAGGTAGTGGAGATTGTTGTAGAGCTTCATGGCCAACTCGAGAGAATTTTTGAAGGATTCCAGGTAACATCGAGGTTGTTTTTCAGTTGATTTGACCAAGAGAGCAAATGATGGAAGAAGGGCGGTCAAGTGGTGACCAATAACGCGCTCAGGGTTGGAATCACAACTACAAGGTTGACCAAATTGATAACGCAAAGGATGGCCAGCTGAAGTAATTGAACGATGGCAATCGAGCAGAGAGGATCTTGAGTTGTGAGGTGATCAAGAGGATGGGAGTTTCCAATTTGGAGAGAGCGATGTAGGACAATTGGTTTTGAAGTGAATGATTGATAGACAGGTCGCAGAACTCTTGGTCTACAAGATTGAGTGTTGGACCAGGATTGAGCCAATATGCCACCCAAGGAATGATAGATTGAATAAAGATCAAAGGTGATCATGATGATGAGATTGATGGTTGATGGTTGATGGTTGATGGTTGATGGTTGATGGTAAGGGTAAGTAAGACCAATGAAGGTCGCTAATTGAGGGTGGTCAACAGGATAGGTTGGATGGGAAGTTAGATACGTTCAGTAATAGAAAGACAGTAGTGCTACTGGCAAAGACCATAGAGGTGACTAATTGAGGTGATTGATAGGATCAGTTTGGATAAGAAGGTAGATACGATCAGTAGTAGAAAGACAGTAGAGCTACCGGTGTTGTGGGATGACCAACAAAGGTCACTGAATAAAGAGTAGATGCAATTAAAAATAGGATAATTGGAGAGCTACCTGTGTTGAGGGATGACCAACAAAGGTCACTGAATAAAGAGTAGATGCAATTAACAATAGGATAATTGGAGAGCTACCGTACTAAGAGGATTTACTTGAAGCAAAACAGAGACAGCACAATAGGTGGTGCTCTGGGCTCATAACCTGTTGGAGCCAATGATCAGATCAGGGACTCTGACTCAACTCAGAAAGTTGAGGACCGGATTTGTAAGAAACAAAGTTGATGGGGTGAATTGCAAGGTCATGGAAAAGACCAGTTTAAATAGACAACTAGAGAGCCCCTCACAGGGGGCCTAAGGCACTTGATGACTAATCATCATTGGCAGAAACTATATGGACAAAAGACAATGTGATCAACTATGGAGTAAGCCAATAAGGAAGAATTCATAAGTTAATAAAGGACCAGGTGACATGTAGTAAGAAGATTCTGTGACAGAAGGGATCAAGGCTATTACCAGAAGACATTATACTCCAACAGACACCGGAGGAGTGGTTGATGGTGGACGGAATAGGGGGATGTTGGGCGCTGCTGGCGGGGGTATTGGAGCCATAGCTACTCAGAAAAAGAAGCAAGCCATTTTGGGTCTGCATGGTACCTGGTCAAGTCTGACATTTAGGTTGTGGCGTTGGCCCCAGGCTTGAGTGGCATCTCCCCAGGTGGCGTCAGTGGGGTAGTCCGCGCGTCAAGGAGGGGGGGAAAAGGTGGTCTGTGACCTCTGCAACAGGCAAAAAAGAGGCGGTGTGGTCTGGCTCTGGAGTCCAGTCTTTGGTCTCAATATTTTTTTCATCATCCACCACAAATTTTTCCATTGGTCTGCAGGGGTGACGTTTGCAATGGGGACCAGAGGTAGAGCAAGGCCGGGGAGGAGGACAATTCCGCAAGGATCCAGGGGTCAGAGCAACAAAGGAACACTTGTGGTGGCCTAGACGGCAGGAGTTGCAGGCTGGGCAACCGGCGGTTTGGGTGCACTTCCTCCACATTTTTGTGCAGTACTTGCACTTTTCCGTGGCGGGGGACTTCTTTCTTTCTTTTGCAGTTTGGAGTGTGACTAGGAGTTGGGGGTTGGGTGGTTCAGCGGATTTTCTGGCGTTTTGGAGCGCGGGAATCCTGGGGACAGAATTCAAGTTGTGGGGGGATCTGGTGGTTGTTTATAGACATGGAGGTAAGTAGTCTCAGCACTGGACATTTGACTTGGAGTGGCTCAGCTGTGGTTGTAAGTCCACAGCACAATAGGCTCAGAGAAGCGCTTTGGCGGACTGTCTATTCCGGAGTGCATTAGCTAAGGGCTCAGTATTGGTGTGGTGTGCGCTTTTTGTGGGCACAATGACAAGAATGGGCTTGAGTTTTGCCTTTTGCGGACATCATCGCGTGGTCAAACATAACACTCCCTCTGCGTCTGTGGGTTTACTAATGCAGAAGCAAGATATCAAAGCTAAGTAGTATGGATTAGTCCAATTTTGGGATATGCACTGAGATTTCAGAGCGCTTTGGGGAGATGAACGCTAAAGTTGAGGAGGGGGCATGCAGATTGTTGGGGATTTGTAGTTATGCTGCATGCCGGATTGGGAGTGATCTGCTATTGAAGATTGACAAGGATCTGTTGTTAGTTATGCATTGGGGCAACTCAACTGTTAGGGGGAATTGGCAACAGGATCATCAAATCTACTGCAGATCATTGGATCAGGTAAGGATTGGACTATTAGTAAGGAGGATCAGTGGGGATTGCACAGGTGGTTGGAAAAGGAGTCTTTCATTAGCAGTTTACCTTTGTTTTTTATTTTTTGTATATATAAGGAAGCTTTTCTTTTGTTGTATTGGGAGGAGGATGGGGGGGACATCATTGGAGATTGTAACAGCATTGGAGATTATCATTGGAGATCACATTATCATTATTGGAGATCATCATGGCAAATTATATCTTGATTCTTTTCTTCTGTTACTTTGGAGTGTAATTACCAGCAAGAGTTCTTGGAGGCAATATTTAGGTAAATAGTTCAAGTGAGGAGCTTGTTGGGGAGTCTGTCTTGTTTATTTAATATTATTTCATTGTGAGTTAGCTTTAGTGGTTTCCAGCTTGGGTTTGGAAGCGGAGTTTGATTAGGGATTGTGGAGGTACAGGAGTGTGATTCAAGGGCTAGTGGGCTTTCCGGAACTTGGAGCAAGATTTTTGCGGAGAACTTTTTGTTGTTTGGAGAATTTACCAAACACAAAATCTCTTTCCACAATGGACAGGTGTAATGGCAGGTGTAATGGGTAAGGGCGGCTATGGTTGAGGTAATGGTGGGAAGATCTCTGGGGACAGAAATCAAGTTGGGGGGGATGTGGTGTCATTATATAGTCTTGGATTGGGAACTGTGCTACAGTTGGCGTGCTTATTGAATCCCGCTTGGACAGCAGAGTTGGAACGCTCATCACGGCCTACTTGAACATTGGAGACCAAAGAATGGAGCCGGCCTGGCCAGGTTTGCAGGCAGATAGTTCAGGGAGGTAGAGCAGGGCAATTGGGGCTATAGGAGCCAGGCTATAGGAGTGGGGGGGACGCGTGCAAGCACGGGCCAACCCGCGGGGCAGGAAATCATGTGGCGCGCCAGATGGATACAGACAATGCAGGGGGCTCCAAATAGGGCGCGGCAGAGGGCAGTGTCATGAGAAGAAAAAACTGGGTGTGTGTACCAGTAGGCGGGATCAAGGGTGGTTGCAGTATGGGAAAGGGTTAGGTTTAGGCTAGGTTTCTGGTTTCTAGAGTTTATTTTCTATTTTTTTTGCGCTTGGACTTAAGAAAGTTTTGGGAGGTTGGGCATAAATTCCGCGCTCTCAACCCCAGTTTGTAGGGGGGGGATATGATCTGATACATCAATATAGATTGATGGAGGGAGGGCAAAGGATAAAGAAAGGAAATGAAATTCATCTCTCTATCTCTCTCTCTCTCTTTAATAGAGCATCCTTATCCTTACAGAAGCTAGGACCATTTATTCCGGAACTTGAGGAAAACTAGGAGATTATTGTCCTCTTACTTTCCACACCATCTGGTTCCTTGGCTGGTGAACTTGAGAGGGAATCCCTGTTGCTGTTTGAGTTGATTGAGTCCTTGGAGTCAGAAAGTTTAATCCAATATTTTTTCCAAGGAGTCAAGTTGTTGGAGGTGCTTCAAGCTCAGGAATCTGATTAGGAGGTGAGTCATCCACCGTATCTGCAGGAAGAAGTTCATCACCAACAGCAAGGCAAAGCTCATGCAGCGGTGGAATTGGCAGAAACTTAAAATTTTTGAAAAGACAATGGAGCTGTGTTTTTTTAGAATGCATTTAAAGTGAAAGAGAGGATTGAAGCCTACTAGGGTACCCTCTTTGACTTTTTAGTTGAACTTTTTCCCCCTCTCCCTCCTGTTAAGGAGAAAGATGCAGGGGGTACCAATATGTTGGAGGAATGTGGGTGGTAGAAGCCAGCCATGAATCTTGCTCCAGGGAAATTCATAGTTGCCATTTGCCGTAATGTGGTTCAGCATGAGACAGCACCCATTGAGGAATTTGTTCCATGCAGACATTGGGAGCCTAATTTCCTCTAGGGTGGCTATGGCTGACTCTATGATAGTCCAATTAGCCTGCTCTGCTTGGCTGTTTTTCTTGGGATGATTGCATTTGGAGATGATCTGTGAGATGTGCCTCTCCTTGATATAAGAGGTGAACTTCACCTTGAAAAATTACGTCCCACCTTCCAAACAGACCTCCAGTGGGTAATTACCACGCCATTGATGCTCCTTTTTGAGAAAATCAATTAGGATGTTGGCCATTTCATCCTTGGAGGCCAACCGCAAGGCAGCCAGATATCAACTGGAATTGTCCACAAGTGTTAGAATGTATTAATGGCCAAGCCTTGAGGGCAGTCAGATGGGCCCCATCAGATCAAGATGAATTTTTTCAAGTACTTTGGCTGATCTTGAAGAAGGTTGATTGAAGGAAGACTTGGTTATTTTTCTCACAACACATTTCAGGAACTGGAATTTAGCCTTGACATTTCCAGGAATGTTTTGGATGAGAGGTGCCAATCTGGAGAGATATGTGTGGCCAAACTTCTAATGAATTTCCAGGAGGTCCTCCCTTGGTGAAGCAGTCAATTTCAATGTGTGGGGAGCCAGCTCCCTGTAGGGTTTGTGGGAGGGGTTTGGTAGCATGTAGAGGTTCTGAGCTATGTTTCTTCAAAGAATCAGCTTTCCCCTGTGAGCAATGGAGAAGTGGTTGTTTTCAGAAAGAATGGAGCATCCCTTTGTGTTGAGTTCCCCAGAGCTGATGAGATTGATGGTGAAATCCGGAATGTAGAAATTGTTGGTTAGTTTGAGGGTGATGGCCTTCCAGTGTAGTTTGGCAATTACTTGTCCTTTGATGGTCAGGCTGGCTACTTCCTTTTGGTTCTTGATGGGTTCCCCAGTTTATTGTTCCATTTCAATGAAATAGCGGCTATTTTGATCATGTGCACTGACTAGCTGGTATCCAGAAGGAATTTTTGATTGGGTTTTCCATGTTTTACCCATTGTTGCAGCAGCACCAGTTGTTTGGCTGAGGGAGGTTTGCTTTCTTCCTTGGCTCCGCCCTTCTTTTCTTTCCATTTTTCTTTATTCTCTCTCCACCACTCTGGGAAACCTTGGGATGGAGATTCCAACAGTTGTGGGCTGAGTGGTTCTTTTCCTGACCAGGATGGTGATACCCTTCAATCCATTGCTTTGTTTCAGAATATTTGCACAAGTCTTGTTGAGAAGGCTTTCCCCATAAAGTTCCACGTGTCCCTTTGATTTAGAGGTTGAGAAACTAGAGGACTGAGCCAGAAATTTTTTGTTGAGTTGAGCAAGATGTTTGAGGACAAATTCAACCAAGAGATCATTTTTGGAGTGCATGATCTGCCTCTTGAATTCATCCATTGAGGGAAGAAATTTGAAAACTAAGAGGTAGGCCACAATGTTTTCTGGAAGCTTGATGCCAACTTCTCCCATCTTCTTGATGCAGACCTTGACTGAAGTTATGAAGTCAGTGATATTTTTGGAATTGAAAGAGAGATAGAGAAACCTGTTGAAAACTCTTGCTTGATTTGACACTTGGGAAGAAGCAAATTTTTTTATTATTTCCTTCCACAGGAGTGTGGCTGAGTTTGGATTATTGGAGGTGACTATATTGAGCAGCCAATTTGAGCTTGCAAATGATGAGAATTTTGAGTTTGTTGTTGATGGAGGGTTCAAGGACAGAGGTTGCATTATTGAGGGCAATTGTGCCTCCTCTGATGTCAACTTGCTTGCCAAGGAGTTTAATGGTTTTGGGAGCTGTCTTGAGCATTTTCTGGCAAAATATTTCCATGGAAACCAATTAGGATGCTTCCTCAGCTTAGTTTGTTAAAGGGGGGGGAGTTGCTTCATCTTTTAACTGTGATGAAAAAGTGAAACTCAACATTTAATTGAGGCAGAAATTGAGTACTGAAGAAATAAAAAATGAGGGTGAGATCACAACAGCAAGGAAAAAGAACCAAAGACTGATCAGTCCAACAGTGTGAGGACTGGAAACTGGATGAAAAGGAATTTCTTGAGGCAACTTCAGGAAAGGTTTATTTGAAACCAAGTGGCTGCTTGTTTTGAGGCTTGAAAGAAATTTTGTCAATTCAGGTTGGATAAGGATTAAAAATGGTGATTCTAATCTCACCAGGCATTCAGTGCAGGTAGCTGGACAAGGAGTTGAGGTAGACCGCAGCATTTGTGGGTGATTGGTGATTTGAGCAAGAGAAACAAACAAGACCAAGATCATGAAGAAAATAGAAAATTTAAAGAAGGGATGAGAAGAGATGAAGAAAGGAGAGGATCACAAGAATAGACAATATGGAGAACTTCATGTTGTTATTTTTGCCTGGCACACCTGCGCCCTTGCCGCTGCAAACACTCCAGTTCCAAAATTAGATTGCTCAATTTTCCTTTATTCTGACTCACTTTCTTTCAAAAACCTTGGCCCATTCATCCCAATCTTCTCATTTATCCATCCCCAATACATCCTCATTGGTATATTTGTCATACGCTCAACTCATTTGCTACTCCTCAACAACCTCAACCTCCTTCCTGATTTCATCCCATTCCAAAGCTTCCCCTTTGTAGTCAATCTACCTCAATTATCCTTCCTTAAACATCAACTCATCATCATCTGCCCATCCTAAAATCACTACAAACCAACCTGGCTTGATCATCCTTTCCTTGACCATCAATCCAACATCATCCATTGGCTCAAATTGCTAAAAATCAAAAACTCAATTCCAATACCTCAAGCCCCCTCAATGTCAATTAACACATCACTCAACATTCATTTGATCAGATGTGAGAAACATCCAAACTATCAAACTTTCTTTCTGTCTCAATCCTTGTTCTTATTATGTCCTGTCTTCACTAGATCTCCCAATCCATTCAGTCTCCTTGTGTCTATTTTTCATCTTATTTTTATTCTTCTGTCAGAGAAAATCTTTGGTAAGAATCTTTGCCATGACTGCATTTCATCAATTCCTGCTTTCACATATTTTGAAGCTCCTTTTTATTCTCAGTCCCATTGGTCTTAGTTTGAAATAAAGCCCAGTTTTGATTATTTCATATCTTCAACTTCTCACAGTTCAAATCCAAAAAGTCACCCTCCATTTTTGGTCAATCCAAGCAAACAACTCATGAACCACAGACCAATGGAACCCACTCAAAATCTTCTCAAGAAACTCACTGATTCAATTCCCAGCCTCTCCGACTCCAACTTCTTGCTATATCAATCAAAGATCCATAAAATTCTCTCTCTGAAGGGCATTGCCCACTGGCTCAACTCAACTGAACTGGAAAAATGTCCCCCCAAAGTCAATCTTGAAATTTTTGGATACATCATAGCAAAACTGGAAAATCAAAAGTATATAAATTGCATAAAGGAGCACTTACTCACCAATGGTATTGAGTTTTGGAGATCCATCAATGAATATTAAGCCTCATTGCAAATGGAAAATTGATCAGGGGTCTTCTTCAACTTCCTTAACCTTCAGTTACAAAGTTTATTACCAATGCAAGAGCATGCTTACTTCAAATTTCCAAAATTGGAATACGGATGGATGACAACATATTGGCCTATCTTATCCTCTACAAATTCCCTCCCCAACTCAATCACCTCAATACTACCATCACTCACTCCCTCGGAGATTCCAAAATTGACAGAGACCTCCTACTTTGACACTTGAATCAAGTTAAAAACAAGGTTTAAGCAAGCTCCTATGCATCTGCCATGCTCAATAAAAAAAAAAGTGATCAAATGTAAACCTACATGGAACAACCCGCAATCTGGCCACGACTGCAGCAAATGCTTGTGGCTCTTCCCCCATCTCCAAACTAATGCAGGAAAGAGCAACAGACTTGGATCAGGACCCATGCCAACTTCATCCTCCTTGCAGACTCCTAAGGGCTCCTCAACACACCTTTCCTGCACTTTTGCAGTGGTCAAATCCACTTCACTTGACCAAAATTGCATCCTCCTTGACTCTGTTGCCTCCAAAAGAATTTTTAATTGCTTGGACTTCTTCTCTCATATTCTACCTGAAAATACTGAAATTCAAACTGGAAATCCCAATGCACCAATCCCATTGCTTGTAATTGGCACAGAAAAGCTAACAACCAGTCTTTCAACTCTCAACCTCCAAAACTCACTCTACGTTCCAGATCTGGTGGTCAATCTTGTATCACTAGTTCAATTAATTCAGAAAGGCTTCTCTCTCTCTCTTTGCTCTCCACACAAATTTGTTGTCACCTTCAATGGCAAGAACATTCTCTCTGGTTCAATTGAAGATAATCTCCTCTTCATTGAAAAATATCCTTCCTTTTCCTCTTCTCTCTCCTTCTCTTTTTTCTCCCTCTCAACCATTCACAAAAATTTCTGTCACCCCCACCTTGAAAGGACCAAAATCCTATCAAAGGAGTTTCCCAACCTCAAGTGGGATCAAATCAACTGTGTCTCTTGTGCAAAGGGCAAGATTCACCAACTATCCTTCACCAATCATCTTCTGTCCAGTGAGAACACTTTTGAACAGATCCATGCAGAAATTTGTGGACCAATCAATCCTCCTTTGCTTTCTGGTTCCCAATACTTCCTCCTTTTGACGGTCAACTTCTCCAAGTTCAAAACCTGCATCCCAATTTGAAACAGGTGCAATGTCACCAATGAGATTATTAAATTTGAAAAATTACATGCAAATCAAACTGGAAGAATGTTGAAGAACTTTCACTTGGACAATGTAGGTGAATTTATAAATCATTGTCTAAGCACTTTCTTTATTGATAACGGCATGAAGCACACCACTTCTGAACCATACACTCCCCAGAATAATCCCATTGCTGAAAGGGTAAATCAATCAATCCTCAAGGCAACCCAAACAACAATGATTGACATGAGTATCCCATTGTTCCTTTGGGAAAAGATACTCATCAGTTCCTGCCAAGTCCTCAATATGATTTCCCCAGAAAAGGGAAAGGCCTACGCTCATGAGATATGGACTGGTAAACCTCCAAAACTCCACCTCATAAGAATTCCTGGATCAAAGACTGTTGTCCTCAATCAATCATCTCACTCCAGCAAATTCAATGAAAAGGGGTTGGAAGGTATCCTTGTTGGCTTTGAAACCAAATTTAATTCTTACAAAATCTACTCTCCCAGTGCTTGGAACATTGTTTTTTCCAAAAATGTTCAAATCTTTGAAAATATTCCTCTCCCTGAATCCTGCCTTGATACCACCTCCTGCTTAGATTCCCCATTTGATTCTCTCCTACACGTTGATAAAACGCTTTCTTACATACTTAATTCTGGCCTGCTCCCAATGGGCGCCTCCAATCCTTCCATAAATGCCACTCCTATGTTTCCTGATTCACCCAAACATCCTCTCCTCCCACTCAACACCTCACCATCCACAAACAATTCCCAGAATAACCCCACCACATATACCGCCAACTCTGCTCTCAAGTCCACTCCAACCCACCAGTCCAATGATGAACCCTCTCAAACCGCTCCAACTCCATCTGAAGATTCAATGGAACCCCAGTCTCCAACAATTGTACCCGCTCACTCACTCTGCAATTGATCTACCCTTTTTCAACCTCAAAGATATTGCTTCATTGCCTGATCTGTTCCAAAAACCTATGATGAAGCTACTTGTTCAGAAGACAAGGAAAATTGGATCAAGTCCATGAATGAAGAACTCCATGGGATTGATCTCATGAAAGTTTGGGAAGGCTTTGAGTTGCTACCAGACGGCAAGAAAGCCCTCACCACTGTCTGGGTGTACCTCATCAAGGACAAACCGGAAGGCTCTGGTGTCCGTTTCAAATTACGTCTCTGTGTTCAAGGATTCTGAAAAGTAGAATTTTTTGACTATGGTGGAACCTATGTCCCCACAGGTTCAATCACCACCCTCCCCACCCTCCTCATCTTTGCTCTCTACCATTATCTCACCATTTGACAAATGGGCATTAAGTCTGCTTTTCTTCAATCTCCCCTTGATGAGGAAGTCTACATCAAAACTCCTCTTGGCTATGACTCTCCCTTTCCCTACCTGAAACTTGACAAAGTGCTCTATCGATTGAAGCAAGCTCCAAAAAGTTGGTACATAACTTTGAAGGGTTGGCTGCTGGACCAAGGCTTTACAACCTCCAGTGCATATCCCTGTCTACACATTGACAGCACCAATTTGTTGTACATATTTTTTTACATCAACAACCTTCTGATCATTGGCAAGTTGGAAAAATTCAGGGATAGCATCAAATCAAAATTCAAAATTTCTCACAATGGTCCCTTGAGTAAGATCCTCAGCAATCAACTTTTTCAAAAAAAAGATGGCCTTGGACTACTACAACCAAATCACATTGAAACTGGTCTCTCTGAGCTGGGCCTTGCGGAATGAGAACCTATCAACGCTCCAATCACCCCCAATGTAAAACTCACCCCCTCCACTGATGCCAATCACCAAGCCTTCCTTTGACTCAACATCAACTACCAATCTTCAATGGGCTTTCTGAACTTCATAGCCAGTAGGACCCATCTTGGCGTCTCCTATGTGGTTTCAAATCTATCCCACTTCAATTTCAAGCCCAGCATGTCACACTGGACTGAGGTCAAACATGTCTGGCAATTTCTTAAAACCTCAAAGAACCTGGCCCTGCGACTTCAAAACCCTAACTTCCAATAAAACAGTGAAGTCTATAGCAACTCCAACGGTGGAAATGATCCAGAAACAAGACAAAGCCACACAGGATACCCATTTCTATTGTACGGATGTCCAGTCTCTTGGCACAGAAAATTTCAAACCACGGTCTCCATATGCTCTACCAAAGGCAAACTCACATTTCTGGTGCTTGCAACACAGGAGAAGATCTGGCTAACTCAACTGCTAAGTGAAATTAATCCTTCCCTCAACGTCACTCATGCCTTGTTCATCAACAATAAAGCGCTGGATGACTTAGTCAATCAAGAATCACATCATGCAGGACTTTATCATGTCAAAACACAAGTTAAGTGGCTCAGAGAACAAAAGGCAAACCACCAGCTCATCACTCACCTCATCCCCTCCAACATGATGCTGGCGGACTCTCTAACCAAGCCCGCCTTGAAAAATTCTGTTGTACATCTAACCTCTTCCATAATGTCTTCTCACATCTGATCATGGCAGTGTGTTGTTATTGTTGCCTGGCACACCCGCGCCCTTGCTGCTGCAAACACTCCAGTTCCAAAATTAGATTGCTCCATTTTCCTTTATTCCAACTCACTTGCCCTCAAGAACCTTGGCCCGTTCATCCCAATCTCCTCATCTATCCATCCCCAATACATCCTCATCCATACATTTGTCATACGCTCAACTCATTTGCTACTCCTCAACAACCTCAACCTCCTTCCTACTTTCATCCCATTCCAAAGCTTCCCCTTTTTCATCAATCTACCTCAATTATCCTTCCTCAACCATCAACTCATCATCATCCCTCTGTCCTCAAATCACTACAAACAACCTGCCTTGATTATCCTTTCCTCAACTATCAATCCAACATCATCCATCTGCTCAAATTGCTTCAACTCAAAAACTCAATTCCAATACCTCAAGCCCCCTCAATGTCAATTAACACATCACTCAACATTCATTTGATCAGATGTGAGAAACATCCAAACTATCAAAATTTCTTTCTGTCTCAATCCTTTTTCTCATTATTTCCCATCTTCACTAGATCTCCCAATCCATTCAGTCTCCTTGTGTCTATTTTGCATCTTATTATTATTCTTCTGTTGGAGAAACTCTTGGGTAAGAATATTTGCCACAACTGCATTTGACCAATTACCCCTTTCACATATGTTGACGCTCCTTTTTATTTTCAGTCCCATTGGTCTTTTTTTGAAATATAACAAAGTTTTGATTATTTCATATCTTCAACTTCTCAGTGCAGACAGCTTGTCAATGAAGTAGTAGTTGTAGTGCAGAAGAATTCCTGTTGATGGTGTTTTAGTCTTAACGCTCCTGCCGCATTGACTTGAGTTGCGGATCCATATTGTCTCCCCAGGTTTTCAAGTGTGGCAGTGATTTCTCTGTGAAACTCCAACAGTTTTTTTTTCAGTTTTTTGAGGGCAATTTTGAAGGCCTTAAAAATGGCAAAATTCTTTGAAATTATTTTACAAGGGTTAGAAATGCCTTTCTATCCCCCAGTAGCTTTTTGTTTTTTTTTTTTGACAACCCCCAAAAACCATGTTTTTTCTAGGTTTACCATGTGTATTGAGGAAATCGGGGGATGTTGTGGCAACCTCAAAACCGTTTTGAGTCCAAGTTTAGGGGCGTGAAAAATTCAATGTGCTAAATAAATAAAGATAGATAGATAAAAAATAAACAAATTAAATTAATAGATAGGTAAATAAAAAACAGACAAAAAGATAAATAGATAAAATAGATGAATAGATAAAATAAAAAAATACGTAAGTAAACTCATCAATGAATAAATAAACCAAAAAATCAATCACTAAATAAATAAATGAAACATAAATAATTATGTTAAATTAAAAATAAAAATATTTAGTTATTTTATGAATAAATAGAATGCATTAATAAATAATTAAATAAAAATAAAAATTTGCAACCTCACACCCTATTTTCACAACCTAAAATGGGTTGCGTGGCACAGTTTGCAACCTATTTGTGCCGCAAAAAGCTGTTTGCAACCAATCTGGGTTGCAAACTGCGCCACCCAACCCATTTTAGGTTGCAAAAAGAGGGTGTTATTTTTCAAATTGAACATTTACCATAAACAAATAAATAAATAAAATAAAAAATAATCAATTTATTAAATTATTAAATCAATAAGAAATAAATAGGTAAATTAAATCAGAAATTTAAATATCTATTTTGTTTATAAATGAACAAATAAAAATAAAAATATTTATTTCTTTTATAAATAAATAAAAAAAAACAAAAATTTGTGTCACACCCTCTTTTCACAACCTAAATTGGCTTGCATTTCACAGTTTGCAACCCATTGGGGCTGCAAAAATCTTTTTGCAACCAGTGTGGGTTGGGACCCACGCCATGCAACCAATCCTGGTTGCAAACCACATCATGAAACCCATTTTAGTTTGTGAAAGGAGGTTGCAAACTTGCAAATTTAACATTTCCCCCCTTTTTTTCAAAGAAACGCATGCATTTATTAATTCTTAAGGAATTATTTTTTTTTGGGTCTGAATAAATTCCCATCCTATTACCATAAAACTTTAGATTTTTGATAATGATGGAAGATTACAGTAATCATATCTTATTTGCATAATAATGAAAATCAAAGGGATCCTCCCCATAGATTTAGAAAAAAAGCCTGCTCTCAGGTGTGGAGACTCCTTTGGGATTGGGTAAAGTTACCAAATAGCTTCCTGGCAGTCACTTGAGGGGGAATTTAATAATAAAACTATTGATATGATAGATGAATACCAAGCATGGTTTTAAATTGCCTTCCCCTCTCAGTACTATAGTAGTCTCACAACAATAAAAGAAAAGAGATTTGTGGCTGATTTTCAGATATAGTTGCTACTATAGTAGTCTCTATCATAATGAAACACCGAGGAGTGGCAAGTTAGACGAGCACGCAAACAAGGGCAAGAGCCTGACTGAATTGACCACACCTAATGAAACACCGAGGAGCGGCGAGTTAGACAAGCACGCGAACAAGGGCAAGAGCCTGACTGAATTGATCACACCTGGAGGACAGAGAGGGCAGGAGAGAACAAAGCGTGTACAAGCAAGTAAGTGATTGAATGAATGAAAAGAGATGTCTGTGAGCAATCAGGCCTCTAGGAGCGTATCTAACCTAATGAAACACCAAGGAGCGGCGAGTTAGACAAGCACGCGAACAAGGGCAAGAGCCTGACTGAATTTATCACACCTAGTGTTTTAGAGGCATAATTTGGAGAGGAAGTGTTAGAAGATGAACTTATAGAAAACAAAGACGAGGAAAAAGTTTTGTGGTGAGAGGCTTACCTGGAGGACAGAGACGGAAGGAGAGAACAAAGCGTGTACAAGCAAGTAAGTGATTGAATGAATGAAAAGAGATCTCTGTCCTCCGGGCGAGAGCCGTTGTAGGAGAGACTGAGATTAGGTTTCAACTGTGAATATGACTATAGTGCTGCGTGCGTGCGCATGCTGCTTTGCTTGCCAATGCTTTGGAATTCCTATTTCCAATACCCCCCGTCCTCTTCAAGTTACCAGGCTTAGTGCTGTACAGCCCTTTGAGTGCTTGACCCAAGGAAGAGCCTTGGTGAATAAGTCGGCCAGGTTGGAGTTGGTGGATGTGTAAGAGATTGTAATGGCGCCTTCCTCAAGCACTTCCCTGATCCAATGGAATTTGACGTCAATGTGTTTGGAGCGCGATTGGTACATGGGATTCAGCGAAAGCATCAGGGCCCCCTGATTGTTGACCAAGAGGGATGGACAAGCCGGCGCCGCGTGGCCCAGAGACTTGAGCAGCGCAACAAGCCAGACCGCCTCTTGAAGGCCTTTGTAGACCGCCTTGTATTCCGCCTCCGTGGTGGACGTGGACACGGTCTCCTGCTTCTTCGATCTCCACGACATGACAGAGTCGCCCAGCAGCGCTACATAGCCAGAGTATGAGCGCCGTGTATCTGGGCAGTTGCCAGAGTCAGAGTTGGTGAAGATCCTCAGCGAAGCGTCCGAGCAACCAGTTAGGGTGAGGGTGAAGCCGCGAGTGCCCGACAGATAGCGCAGGAGGTGGATGACGGCGGACCAGTGACTTTCGTTGGGGAGCTTGAGATGCTGGGACAGTTTGGAGAGGGTGAAAGAGATGTCTGGCCTAGTTGAGACTGCAAGGTAGTTGAGGAGGCCGATTGCCTGGCTGTAGTTGATCTTCCGCAAAGAGAAGTATTTGTGATCCTCGCGTGTGGAGGCCGTGAGACGGGTATTTGGAACCATTGGAGTGGAGACCGGTCGGCAGTCAGACATGTCGTATTTGGACAGGATCCTACCAAGATACGCGTCCTGCAAGAGAGTCATTACTCCCCCATTCCGGGATAGATGGATGCCAAGAAGGTGAGTGGCTTCACCCAGGTCCTCCATAAGATAGCGCTTGGCAATGAGGCCTTTGAGCCTGTCCACGTCATGACTGAAAATGATAAGATCATCAACGTAGACGTGCACAAAGCACTCCCATGCCTCGTTGGTGGAGATGAAGAGGCACGGGTCAGCCGGTGATGGCACAAAGTCCGCGGACGCAAAGAAGGACTTGAGCTTGCCGTACCACACCCGTGGCGCCTGTTTGAGGCCCTAGATGGATTTGTTGAGCTTTAGGCAGTAGCCAGAGGGAGCGTCCATTCCAGCAGGAGGACACAGATAGATGGATTCTTTGAGGGTACCTTTGAGAAAGGCGTTTTTTGCGTCCATCTGATGGATGGCGTAGCCCTTGGACAGACCCAGAGAGATGATGGTTCGAAGAGTAGCAGAGCAACCCGTTGGAGCGTAAGTGAGATCATAGTCACCTTCTTCCTGTTTGTTGCCTTGAGCGCAAAGCCGAGCCTTGAATTTGGCCACTCTGCCCAACTCGTCTAGCTTTTTCCTGAACACCCAGACAGTGTGAAGCAGGCGCACGCCCACGGGGATGGGGACAACGTCCCAGACCCTCAGCCGCGCCATTGCATAGAGTTCTGCCTTTATAGCAGCCAACCATTCACGCTGATCGGGAGAAAGCTTAACATCGCAAAAGGTAGCAGGTGTGCTTGGATCTGCCATGGACAGAAGAGCGCATACAGCGGCAAACATCACCCTGGCACCGGGACGCTGCTTCTCGGTCAAGATGTGCGACTCGTCCAGGTCGGCGGACACGGTGCGAGGCGCTGTGTCCGAGGTGAGGACATAGTCCCAGCCAGGACGGTGTTTTTGCTGTGGCTGATCTCGGCCAGGGGTGACTTTGGGAGGGTGGCCAATGGTGGCGTCCTTGGGGGGCAAGGCGGCAGTTGTTGGGAGATCTGCTAAGTTCAACGTGTCTTCTGATGCGCCGTGGCCTGGCGGATGTGGGTTGGCGTTGGAAGAGGGGGCGTTGGGGAAAGCCAGGTTGTCATCAGCAAGCTCAAGGAAGGGTGTATCCTCTGGGCCAAGTTGCGAGGGATCCGCAAGTATGGCGAGACCAGGGAAGGTAGTCTCTACAAACCTCACATCATGACTTCGGGAAATTTTTCCATCACTAGTGAGGATCTGCCAATTCTCAAGACCCAGTTGATACCCGAGCAAGATGCCCTTTGTAGCAGTGTCCCCAAACTTTCCTTGCCAAAGAGACTTGGGAACGTTCACATAGGCAAGGCACCCAAACGGCTTTAAGCGATCAAGGTTGAACGGGCGCTCAAACCAGAGTTGGTAGGGAGAACTCCAACTCGATTTTCTCCTAGGGGTTACATTCTCAAGGAACACGGCAGTCACCACCGCTTCAGCCCAGTATGTCGAGGGCAGTCCAGCCTGTTTCAGAAGTGCTTTGGCTTTCTCACTAGTTATGCAATTCCCGCGCTTGGCCACTGAGTTCTGTTGAGGAGTGTGCGGGCTGGTAATGTGGACCGTAATGTTCTTTTCTTCAAAGAAGCTCAGGAATTCTTTAGAATTGAATTCTCCCCCTCCATCACACACCACATTTTTAATAGTAGCAGATTTGATATTTTCTAAATTCTTCGCAAAGGAAACAAATGAAGCATACGCGTCTGATTTATTTTTAAGTATGTAGACAAATCTGTAAACGGTGAACCAGTTGGTGAGCTTGAAGTAGTAGCGCCCCCCCAAGAGTGAGGCGGGGGTGATTTTCCCGCTGAGATCCATGAAGATAGTTTCAAGAACCTGAGTGGCGCTGGGAATGTGGCCTTTGAACGGCAGGCGGTGCAATTTCAAGAGGAGACAGTTCTCGCATTGCAGTCCAGCGGTCTTGATCCCAAACATGTGCTTTAGCGCCTCGTTGCTCGGGTGTCCTGCCCGCCTGTGGAGGAGGTCTAGGTGAGTTTCGGTAGTAGACTGGACTTTGGAGGCCGACGGACCTTTTTTGGCAGACTGCAGCTGAAGGACAAGTACATTGTTTACTATATTTGCTTCAAGAAGAGGTACTTCTTCTCTAAGCAACCTGATGTTGGTGTCGTTTGTGTGATGAATTTTGAATCCATTACGCAGCAGTCTTCCCAAGCTGATAAGGGTTCCTTGAAGCGAGGGAACTTGCAACGCCTTCACCTTCATACTCTTCCCATCAAGCGTGTTCAGTTGAACAAAACCGTCACCTTCAACCTGCAGAGAGTTGCCATCGGCTATTTCTACTCGCGACGTTCGTTTGCAATAGTTGACAAAGTTGTCTCTCGAGTTGAACATGTGGTGGCTAGCACCGCTGTCCAGTATTGCCTCTTTTGCTACCGCTTTAATGGACAGTGCACTGCCAATGCAGATGAAAGCACCTGAGGAGGAGCGCGAGTCATTGGAGCGATCATCTTGGGGATTTCCGACGTTATTGGCTTTTGTTTTGCGTTTCTCCCCCTTTTTGACCTCCCTACAGTCCGATTCCTTATGTTTAGTCTTGGGATTGTGCATGCCGTTGGAGCATACTGGGTAATTCCGGTTGTAGACCTTCATGGCCTTGTCCTTGGATTTCACTGCCGTGTTGGACGTGGTTTCTTGTTGTTTTGAGTCAAGCACTTTGATGACTAGCTTTAGAGTGAGTGGGCTTTTTGAGTGAAAAATTTCTCTGGTAACATCCAGCATGCTTGGAAGTTTACTGAGTATATACTCATCCATCAGAGGTTTGTAGAGGTGTACAAAGCCATTGGACTTGTTGCCGATTCGCAGGCCTACCGCAGTGAGGGCATTGATGTGAGAGTTTATGTCGGTGAGAAAACTTTGGATGTCCTTGGTAAACTTGAGCTCAAGAAATTTTGTGTAAACACAAGCCTGGTTGTCTTTGGAGTGAGATTTGTAGCGATTTGTGAGTAGAGCCCACAGGACGCTGGGTTTTTGTTTGTTTTTGGCGTTTACAAGTCGTTGAACGTTGGCGTAGCCCATGTACATGGTGAGGACACCCACCGTTTTTCTTTGTTCCTTGTGAAACATCGCTCTGTCTGCGGTAGGGGCAGGTACGTCTGTGGTGAGGTGGACCAGTAAGTTTTTCATGCTCAGATAACTCTTGATGGCGGCTTTCCATACGGGAAAGTTCTCATCCTGGAGCACAAAGAGCTTGTGTAGATTGTTTCCCTTCATTGTGCACTAGAAATAAGTTAAAATGGCTTCACAAGCTGGGCTCATAACCTAATGAAACACCGAGGAGCGGCGAGTTAGACGAGCACGCAAACAAGGGCAAGAGCCTGAGTGAATTGATCACACCTAATGAAACACCAAGGAGCGGCGAGTTAGACAAGCACGCGAACAAGGGCAAGAGCCTGACTGAGTTGATCACACCTGGAGGACAGAGACGGAAGGAGAGAACAAAGCGTGTACAAGCGAGTAAGTGATTGAATGAATGAAAAGAGATGTCTGTGAGCAATCAGGCCTCTAGGAGCGTATCTAACCTAATGAAACACCAAGGAGCGGCAAGTTAGACGAGCACGCGAACAAGGGCAAGAGCCTGACTGAATTGATCACACCTAGTGTTTTAGAGGCGTAATTTGGAGAGGAAGTGTTAGAAGATGAACTTATAGAACACAAAGACGAGGAACAAGTGTTGTGGTGAGAGGCTTACCTGGAGGACAGAGACGGCAGGAGGGAACAAAGCGTGTACAAGCGAGTAAGTGATTGAATGAATGAAAAGAGATCTCTGTCCTCCGGGCAAGAGCCATTGTAGGAGAGACCGAGATTAGGTTTCAACTGTGAATATCACTATAGTGCTGCGTGCTTGCACATGCTGCTTTGCTTGCGGATGCTTTGGAATTCCTATTTCCAATATATCACACCTAGGATCAAATGTTTCAAGCTTGATAGGAACAAATGTTGGAACCAATGGGTGACTTGGAGGATAGAAGCTGAGTAAGGGAAGATTCCTTTATCCAGTCTTAACCCTTTATGTATTTTATCTTGTTTTATTTGTTACCAATTGATACACCCTGGATGGTCCAGGTGATGACTGAATAAGGTTGAAAAGGTTGAGACTATAATTGATAACTGATGGTGATGGAGATGGATCATGATAGGGGATGATGATGGTTGATGATGGTCAAGGTAGGTGGTGATGATGGAGGATGATGATGTTGCATGGTTATGATGATGGTTGATGAGGTTCAAGGTAGGTGATGATGATGATGGATGATGATGATTATGGATGATGATGATGATGGATGGTGATGTTGATGTTGATGTTGATGAATGGTGATGATGATGATGGTCAAGGTAGGTGATGATGAGGATGGATGATGATGATGTTGATGGATGGTGATGATGATTGATGGTGATGATGATTGATGCTGTTCAAGGTATGTGGTGATGTATAGTGAAGTTCAAGTTCTGGGGACATGGTTATGATGTTCAAATGTATGGGGTATTGGGTAAATAATGGTGGTGGTGGATGGTCAAAAGTGTGGTCTATTGGGTTGGGTCATGGTTAAAAGTATGTGTTGATGATGGTGAATGGTCCAGGGTAATGGTGGTGGTTGATGATGATGATGGTGGTGATGGTGATGGTTATTGTATGGGATATGGGATTGGTGATGGTTACGGTATGGGTTATGGGATAATGGTTGAGGATGATAAAAGTATGGGTTAAGGGTGCCTAGGAGGCATGGTGATCCCTGGAGGCAAGGATGGGGGGATCTGATGGGACCTGGATGGGGGAGAGAGGCCCTCTATTTATAGAAAATCCTGCCCTTGGGGCTTCCCCTGAGGGTCTCCCTGGTACAGTGAATAAAGTTCATGAGGCATTTTGGCTGGTCAGAGGATGAGGCTGTGCAGGATCTATGTGCATGTACACCCTTTCATGCATTGCTGTGCTTCATTGATACAGGTACCCCCTGCATAGATTATTTCTGTATATTGGTGGTTGGTCATTTGTTTGGTCCTTCATGCAGTGCCTTGCATATATGTCTTCTGTATACAGCTGCAGGCTTGTTTCTGCATGCATTTCCTTGCATATATTTCTTCTGTATACTGCTGCAGTTTATTTTGGTGCTGCATGTAGGTTCTTGCATATATTAATTATGTATATTGCTGCAGGTTTGTTTGGTTCTGCATGCAGGGTCTTGTATATATTGCTGTGTATACAGGTGTGGTGATGTGTTTGGTGCTGTATGGGTTGTAATGTATGGTGTATGTACTTGAAGGCATCCAGTTTATTTCCATGAGCTTTCACTGATCTGTGAAACCTGGTAGGGGGATGGGTAGGCCAGGGTTGATTTGATCTGTATCTTCTAAACCATGAGAGATAGAGGGTTACTTTGGCTGAGTGAATAGCGGTTATTTTTGGTTTAGAATCCAATTTTGAGGTCTGTTGGATGATTGGAGCTGTCCTTATACTAGAAAAGTGAGTCTGATTGCTATAGGTTAGGTTTTGGAGCACCACACTTGGAGAAAATTTTTGAGGTTAAAAAATTTGTATTCCTTTCTCAGATTAGGCCTCTAGATGGAAATTTAATTGAATTTCTAGATGAAATCTTCATCACAGAAAAAAAATGAGTTTCTTGGTGTCTTCAATTAAATGGACCACATTCCAAAATAATTCTTATACAAAAGTAATGTTCATTTCTTCCCAGTTTTCAATCCTGTTTTTGAAAAATGAAGTTTTTTGTGCTTTAAATGCATTTTTAAATCAACAAAATCCCAATACTCTTTTTTTTTGAAATCAAGAGCATTAGTGAAGAAAAGCATTTTGGAATGAAAATGATATTTAGAATCTAGACTAAACCTCAAAAACTTGTTTTTCTGAAGCAGTGCTCTCATCCTGTTTTACCATTTCTTCATCCAACCTCTGTCTGTATTTTCATTTTCTTGCACTTTCATTCATCCATTTTTTCCTTGCCTTCATTCTTTCACTCCTGCACTTTTTTTCATTGCTTTTCTTTTTTTATAAAATCACTTCTATCTTTCCTTCTCTCCCATTTTTATCCTCCTACACCTCATCTTGTCCTTAAAACTTCTTTACAAGGGTGAACCCCCAGTGTTTTAAATGTGCGCAATACAATTCAGAATCTATTTTTCTTGTCTTTTTCATTCATCCAACTTGTCCTTGCCTTCAGTTTGGTTTCCTCTTGCACCTCATCTTGTTCTCAACTTGTCTTGCTAAGACTCAGCCTTCTGTGGTTTAAACATGGGTTTCTTCTTTTGCCTCATGTTTCTAAGGCTCAAACACCTGTGGTTTGAATTTGTTGGTTCTTTATTTCTATCCTCTGATTTTTTTGAAATACTTGAACTAATTTCCCAAAAATCCAAAAATTTCTGTTTGTGAATCAAGGATTTCAAATCAATTATCTAATTTATTTTTCCCCGCTTAAATTTATCAATTTGATCCTTTTGAATGAATAGTCTCACAATGAAACTTAATTTACATTTTAAAAGAAATAAATAAACCTTCAAGTCTTTTTATAAATTACATAGAATAATTCTTTAGATGGAAGCAGATTCAAAGTCTTGATTTTTGATGGAATCTCTAGAATCAATGTTGATTTCCAGCAACTAGGATGGCAATATATTTTTAAAAATAAAAATATAAAAAAAAAAAAATCTTTTATTTTGTTGCAATTGATTAGAAATTTTTTCACCTGTATTTTTTTTAATTTCAATCCAACTTGCAAGTTGTTTTTTTTTTGTCTTAAAAAATTCAAATGTTCCTTCTGGTAGAAAATTGGGTTTTTTATTTTACAGCCAAAAACCATTTTGTTCAGTTAAATTCATGTTAAATTCAGGCACATGCTTGTTAAAATATGTATGCACTTACGCTTGTGCTGAATATAAGTTTAACCCAAATGGGATGCACATATGGGCCTCTCTGGCCCATTGGAAACTCACACAGACCATACGGTGTAAGACTCCAAATGGTGCTAGGCCATGGAAGTTCTGTGGAGGGGAAAGGTGCTGTTTAGGCTGCCCTCCTGAGTGTTACAAAAATATTTAAATGTAACCAAGATCAAGGTCCAGAACCTGGTAAATGAGAAATCAAGTAGTAGAGGATAAAGATGATAGTAGTTTGGTAGCAATGGAACAGCACTATCTGAGCCAAGATTATGTGGGAAAAACTTGGAAAAAATAAGCTAAAGTTTGTTTAGAGTTCAAAGAACAAAGCTGTTGTATGTAAAAAACGCCCACAAGCTAATAACTCTGGTTGTCAGAAGAAGATTGGGGATGATCAACTCAAACCCAACCAACCTCCAGGTTCTTAATGAACCTGCCCAACTCTCCCCAATCAAGCGCTTGAAGGGTACCAGATAACTGAGGGTGGCCGTACAAGACAAAGCACTATGTTTAAGAAGCTCCAAAAGCAAACAGTAACCGATTTGAAGCAAGGATGACCTCAACACTTCTCAAGGAACTCAAGAGTAGGCTGGCAGAATGCAACTCAAAAAAATAAGGGAGGTATAACACTCCAGGACTTAAACTTAATAAAACATCTTCAATCAATTGTGATTGGCTCCAGAAAGGTGATCAAGGAGGGATCAAGACCAGTATGGTCAGAGAACAAGATCAAGGAGTGGTATAACACACTCAAGAATTCCAACAGACAGAATTCTCTTCAACCAGGAAGGCTATTGGTTGGTGATAAGGATCAGGCCACAGAGGGGCAAGGACTCAGGATCAATGGATCAGGTGGCAATCATAGATATACCCAGGATGAGGATCAGGATTCAATTTTAATGATCAAGGGGGGGACATAAGCGCACACTCCCATGGATTCAGAAAAGGAAGGGGAGAGCCCCTCCTTTTATAGACAAGAGGTCTGTAGACTATTTACAAGAGATACTACAAATAGAGGGGAAAAAACAGTTTTTTTTTTTTTTTAGGATTTTCATGAGAAAACAAAAGAAACAAAAAAACAAAAAAACACTCAGAAAAAAAAACAGAAGGGTTGAATCAAGACCTTGGCCCATGCCAATGATGGGCACAAGCAAGAGAGTAGCTAGTGGGATTCCCGCCGACATCCTGACGGGCCCGGGAAACTGCTGAGACCGCGGATGACCGCCAGAAGGTGTCTGACGGGCCCGGGAAACAGAAGAGACCCGCGCGGGAGATTGGTGAGCTAGGAGGGTAGTAAGACGGGCCAAATGGGTCAAGGGTAGAGGACAAGTTGTTGGTCAATGGTTGTCATTGTGGGAGGGTGATCTGGGATGAACTGATGGAGGGCGGCGGAGGAGGAGGAGGAGGATTGAGGAGGAGGATCAATGAGCTGCGCTTGGGATGAACAAGATTGGTTGTGGAGGAAGACCAAAAAGAGTTCAGGGTAGGTTTTGATCTGGGCACATAGATGACCCATGAGTTCTACAACAGCTTCCTTGTAATTTTGGGGATCATTGGTAGCACAAGGGCTTAGTGTTTAAGACAAATCCCTTGTCCATGAAGATGACTAGGGATAGGAAGAATTTGATGACTAATACCTTGACTCCGACAGGTTGATGGGGTAAGGAGAGTGCAACCAGACTTCTGTGGATATTGTTCTCAACAAAGTGCTTGATACATTCAGGAGTCTGATGGTTGGTTGTTTGAGGCCAATTGATGAGCTTGGATGGTTGATGCGGAGATTGATCTCAAATGCGAGACAGTCCCACATGAGTTCAAGGGTGTCTTTGATTGAGGTTGAATTGAGTGATTGGTGCCAATGATGGGGTGAGGAGAGAGCATTCCGGATGAACAACCACAAGAATTGGAAGGTGATGAGTTGAGAGGATGGAGTGGATGATGATGATGATGATGGGTCAAGGATGGATGAGGCGGTGGTGGTAGCATTGGATGAAGCGAGAAAATTTGCTTGCAAGCGGTCCTTGGCCCAAAAAAGGGAAGGAGTACCCTCAGAGAGGGGGGATTTGAACACAGGAGGCCAGCGTTGGATGCCCAGAGAAGGCCTGCCTAGAACGCTAGGACAGAAAAGAGTTGGGAGACTGGGAAGTGAACTGAGAAGTCGTTCTGGAAAAAAGTTTTTTTTTTAACCATCAAAACAGAGGCTATAGAAAAAGTTCATAAAAAATTTTACATTTTTGGTACTGGTCCAGAGGTGTCCCAGATTGAGCACCAAAACAGGCCTGTGTGGATGTCATGGATTTGGTGAAACTGGCCTCAAAACGCGTGAAACAGGCCTATTGGTACATGGGCCCTAATGGGCCTGGTGAGGTATATGGGAAAATACAGCCAGATGGGCTTTTATGGGCATAATTGGGCCCAAGGTTTATTTTGGACATACTTGGCCAGATGGGCTGGCCCGCCAAAGTATGGTTTACTTAGTTTTTGGGCTTGGTGGCGCTGCCCGTGTTGCAGCCCAGTTGGGGCTGCCACCCGTGTTGCAGCCTAGTTAGGTCTGCCACCCGTGTCGCAGCCCATTTAGGGCTGCCGCCCGTGTTGCAGCCCGCTCAAAGCCCCTGTTTTTGCCTTTGGCCCCTCTATGGGGCCCAACGGCCCACGCAGGGCCGTTGGGCCCCATAGAGGGGCCAAAGGCAAAAACAGGGCCGTCATTGCCGCTGTTGAGCCGATTGGGGCTGCCACGCTGGGTGGCGACCGGCTGTTGGTGCCACAAGGGCCTGGGCCAACGGTCCTGGCTCCCTCGCCTCCCCTTGCCCGCCATTGCAAGGGGGAGGTGGGGGCAGCCGGTAGCAACCAGCTTCCCACCCAGGCTGGTTGCATTGAGGCGACTGGAAGTGGGGGGGAATTGACCACCCCCCCACCAGCCCTAGGTGGTTGGGGCTGTGATGATGTAGCTGGTTGCAACCAAGCAACCAGCAGTGGGGGGGGACCTGACCACCCCTCCACCATCAAAGCAAAGGGGCCCTCTCCCCCCCCCCCTTTACCAAGGGGGAGGAGCAACTGGGCTGAGGGGGTCTGACACCCCCAGCCCACCATTCTATGACAACGCCTTGGGGGTATCAACCCCCAGGGCCCCTGGTAGGGGGATTTGACCGCCCCCTCCAGGGATCTGTGAGAAAGAGGGGGGGGACAGCATGTCTGCTGGTCACACCCCCCCCATGTGGGTCTGAGACCAGGCCCAGGTGTGTCCTGGGTCCCACCTGGCCATTTGTATGGCCAGGGGCTGGTTTCATGAGGCAACCAGCCAGTATGTGAGGTCATGGATAGAACAGCACAGCGGCTGGTTCAGTCCCATAACAGTGGAAACACCAGAAAGGACCAGAATAGGCTGGTTGTAAGGGTACAGGGACTGATGCCATGCGGGCTGATGTAGTCTAAACCAAGTAACAAGGCCTGTAGAGTCTGTAGAGCTCTTTTTGGGCGGAAAATTTGCCTTTTGGCTTGTTTTATCATGGGCTCACAAGAGGCCAATCTTTTTTACTTAAGGAGCTCTTCTCCCTGCTGTTTTCCATCATCCATTCATCATCCAATTGAATTCATCACCGATATCATCCAACATATTGGCCCATTTTGAGAGCCCATCAGAAATTATTTACACAAGATGTCCAGCATTTTGTTTGCTTTAAATACTGCTCATTTGCCTAAGCTAATTGCAGGCCATAATTATAACACATTATCAGTACCAACATAATCATTACTTCCAAGCCATCTAGACCCTTGTACCTTACTCTGGAGAACCTCAAAGACCTCAAGTTTTCCAAGAAGATGTCCTATATCCCTGATATTAGCTTCACCAAGATAGTTCTGAACATTCAGAATTTTAATGCTTGGGCTTTCTTTATGGATATTGAGCTGGATAACATCTGTTGTTGGGAGATAATGGATGCAGATGACACTTTGATCAGTTTGTAAGTGGAGAAAAAGTATTATCATCTCATCCTTAGGCATCTTGATGAGGATCATGTGAAATGGGTTGCCGATACTCTTAGGGAAGATGAGAGAAGGAGGGGCAGCATCCTTTGGAAGTTGCTTAAGTCCAAGTATTCTGGTGATTCTGTTCACCAGAAGGTATAGCTTTCAATAAACTGTTCAAGTTACAATATTCAAATTGTAAACTGTTTGTTGCAGAAGCTAGGTCTAGTATAGCCAAGTTTAAGTCATCAGCACTTAACATGGATCCTGAGTGTTTGTCACTCTTAATCCTTCAGAAGCTACCAAAGGAGTTTGATTCTTTATTCAAAATTATTTCTCAATTGGATCCTCTTCCTGGGGAGGAGGATGTGCTGAAAAGGATTGAAAAGGATGATCTTCAGTTCAAGATGAAGGGGGGTTCTGGCACAGCCCTTGTTGGAAAGACTGGAAAATCTTTCAAGAAGGCAAAAAATGATTTGTCCAAGGCCTTATGCTTTAATTTTCAGAATAAGGGGCATTATGCTAAGGATTGCAAGGAGGCCAAGAAGAGGAAGAAATCCGAAGATAATGACAAGGAGGTCAATCTCACTACTGAAAACATTGCAATGGTGGTGTTTGATGGTCCAATGGAAATGTTTGTTGCGGAAGAAGGTCCCAACAAGAAGGCCAAAGTTTATGAGGATCAAGAAATGGACTTGATTGATTATGAAGTGATTAATCTTAACCTCAAAGATGAGAACTTATCAGTGACTGATAAAGCTTCTTTCCTATTAGTAGGATTGAAGGAGGATATTCTTGTTTTGATTGATTCTGGCTGTACAGATCACATTTTCTTTGAACCAAATTTATTTTCAAATCTTAGTGATTATGATGGAGTTTTAAATATTGTTCAGAAAGGCAGAACAATCCAGAATAAGTAAATTGGAAAATTTATTCTTTCAAATCACTTGGGTTTCACAATTTCTTTTGATAAAGTGTTCTATGTACCAGAGTTGCCTTATAAACTTGTGTCCCTTGGAGTGTTGTGGAAAAAAGGTTTCCAGATTTGTTATCTTAAGAAGATAGGTTTGTTATTGGTATGAATGGGAGAACTGTTCTTAGTGGATGGCTTTGGAACAGGCTTTTGTGTGCAAGCTTGTTCAAAATCTCATCTTTGAGCACTGTTGCTCACAATAGAAGTGGCCATAAGGTAAAGGACAGCAACTGTGAGAGTTGTACCTTGGGGGCTAAGACTAGAATATATTTCTCAAAGAGTAGAGATTGCACTGATGTTCCTAGAGAGGAATTTTCCATTGATTTGGCAGGGCCATTCACAACAGAGTCCCTTTGTGGGGCAAGATACTTCATCAATTTAGTTGATACTGCAACTAATTATGTTTGGGTTAAACCAATTTGATCTGAGGATCAGACCGCAGAGGAGGTTTCTGTAATCTTCAAAGTCTGGAAACAGAATGGTCTAATGAAGGAGATCAAGAGGGTTATCACCAATGGAGGTGGTGAATTTGTCAGTAAAGAGTTTGAGAGGTTATTGAAAGATCATGGTATCATTCATATAGTCACTACTGCAAGTACTCCGCAAAATAATGGAATAGTTGAGAGAATGAATAGTAATTTACTGGACAAGGTCAGAACTATTATGTCTCAATCTGGTCTACCAAAGTTTTTATTGGCTGAGTTGATGTTTACAGTCTGTCTGTTGCACAACATTGTAAGTGTTAATGGTAAGATTCCTCATTATCATTCTTGGAAGTTGTACCCCAAAACATCACACCTAAGAACAATTGGTTTCTTGGTGTATTGTAGTGTCCACCATAACAAGATGGTCAGAAAGTTAGACCCTAGAGGCAGAACGGGGGCACTTGTAGGCTATGATTTAATGAGTAAATCATATAGGATTTATTTTCCAGGGACAAGAAAGGTTATCCTTAGTAGGGATGTAAAATTTGATGAAAGTACCTTTCCACTCAAAAGGATTGAAGATGTTGTTGTGAATAAGTAACAGCAAAAAATAGAATTAGCACCTATTTCACCAGCCAAGGCTGCGGTACACGTGGTTCCAGAAGATGAAGAGATGGCAGATGTGCCACCAGAGGTTTCAGTGCCCACTTCAGGGGAGTACCTTAATATGGAAATATGTAACCTGATGAGCCTCCACCTCCAGTTAGAACGAGTGGTAGGATTAGAGTACCAGTTGACAGGTACGGGGAGTGGAAGTCCAATTATGCTGCGGCAGGATATGAGGAAGATACATTTCAGGAACAGTGTATGCTCAATGAATTCCTGGAGTTCAGTTCAGAAATGGGTAACAGGGTTAACCCAAATGGCTTTTGCAAAGCTATAAATTCTGATAAGAGAGCCAACTGGAAGAGTGCTATTTTTGAGGAATTTGATTCTCTGGAAAATAATAGTGCCTTTGAAGTGGTTAAGCGGGATTCTGCTCCAAAAGGAAAGACCATTGTGGGGTCAAGATTGGTGTTAAACAAGTTTGACACAAATGGAGTTTTGAAAAGATTCAAAGCTAGATGTGTTGCACAGGGCTTCAAGCAGAGAGAGGGTATTGATTACCAAGGAACTTTCTCACCAACTGGAAGGCTGTCCACCTTCAGGTACATCATTTCTCTGGCAGTGGAGTTGGGAGAAGAAATCAGACAAGCTGATTTTGTAACAGCATACTTGAATGCAAAACTTGGAGACAAGGAAACTGTTTATATGTCAATCCCTGATGGCTTTTGTGAGTGGTTAGTAGAGAATAAACCAAAAACCATTAAGAAAATCTGTTTTAGAAGTTTTCTTTCAGCAGATAAGGGGGAATATGTCCTCAAGCTGTGTAGATCCCTGTATGGATTGAAGCAAGCAGCTAGGTTGTGGTATAATACCATGAGTGAGAAACTGATACAGATTGGTTTCAAGACATCTGAGGCTGACCCTTGTCTTTTTGTAAGAAAGGATGCAATTTTGTTTGTATGGGTCAATGACATTATCATTATTGGAAATGGTAAAGAGAGAGTCATGGAGACACTCAAAAAGGACTTCAAGATAAAAGATCTTGGTCTGGTGCAACAGGTGCCAGGGATGAAAGTCAGTAAGAGAAAGAATGGTATTAAGTTAGACCAGAGCCATTACCTGGCAGCTCTTCTTAAGCAATATGGCTTAGAGGATGCAAAAGAGTTTTGTACTCCCATGCAGTCAAACATTTGTTTAGAGAAGTCTTTAGATGAGGAGTATCTGGAGTTTGTTCAATCTGGGAACGACTACAGATCAGCTATTGGATTGCTTAATTATTTGGGGCAGTGTACATGGCCTGATATTGCTTTTGCAATTGGTGTCTTGTTGCAACACTTAAAGAAGCCAAGCGTGAGGCATTGGTCAGTGTTTAAGAGAGTTATGAGGTATCTTAAAGGAACACACAGTCTGGGACTGTTGTTTACAAAGTCAGCAAACTTTGATTTTGTTGGTTATTCTGATGCAAGTTGGGAAGATGGTAACACTAGGGAATCAACAATTGGTTTTGTATTTTTCTTAGGTAAGAATCTGGTGTTGTGGATGTCCAAGAAGGTATTAGCAATAAGTCTTTCATCAACACAGGCTGAGTATAGAGCGTAATTAGCAGCTTCACAGGAAGCAAAATGGTTGATAAAAGTCTTAGAGGATACACATAAGCCACAAGGGTTTGCGTTGTTGTATTCTGATAATCAGAGTGCCATTGAATTGGCGCAAAACCAATTGTTCCATTCAAGAAAAAAACATATCAATGCTCACTATAAATATATTTGCAATGCAGTTAACTGCAAGGAGATTTTGTTGAGGTAAATGCCCACTGGAGCAATGATTGCGTATATCTTGACTAAGGCTTTAGATAGGAACAAGCATCAAGGCTTTGTGACTAACATGCGGATGTCACCCCTTTTTGATTAAGGGGTTGTGTTAAAATATGTATGCACTTACGTGTGTTCTACGTATAAGTGTAATCCAAATGGGATGCACATGTGGGCCTCTGTGGCCCATTGGACACTCACATGGACCATACAGGCCTGTGTGGATGTCAAAGATTTGGGGCAACTGGCCTCAAAAAGTGTGAAACATGCCTATTGGTACGAGGGCCCTAATGGGCCTGGTGAGGTATATGGGCAAATACAGCCAGATGGGCTCATATGGGCATAATTGGGCCCAAGGTTTGTTTTGGACATACTTGGCCAGACGGGCTGGACTGCCAAAGTATGGTTTACTTAGTTTTTGGGCTTGGGGCGGCCCATTGGGGCCGCCGCCCGCGTTGCAGCCCAGTCGGGGCTGCCGCCCGTGTTGTTGCCTTCTTGGGGCTGCTGTTTGTGCCTTTGGCCCGTCTATGGGGCCCAATGGCCCGCGCGGGGCTGTCATTGCAGCTGTTGAGCCAATTGCAGCTTCCGCGCTGGGTGGCAACCGGCTGTCAGTGCCGCAAGGGCTGGGGCCAACCACCCCGGCTCCCTTGCCTCCTCTTGCCTGTCATTGCAAGGGGGAGGTGGAGGCAGCTGGTTGCAACCAAGCAACCAGCAGTGGGGGGGACCTGACCACCCCTCCACCATCAAAGCAAAGGGGCCCTCTCCCCCCCCCCCCCCCTTTACCAAGGGGGAGGAGCAACTGGGCTGAGGGGGTCTGACACCCCCAGCCCACCATTCTATGACAACGCCTTGGGGGTATCAACCCCCAGGGCCCCTGGTAGGGGGATTTGACCGCCCCCTCCAGGGATCTGTGAGAAAGAGGGGGGGGACAGCATGTCTGCTGGTCACATCCCCCCATGTGGGTCTGAGACCAGGCCCAGGTGTTTCCTGGGTCCCACCTGGCCATTTGTATGGCCAGGGGCTGGTTGCATGAGGCAACCAGCCAGTATGTGAGGTCATGGATAGAACAGCACACGGGCTGGTTCAGTCCCATAACAGTGGAAACACCAGAAAGGACCAGAATAGGCTGGTTGTAAGGGTACAGGGACTGATGCCATGTGGGCTGATGCAGTCCAAACCAAGTAACAAGGCATTTAGAGTCTGTAGAGCTCTTTTTGGGCGGAAAATTTGGCTTTTGGCTTGTTGTATCATGGACTCACAAGAGGCCAATCTTTTGTACTTAAGGAGCTCTTCTCCCTGCTGTTATCCATCATCCATTCATCATCCAATCAAATTCATCACCAATATCATCCAACGTATTGCCCCATTGTGAGAGCCCATCAGCAATTATTGACACAAGGTTTCCAGCATTTCTTTTGCTTTAAATACTGCTCATTTGCCTAAGCTAATTTCTGGCCATAATTATAACAATGCTAGCATCTGCCAGCCTGTTTTTCCTATTTTTTTGAATTGATTTTAAATTATCCTGGCAAATTTCCATTCTTAATCTTGAATGAAAAATTTCAAATATACTTTATTGATTGATTTTTTTTTCCTATAATTGAATAAAAATTCTCATAATTTACCCCATGAAAAACAAAACAAAAGTAATTATCTAAATCAAAATATATTTCAAAGGAAATTATAAATAGAAAATACTGATGTTTTTTTAACTCAAAAGTCAGTGAAGGTATTTTTCTCCCTTATACCCAACCTTTTTTTTGAAATTTTCAAATTGAAATCTATCTCACACAATTCATTGCAATATTTAGAAATGTTCATGATGAATTTTTATCATGAAACTTGAAAAGGAACCATCTTTTAAATCTCATAAAAACAAAGATTAAATGCTGTATGCCCTTGAAATCAATTTTCTTGATTTATTTTTTGAAACAGTCCAAACTCTCAACAATTCAATCAATTTGATAAAACAAAATTTCAATTTTTCTTCAATAATGAAACCTATTTGAATGCTTCTTCCACCTAAAAATAAATCAAGATCATTTAGTTAAACAAAGAAGCAGCTGAAAATTTGACAGATTCAAACAAACAAAACATTAGTTTTCTTTGGGACTACATCAAAAAATTCTCAAAGATGAAAAATTTCATAAATATTGTCTCAACATCATGCACTGGAGGACAAGTAAAGAGCTTTGAATCCAATAAAGTTTAATCCATGAATTCAAGAAACAGATTTGTTAAGCTGCAAAAAACCAATTTCAACCTCTATGGTTGGAAGAAAAGAATTCTTCAAATTCACAAAGTCTAATTCCAGAATTTTTTTTAGAAAGCTTTGGAATTCATTCTTGATATTTCCAAGGGGCCTTCCATGGCTCATTGAAAATGGCATAATATTTTTTTCAAACTGAGAATAAAACCAATTTTAAACTCTAAAATTAATGGTGCATGTATCAATTTTTTCTCCATTTTGGATTTTGAAAAATGTATACAATATCTGGTATTCTTGAACCCTGTCAAAGTGTCCAAAAATATATATAAATGAAGCCTAGGACACAAAAAAAGAAAATTTTGTCTTCATTTAAACATAGACTAATCTTTGAAATTCTCCCCATTTTAAAACTATTATTATTGGGAACTCTTCATGTTAAATTTAAAATATATTAATAAAAACCTTAGAAAATCAAAAAAAAAAATAGAAATGACAAAAGCTGCCTCCCCAGTGTTTATTAATCTGATATTGAGGAAGAAATCAGGGGAATTATTTTTTTTTAATTCTGCTGGGTAATCAAACACATATTTAGAAACTTACTACAAAATTTGTCATTACTATTTTAAATAAAATTCTGAGATGAAGGATCAAAATTATTCTCAAAAAAAATTCAATAAGGGAGAAATAATGATTCAATGGTTTCAAATTATGCAATGAAACCATGTGAATCTATTCCTTCTAATTATCCCTTCCCTTTTTTGTTTGCAAGATCCATTAGTAAATAGAAGCTGGTTTTGAACATGAAGCCAGTATAAGATCTACAAGAGAAATTAGGTAATAATTATGAAAAACAATTGGGTTTGAATGGAATGGTTTTCCATGATTTCTTTATTTCTAAACATTTTTTCCCACAGAAAGGTTTCAAAAGTTTCTTTATTTTAAAAAAGCTCTTCATTTTGTCACACTCCATTTTAAGGGTTACTGTTTTCCACCAGCATCCAATATACCCTCTTCCCCAGTATCATCTACCTCAGTCTACTGTAAGCATGGCACTAAAAGCACACTAACCAGACAATTGCATTCCACTTACAACCTTTTGCATATGCAATTGACCTTCTAACTTTGGAAACTCAGTCAATACTTGCAAAATTTGCAGTAGCACCTAACAAAAATTCAACCATCTAATCAACCTTGCTTTTAGTCTCAGTATCTTTGGAATTTCCATTGATTTCTTAAATACACTCCTAGGATCCAGCCAATCCAATCTGATAAATTGAGCCCCTTGGATTGCACTTTATATAACACCTGAATTTAATTATAAAATATTCCGGGCCAAGACCAACTAACTACACAGCAAATACTGTTCATTTGCATACCATTTCCATTTTTTTTCCTAATTCCCCATGTATCATTCAACATCACTCACTTTACACTAAGCACTTATAAACATAAAAACATTATGGTCTTTTCCATCATCCTGTTCCTGTCATTCATGTTAGAGTTTGATTTTTTATTTATGTGACTTTCACTGGAGTTCAGAGTACCATTGATTGGATTGATTTGATCTTATTATTGTTAACCTTCAAGTACTAAAACAACAGGTAAAATGCAACTGGGCTGTGTTGTAGTATTGTGATTATCAGACTGTTTAGTCATGGCTATCAGACTCTTTAGTCATAGCATTTCACTTACCATGTCACTTAAACTGCTTATGCTAATTTTACCTTATTCATTTTGTACTCAACCACTGGTCAGCCTATAGTGTATTTAGTCTATATAAACACCAGTGCTCTCAAGTGGAATTCATCATCTGTTTAGCTAACACATCAACTGGAGTGCCCCTTTCCTCCTGATCTCAGGTCCATTACGCTTGACGTTACAAGCTCCTTTCACTCATTTATCAATCCCTTCATCCAATTTGAGCTTCACCTCTTTTCACTTTTACATTAGATGAGGATGAGCCATGTCATCGGCCATCAGGACAATCATCAAACTTTGAATAGACCAAATCCAACAATCACTTTGTTATCTGGATCACCCGCACCTCAATACTCCAAGTTGTTTGTGTTTCTAGTACAAATGGGAAAGACTTCCAATCTCACGTGCGGAAGAAAACAACTATAAAGATCTTACCCTCCTACCAATGCCAATGCCAACAACGTTGGGGAGAACAATCGGTCGCGTTTTTCAATCAAGCAGTCGCGTTTGTCAATCAATCCTCAAATTTTTGTTTCAAGGCCTAGAAGTTGCAGAGGTTCAAGTGATGGAGAGACCGTAGAGTTGGACAAGCCTATTAAATCTAGTCGGTCATCAAGATTTGTCCTACAGCTTTGTGAAGATCACCGGTATCAATAGTCAAGGCTTGGATTGCAATCAATTGATGTTTGAAGTCTCTAGTGCCACTTCTCTCATGCCGTCATCACTTGGACTATCCTGAGCTTTCTATCTCACCAGAATTCAAGATTGATGAAGTCAAAGACTACTGCTTGAGCCATACATCCATCACATCAACTGGCACTTGAACCTCTGTGATCAGACTAACAAGTAGCCCACATCTTGAGATAACTCACTGACAAGCCCAAGTCCAGCAGCAGCAGCAGCCACTTAGCGTAGACCACATAAGCATACCATCCAGGTGGGGATAGAGCATATCACAAAACACTTCATCTAATTATTGTCTTGTTCCAAATGGTTGAAGAGGCTGGTTCTGCTATCCTTCCATCTGGTTCTGCTCCACCCATTGGTAATAGTCTTTCCCCCGGTGGTCCTGGATTTGTGATGGCAGATTTTGCAAAACTCTCAATCTTTGGTACAGTCTTCAAAGTGACAACAAGGTATACTGACCTTCAACCAGTCGGGATGGGCGCATTTGGTTTAGTCTGCTCAGCTAACAATCAATTGAATGCTACTAATGTTGCAATCAAAAAGATCATATAGCCTTTCTCAACACCCGTTTTAGCAAAGAGGACCTATCAAGAGTTAAAGTTGTTGAAAAACATCAGAAAAAAAAATATTATCAGTCTTTCTGATATCTTTATCTCACCATTGGAGGACATCTAATTAATCACCAAACTGCTGGGCACCAACTTACACAGATTATTGACTTTGACGCCACTCAAAAAACAATTCATACAATATTTCCTCTATCAAATCCTCCGTGGTTTAAAATACGTACATTCGGCTGGTGTGGTTCATTGTGATTTGAAACCATCCAACATATTGGTAAACAAGAATTGCAATTTGAAGATCTGAAATTTTGGCCTTGCCAGACTGCAAGACCCGCAAATGACTGGCTACGTTTCAACGCAATATTACCGTGCCCCCAAAATCATACTCTACCTACACTTTATTTTTTTGTCAATCAACCATCAATTTTTCACCATCATTTCACTACTCAACTCCAAAAATCAACCAACTCAAACAAGTCTGTTCCACACAATTAAACCCAACCTTGAACAAATTCAACACATCTTATGAGTAATTCACCATTTGAACTGAAGAATTTTCCAGCAAATAGTAGAAATCATTAAGATAGCAGTTAGAATCAGAAATGCCCCAGGAAGTTTACCAGTCATTCAGCTCATCTTATTAATCAGTCACTAACCTGTATGTAGAATTATTCCAACAGTTAGTAGAACATTATGTTAATTGAAGAAAAAGAGTTAGATTCCTTTTTAGGACAGTAACTCCCTCCAGTGCAAGTCAAGCGGGTGTGTTAGATTTTGAGTTTTCATTTATGTGACTTTCACTGGAGTTCAGAGTACCATTGATTGGACTGATTTGATCTTATTATTGTTAACCTTCAAGTACTAAAACAACAGGTAAAATTTAACTGGGCTGTGTTGTAGTATTGTGATTATCAGACTGTTTTGTCATGGCTATCAGACTCTTTATTCATAGCATTTCACTTACCATTTCACTTAAACTGCTTATGCTAATTTTACCTTATTCATTTTGTACTCAACCACTGGTCAGCCTATAGTGTATTTAGTCTATATAAACACCAGTGCTCTCAAGTGGAATTCATCATCTGTTTAGCTAACACATCAACTGGAGTGCCCCTTTCCTCCTGATCTCAGGTCCGTTACGCTTGACATTACAAGCTCCTTTCACTCATTTATCAATCCCTTCATCCGATTTGAGCTTCAGCTCATTTCACTTTTACAATTCATTGTGTCATTGCTTTCCTAACTGGAGACCACTTTCCATCAGTTTGTATCTGGACACATGCCCACTGGTTAAGTTTAACTTATAAGGGCCATGAAGTCTTCCTGCAGATGGTTTCCTCATTTATTTAATCTCATATTTTCTTGCATCATTTGCTGAGATTGATTAATCAAATTGAGCTTTGTCTCATTTCCCTTTATTGGAACACTTCCCTTGCACTTTAACTAAGACTTTGAACAATACTTTGGACTTTGAAGTTGCCTTGCAGTTAGCGCTTTGCCTCCTTAGGATTTCTTTTTCAACTTGCACTCTCCTATTTTCACTCATGCCCAGCTAGATTGCCCTGTAGTATGTGGGGTGGGCATGCAACATTTTGGTTTATTACATATCATCAAAATAATACAAAAAAGTAGATGGTCTGTGAACTGAGATTCTATTATGGTTTTACAAGTCTTTATGTAATATTTACCAAGTTTTTCTGCAAAGATGTTGAAGAAATAAAATAATTCTAATATCATGTTTTCACCTGTGCCAATTATACATCTATACAGCATATTTATGTCCCCAAATTCTTTCAATTCTGAATTGGTTTATTGTCAAAGTACTTACTAAGTTCTTTGGGCTGGCTTATAATGTATTCAAAAACTGGGACATGTGTTCAATTTTGAGGGAAGGTTGAGATTGGTGATTGTATTTTATCCATCAAATTCTGATTGGGACACATGAAAGAAAAGAATAAAAACCATGAACTATGCTGAATTTTTTTTTTTTTTGAATTAGGGATGAACCAAACTCACAGTCAAAAAAAAAATTTGAAAATGAAATAAATATAAAAAAGTACGCAAATTACAGCTCACCCAATGTAGGTAGTATTTCAAATCAGAATTTTTGCACCTCACATGTGCTAGTTTATGGTGCAGCTCTATTAAAATGCATGAAATTGAAATCACCATCATTCTGAATCTTCTGTATTCCATGCATGCACTACAATTAGTTAGAATGCTCAGAGAATGATAAAAAAGATTTTTCTCAGGTTCTTACTCAAGTTGCAAGATTGTTTTTCTTAAAGGGTAAACAAATCCAAACAAGTTCCAGGTGCTACACCTGCCAGCAGGTGCAGCCTTTCTTGGCATGGTAAGTTTCAATTTATCCTGCATCTTCTCAGAAAGATGGGCTGAGGACCCTAAGTAAAAATTACATTGTTTGCCTTTGTCACACATCAAAATTTGTTGATGGCTTGGCCTGAAGGATGCAAACCTTCCATCCTCTTTTTTCATCAGAAATGATACACCAGGTAGATGCCCCCAAATTTGGATGCTAATCCACTGGTTGTGAAACAAATTTTCAAGTCTCTCAGAAGGTTCAGTTGCAGCCAATAATCTCAAAACGTTTTAGCTCTAGAGCTAAAACGTTCACTCCCGGTTTTAATGATTTTGTGGATGGCTTTCTGGTTTTACCTGGCATATTTCACAATTTACCTCTACCAATGGCAAGCACATATGCCCATCCAACACCTAATCGGATGGATTTTTTTATTCAAATGTGATTGTTTTCATTTTGGTTCATGGTTAAGGTATGCCTGAAAGAAAACTTGATAAATAGTGCAGTCAAGCTTCTTTGGCTTGATGCCTAGTTGGACAGTACCCCAGCCTACTTTGGTAGCTCATTCCCGGAAGAAAATCAAAAATAAACATAAAGCAGTCACATACCCATTAATATGGTAGCGGGCCCGTTTAACTAGAATTTAAAATATCCTCTACGTAGAGGTCTAGTTGACTCATTTTTGAGGAACTCATGCTTTCTTTTTAATTAAAACCAATGATAATGGGTGACCCACTGCAAATCGAGTGGAATCATCCCACCCAGCAGAAGACTTGATATTTTCGAGAATCTTTTCCAGAGGATCGTCTTTTGTATCTCTTGCATCCGGGTTGCCTATAAAAAAATCGGACGTAATATCACTCGAGTTCTTGTTAGATTTCTTTGCTAAGTTATAAAATGAGATGTGGTGTAATTTGATATTGGCTTACTGGCCCTCCACCGATAAACTCGACTCCAAGTGTGAATTCTTCGACGCTATATCAAAGTATGATGGTGATCATTTGACCATCAAAAGAGCCATGATAGACAGTTAGACTGGTCTGCTTTCTGTGGAGGCATTTTCCAAGCGAAATGTCATGAACGCACCAGGCCCTCTATGTTAACCTGAGAGCTCATAAAAAGCTGTTCGTCGTTTGATTCACGGTTCCAAGATATGCGTTTTGCTGGAGTGAAGAGCGAATCTAAAGTCGGAAGAGGTAATGTGTCATACATGCTTGCAGCATATTCGTTACCGGTCGTGTGGTGTCCAATCAGATCAGTCAATGCTGCGATTTGTTGGCCAAGCTGCTTGCTTTTGGGATGTGATGGCTCTAATCGGAAGCTCATCACAACACAAATACGATCAACCCCTTTTCCCTTCCACTCTCCAAATCGAGAAGGATTTCCAAAAAGATGAGCACTAACCAAGGATCAGTTCGGCGGAATAGACCCACATTGCGATCGTACCTCCGGGCTTGAGGATCCGTCTAGCTTCTTCCCACCAATCTTGGGGAAACCAATGCGCTATTGTTATCAAGTTATCGTCCCACTAGAGGTTCAAGTCAGTCTCTTAGCACAAGCTCGAAGTGAATAAACAGGGGGATGACAGACCGGCACAAGCGACGGCAATCAAATCGACCGTTTCGGATTCAATCATGGGCAAACAGTTGGCACCACCAACATGAAATTCAAGCTGGGGTGATTTTAATCGTGCGGCCTGTATCATTGACTCGGATTCGTCAACCCCAATGACTTTATCAAAGTATGGGACGAGATCAACTGTGGCGATTCCCTATCGTTAGCGTAAAAAAACGTAAAAAAAATCAAGCGTCAGACTTGGAACCTTGCAGTAAGTTAACCACATGTTCGGATGGAGAGCTTTCAAACAACCCACCGGTCCACATCCCAAGTCCAGTGCAAGCTTTGTTTCTTGAGGTGAAGGTTGGCCATCAATTGGCGTCTTGTGGTAATCGAGGATCACATCATAAAGCTGGTGGGGGTATCGCGGCCTATGTTGACAGTAATCCTCCACTGGAAAGCTTCCATCGCCAAAACTTGAACTCATAGTAGGAACTGTAACTATGAATCTACCGGAGTAGATATGTTGATAGGTGCTGGCTTGGAGTTGACTTGTGTTGGGTTTATTGCGAAACTGAGGGGGTCAAGGCGATCCCGGGGGGCCGCCAAGGATACCCCAGCGGGCTCGAATCGATTCCGACCATATCCACGGGTAATTGTGCATGAGCCCAGGGTCGCGTCGTGGCGCGTTTAGAGTTCGCCAACAGGACACACCAAAAGTGCAAACGATTTGGCTTAATTATCACCGGGAGTCTGGGGCGCAAGTACACAAACTTTTGATTGCCTGGGATGTCGCCGGATGTCGCCGGATGCTGGCGATATCGAGATTCATCATGCTTTTCCGGCCCAGTCCGTGCGAGGTTGTTGGGTGAAGATATATTTTTGAATCGTCACAACTTTGGATTATGTCTGCATGTTAAGATCGTGGGTTCAATGCCCGACCTGGTGATTCGGTAGAAGATATCATGTCTGGTTGGCTTGGTAGCTGTGATTGCTTAAAGGGCGGTGTTAAATTCACGACCCTGGGTAACGGGCGTGAAACGCCGTTCACGACCCATATGAGTCGTGCAACGAGTCGCAAGCAAGTCATTTAGAGCATCCGCAATCGTTGTGGGTAACTTTTCGATAGGTAAGCCCTCGTTAGCCTAAAAAAAATTGTTATAAGCGACCTTTACAGAGCGCACCCTTCAATTGCGCTTGGCAAAGTGTCTTGCCACCTACCTAAAGAGCGGGTCGTCCAGCCGTGCATGATCCAAGCTCCACGTCATCAACTCATCATCAACTCCAACATCCAACAATCTGCAGCAAGCTTCCACCTTCTCCAACATCCAACACCATGATTATCCTGACCCTCCGCAAGTACTTCCCCATCCACATCCAACCATCATTCAGCCATCAAAAATGGATGCTCAACGTTGGGATCAAGCTCCACAAAGCCAATCTACATGCAAAAAGAAAACACCAATGAGCTAGAATTGAGCGTCAAAGGGTGGAACGCCATCTAAACCTAATGAAAGATTATTTTGACAAAAATGCAAGATTCACCAAATCAATGTTTGAAAGGAGATTTAGGATGAGCGAGTCAATGTTTGAGTGCTTCATGAATGACTTGGGAGCCCATAGAAACTACTGGATTCAAAGAATAGTATGATTTTTCTCTTTCTTTTTGGTTTTCTTCTATTATTATCTATTTTTTGGGTTTCTTTTGAATTGAAAAAAATACTGATTTAAAATCCTCTTTGTCTTTTCTTTTTGAAATTTTCTTTTTCATGTAGGATTGCTGTGACCAAGTTGGCCTTTCCCCTCATCAAAAACTCACCAGTACAATTGGCCAACTAGTATATGGTCTCCCAGCTAATGCAACCAATGAATATGTGCAAATTGGAGAGAGTACAGCTCTTGAAACCCAGAAGATATTTGTGAATGATGTTGTAGATATCTATGAAAAAGAATACCTCCGTGCCCCAACAGATGATGAACTCAAGGTGATTATAAAAGAATATGAGGATTGTGGTTTTCCTGGCTGTCATGGAAGTATTGATGGAATGCACTGGGAATGGAAAAATTGTCCTCAAGCTTGGGCTGGTCAATATCAAGGAAAAGAAGGTGTTCCCACTATGGTTTTGGAAGCAGTAGCATCTCTCAACTTGCGCATCTGGCATTTCTTTTTTGGATCTCCTGGAACTCATAATGATATCAATGTAGTTCAAAATAGCCACATCTTTGATCACTTTCTAGATGGTATGTTGTAGTTTTTTTGGTTTTTATTTTTTAGAATTATTACATGGTTTCCTTTGGGGGTATTTGCTGACTTTAATTTAATTAATTTTTTTCATTTATAGGTTCAGCTTCCAATGTAACTTTTGAGGTGAACAACAACCAATATTCCTATGGTTACTATTTAGCAGATGGAATATAACCCAATTGGCCAGTTTTTGACAAGTTAAATCAACTCAAGATGATGCCACCAAACATTTCAACTCCCTCCAAGAAGGTGTAAGGAATGACATAGAACATGCATTTGGAGTTTTTCAGAGTAGTTTTGCTATTCTAATTTAACCCAGTAGATTATGGTTTAGGCAAGACATAATCCAAGTTATGAAATGCTGTATAATTCTCCATAACATGATTGTAGAGGAGAGGTTACCATGTGACCCTTTTCTAAATAACATTTCTAACATGTACCATGATAATTCCAACATCATTATCACACCAAATCTTCAGGATCCCAATTTATTCCATTCATTTCAAAGCCTTAGTCAAAACTCTTATAAACTTCATGATTCTACACTCTGTTTTAAGCTTATAAATGATTTGAAAATTCAAAATTGGATGGGAAGAGGGCTCTCAAATCCAACTTAGAATTATTCTTTGTTTAATTGTTTGGAAAAAAAATTGCAAAAAGTTTTTTTGTTTTATTTCCATCTCTCAGATATTTAATCAATCTACTTTACAATATTTCAGAAAATAAACAACAATTTTTTTCCCAAGCATTTAAGGTTTTTTTGACGCAATATCAAAAGCAGAAAAAAAAGGAATATTTTCAAAATGGACCCTCTTCAAGTTGCACTCTCACTTTCTTTTTCAGAATCCCAACATTTTCTTGCTCTCATTGTCAGGCCAGCTTGATTCAGCCTGCAGAATAACTGACAACTTCCCCAGCAATACCTTCATGTCTGCCATTTTTGCTTCCAACTCAAAAAATTGCTCCACCAAGTTGTTCTGTTTTGCTGCAATTTTGTTCTGTTTTTCACCAATTTTATTTCTGTCCATGAGGACCCAAAGTGTTGAAGGTTTGCTTCCGGCTTCTGAATTGGTTTCTTAAGGCAATTGCTTCCGTTTTGAGGCCTTCACTCTGGAGGTCACATCAGGTGCTGGTTGGATAGCAATGGAGAGGATGGGAAACCAAAACTGGGTTTCCCAGGGCGGTTGCTGCTGTGAGAAGAGAATTAACCAATCCATTTTGGGTGATTTTGAAGTATCTCCCATGCCAATTCAACCTTAAAGGATTGGCCCTTGGTTTGCTGGCAATGAAGTTCTTTGGTGTTTTGCATCCAATCCATAGAAATGGAGCCACTTGGAGGTGAGAGTTCAATTTTTTGGTATATTTCTGAGAACTTGAGCATTGCAGTGTTCAAGTTTGCTCATCTATTTCAAATTAAAAAAAGAAGGTAAAAATTAGAAATTGGATACGGAATAGTCTGAAAAAAAAAATTCAAAACCTGGTTTGTATACATTCCCAGTTTCAATAGGTGGTTTTGCTGTGTTGGTTGAAGTGCTCTTTGACTTGTTTTAAAAACTGCATCCCTGATTGATTGGTTGCCAATTTGGGGTCCTTGCTGATGTGGATCCCAGATTGGGCCAGCTGTTCCTCTTCTTGAGTGGTCCAGTTTGGTGCACATTTCTTCTTGGAGCCTTCTTTTTTGTGAGAAGACGGTGATGGAGGAGACAAAAATCTTTCAAAGTCAAGGGTGACTGGGGGGAAGTCATTGGATGATTGTTCTTGTTCAAGGGGGGGATATGGGAGAGGGAATGGGGATGACAGCCAATTGAGTGAGTTATATGGGAGGGGGGAAGGGGATGATTTCTGATCAAGGGAGTGATATGGGAGGGAGGGATATGGGAGGGGGGGATGGGGATGGATATGGGATGAGGGACGGGGAGGGGGAGGGATATGGGAGGAGAGATGGGGATGGGGAGGGATATGGGAGGAGGGATGGGGATGGTTGATGGGATGGAGGGTAGGACAATGGGGAGTGAATGTATAAAGGGGAAGGAAGAAAAAATGGGGATATCAAAATTTACATACTTTCTATCCCATGTAAATCCTACCAAAGGTTGCCTAAATCCAACCAAAGGTCCCGCTTAGTAAGCTCCATAACCTTTTATAACTTTTTGAATTTGGGGTTGGAGTTATGGAGCTTGCTTGTAAGCAAGGGTCTATTTTGCCACGGCTGGGGACCCCACTTGGTATATTTACCTATCAAGCGGGGTTAATGAGCACAATTGCAGATGCCTTTAAGACTCACGCAACCCCCGGGGGGTCACACAAAAGAATTTTGCGGCCCAAACAGGTGGAAAATGGTTAGTTTGCAAACAAGTAGGGTTTTTGTTTTTTGTTTTTTTGTTTTTATTTTTCTTCAGTTTTTTTTTGTCTTCTTGTTTTTGTTTCTTTTTGACTGTGTTGAATTCACAGGCCTGGGTTGCCAACAGGTTTGAAATGCCCATTTGCAACCCATATAAGTTGTGAATGCAGGTTGACAACTCAATGAGGCACAAGAAAATTTTTTTACAACTTGCGCAGTGCCCAAGGTGTTGAATCAAACATGTAGTTTGGAACCCCCCAGGGGATGCGCAAGTTGTAAATGGGGTTGTGTGTGTCTTTGCTGAAACATTTGGCCCATTTGGGGAAAAATAGCCCCATGGGCTGTTTCAGGGGGGAGTTAGAGGTACCTAGGCCTCCCTGGACCACATTTGAGTTCTGTAAACCCAAATTTGGTGATGTTGCATACATTTTGGGACTATTGGACCACAAAAAGGAACTCATAAATCAAAAATTTTGCCTATTGGCAAAACAAAGTCTTGTCACAAGATGTACACAAAACTTGCTTGTCAGATAATTTTATTTTTCTCAAACCAAAATTGAGAAGACTTTGGGGTTGTTGAAACAGTTGGATTGAATAATAAATTGAATTTGGATTTTTTTTTGCACTATGGGAACAGTGGCAAGCCCAAGCCCCCCTAGTTTCAACATGGCTGTGTTGAAGGACTTGATTGAAAGTGTTATTAACAAAGCTGTTGCAGAATCTAGGGATTTGGGTAGGGATTTGGGAAATAAAAAATTTGAAGCCCCCTTTTCATCCTCATCTAGGGTTAGCATTGAGGAAAAAGATGTGTCACAACATTAATTGACTCAAGGTGTTGGGTCATATTTCATATGCCATTTGACTGAGTCTGATTTGGCTTGATAAATACTAATTTAAGCATGGCGGCTGTAACTATATATGTAACTATGTAATTATGAGGTGCCAGAAACCCTGACACCCCCCTCCTGTGGGAGCCTTTCCAATTAAGAAAGAAGCCAAGAACAAAGTTCAAAACTGCACAGCCATCCATAACTATGCATTGAAGACATTCATGTCAAAAAGGGATAAATATGTTAACCTAGCCTGAGACAGATATGGAGTGTAAAGAAGGCCATTTCTCACCAAAAGGCAAATGCAAAATCACACAAGGAACTTTGGGTGTCAATTCATGATCTTTTCAAGTTGGAAAGTAGTGGATCCCATGTGGCACCTCTCCATGAGAAATGACAAACACAATCATCATCCATCTGAAAGCCCCTCAGTGAATCCTCAACTGAGGGGAATCTCTGTTGTAGCCTTAGATCAACTTAAGGAAGGAATGAAAGATGGGCTCAATAAAATTCAACTCAAAAGGGAATTGAGAAAGATTGATGGGGGGAGAAAATGTTGACAATAGAACAATCAATAACACAAAGTGCAAGGTTAGAGCAGCTGAAATCAATGGCTAAAGTGTTGTGGATGTTCTAAAAATCTCTGATTGTGCTGTTGAACATAGTTTCCCTGAGTAGTCCAGACAGTTGCGCTCTTGGCACTTATCTAAAAATATTCAAGAAAATTTAAAATTTTGCTTTAGTAATGATGATGAATGATGGAAAAGTTTTATTTTTCTGTGGGAAAAGTATGGGGCCTCTGAAACCAAGGGGGAGGGAGAAGTCAATGATGCAGAAATTAGAGTAGGTAAATTAATGGCTTCTTCTGTTCATATCTGTGTCACAACTGCCCCTGGCATGCAAGGGGCTGATGGCACAGGCGCTAATACTCACAGAACTAAGGATTCAGATGATGGGATTGATTGCAATGAAGAAAGATAGATTAATAACCAGAATAAGGGAGGGAAAGATATGAGATGAGTCCAGGAGAAAGGCTCTTGAGGAAGACCAATGACTGAATCCTACATGAGTAACACCAGAGAGGGATAGGAAAGATGAGTAGGGTAGGCTGGATGAATTTCTTGTGGTGAGATGACACCTATTGGAAGGGACTAACCAATAAGAAGTATTATACTGATTACTTGAGGGGAATCAGTCCAGGAAGGAAGGAGAGACCAGTATATGTGAGAGCTGGCAAGGGGCCTTGAGGAGGGATGACTGGTTCTGGGCTGGGATGGCCATGGAATTACATGTTGACCAATTGAACTTGAGGCAGGCTTGATGGATTGTGTAATAGGCTGTCCAGAAAGGTGTTGCATGTACTGAACTGGAAGGGTGAGTTGTATACCCAGGAGTATGTACTATGGATTTAAAGTATGGGAACAGTATGTACTTCTGATACAAATTTGGTTGGAGGAGAGATGGAGAATTCACCAAGCCACAAAGAGAGAGAGGGAGACCCTGGGAGAGTTTCCTAGGACCTGCAGAGTATGCAGGGATTTATGTTGAGTTTCTCAAAAGCTTTCAGGTGATCTTCAGAAGCTGGTGTGAGCTGTAGGTTGGGTGTCAGCAGAGTGATTACCGGGAGGAAGTTTTGGAGGCTGAGAATTTCTAGTCCTTTGTTTATTAGACTGGCTTGGGAGAGAAGGCAGGAGGTTTTTGTCACCTTGATGTCCATTTGCAGTACCGTTTTGGGATGATGTGCAGAGGAGTCAGGACATTGAGCCAGGAAAAGCTCTTGAAATTTGTCCACATTGCCAACAAAATCCAGGTTGTCTACATGAAAGGAAAGGTACAAGGATGACTCATGGTTGAGGAAGAGACATGCATCAGATTGACATTGATGGTAGTTGATGGACTCCACCAACTTGGTCAGAGTGTTGTGCCAATTCATAGGAGCTTGACAAAGCCCATACAGGGACTTGCACAACTTTAGAAACAGACTTTTTCTTGAGGATTTGGTTGGAGTTTTGATGAAGATTTCCTCCTTGAGTGGTGCATAGAGGAATTAACTCTTGACATCAAATTGCCTGAACAGAAGCTTCTTTTCCAGAGCAAAGCTAAGCAGTAGAAGAAAAGAAGGAAATTTATAAGTTGGAGCAAATGTGTTGCCAAAATCAATGCCCGGGGTTTGAAGTAATCCTTGAATACACAGTCAAGCCTTGGTCTTTTCCGGGGCTGATTTTGTAGCAGTTTTTTCATGAATGGTCCAGGTGGTTCTAAGAAAGCAATCAGGTACTCCTTCATAGTCTTCCCAGACTTTGTGATCTTCTATGCTTTTGAGCTTTACAAGCTTGGCGGCAAGAGTCTTTTGAGAATCAACATTGGATGATAGGTAGCTGTATTTTTCAGTTCTGATGTTTAGGGTCCAATTGAAAAGTACTCTGATGCTTGGCGCAGAATTGGAGGGTGGAGGAGTGTCACCAGAGAAATTGGATGGAACACTGTTTGTAGATGTTTTTCCTGCAGTCTCAAATTCAAGGAGAGTTGAGTTGTCATCAGATGATTTGACTTGTTCAGAAGTTTTGGAAAAGGGAGGAATGAAAGAGGTCAGGTTTTCAGATCTGGATGATGGACCGGACATGTGAGAAGGGCTAGAGAATTCCAGAAAGGAGACACTTTTAGTGTCAATGATCCTTCCAGCTGAATTGATGATTTTGTAAGACAGGAGATCAGAGTGCTATCCAATGAGTAAACCTCTTTTTCCAGGAGGATCCAGTTTTCCCCTGGAGGATTTTGGCAGGATGAGGTATGATGCCGGGTTTCCTATTTGATGAAAGTAGGATAGCAGAAGGGACCAATTCTTGAATAGCTTGAATGGGGACTTCTTTGCCTGAAAGGAGGGAATTTGATTGAGGGTTAGAGTAGATCAAAAGACTAATTTTTTCCAGAGATCGGAAGGAAAACCTGAGTCATAGATGATGGTTCTCAGTGATTCAAGAATAGTTCTATTGAATTGTTTGGCTAGGCCATTCTTCTTGGGGATTTGGGGGTTGAAGACACATTGTTTGATGTGGTTCTTGCTGCAGAAATCAGTCATTTGGCAATTAATAAATTCAGTGCTGTGGTTGGAGTGAATGATGGAGGGGTAGTAGCCAAGTTTTTTTGCTTCCAGATCTAAGAAACTGATCAGTTTTTCAGGAATCTTGTCCTTAATATTCATAGGCAATGCAGCGCTTAACCTAGAGTAGGAGTTGACCACAGTGAGGAAATACCTATGACCAGCGGAGGAAGTGGGAAGGGGACCAACAGTGTCCAGGTGAACGTCTTTGAATACTCTATTGGCTCTAGATGATTGATCCTTGAAGGAGGCGCGAGTAATTTTTGAAAAAGAGCAGGATTTGCATTGAATTTCCTCTTTGACAGGTATTTTCAATTTGGGTTGGATTTGATGATAGCTTGCATGGCCAAGAGATTTGTGAAGAATCTCTGCAGAGGAAAGATGAAATGCAGATGTAGGAGTAGATTGAAGATTCAGATAGGAAATATGATTGCAATAGAATCTGTTGGAAAATTATAGAGATCATCTCTTGCTCAAGAAGTAATGAGAGTGAAAAGAAACATAAAACTTGTTGAGGATAAGACAATGAAGTGAGAGCAGATTTTCTGAGATTTCTGGAACAAACAGAACATTGCTTAGAAGGATAGAAGAGAAGGGGGAGGCAATTTTGATAGATCTGATCCCTTGTATCTCCAGTCTGCCAAGTCCACAGCTTGTATTCACTGATCCTTGGTACTTGTTGTCCATGAATTCAAATAGATTTAAATCAGCCACCATATTGTGGGAGAAGCCTGAGTCAAGAATAAAGTGAAGATGATCAGAATTAGAAGTGTATTACAGAAATCTGACAATATTGCTTCCTTCTTGGTTCAATGATTGGGGACGCAGGTGGGGGTATAGCATCCAACATTTGTGTTTGGGATTTTTTGCCATGGGATTATTCTTCCTTTGCTTGCATTTCCTGTTTACCTCAGTGTAAAGAGAAAGAGATGATCTTGCTTGTGAAGAGCCATTAGCCATCTTCTGCTTGTTGAGATGAATCCTTCACTGATTGAGTCTGTATCAGAAGTAATTTCAGATTCAACAAGGAAGTGAGTGATTGAATTTTGAATGGCCTTCATGGCATGGGTAGATGACAGCTTATCGAGTATCATATATGCAAGTATATTGGTGGGAAGTATAATTCATATCTCCTGAAGACAAGTGATGCCAGTTTTGATCTTGGTTATAAAGAGCTGAATATTGGGCTCATCAAAAGTTATGGTTTCAAAGTTTTTGTAAACTTGGACCCAATTAGCACGTTTTGATGAGACAAAGTGCTTCAGGAGATTGTTCCATATAGCTTTTGCGTTTTATTCCTTAGCAACAGAGATGATATTGGAGTGAACACTAGGTGACAATTTGGATATGATGATAGAGGTAAAAACGGAGTTTTCATCTGGTTCCAGATCATTGGAGAGGGCCATGAGGTCCTTTAGTTTTTCTAGATTAAGTAGAGATTGCATTTGAGTTTTCCAGATTGTAAATTTGTCATTGGTGAGTAGGGGAATAGCCTCAATAGTAGTCTTGAGAATCATGGGGTTGATAGAGTACATAGTGGCCTGGTTTAAACTCAAATTCAACTTTGAATCAAGATAGAAATAATAAAATTTCTCTGAGATAGAGAGTAGGAAGTAGAAAAAGACTAACAAGATTCCAGAAATAATATCAACATAAGAGAGACATAAAACAAGAATAGAGAGAAGCTAAAAGGGCCTGTAACACACCAAAAAGGCTTGTCTGAGAGATGGACTGATGGACTCAGAAAGGATAGATGAGGAGCTGGAAAGATGGTGTTCTGGAAAATGGAAACAGTGAAAGAATTGATGAAGATGTGGTGATTGATTAAGATATGAAAAAAGGAAGGAAACAGGGGTTAAAAAAGCTGAGATAAATCCTGTTTGGCTCTTTCTCACCATATAGGACAAGGACACAAAGTCAGCGGTTTGGAAGGACAGTTTGAAAAGTCCTGGATTAAATGTTAGTTGATCAAAGTTGAGAGCTTCAAGTTTTGGGAGAAGATTTGTTTAGGAGAGGAGTTTATGGTTTAAATAAGGAGAAAATTAAACGGAAAGAAGAATAGAGAAGAATAAAGGAATATAGAAAAAGTGGAGGATCAAAGGGATAAATGATGGGGTTGGAGGCGAGCAGTTCATAGAATGCTGCAAGAGGCACCTGGTTGAAAATTTGAGGTTGTTAAACTTGCATGAAAATTGGCAGTGGAGAGTTGTGACAGGCAGGTAGCAGAGAGTCCTGAAGCATGTTAAAAAGTATTGTGAAAGCAGAACATCAGTGAATTAAGAATAGAATCAACAATTGGTTGCAATAAAAATCAATTATTTAAAGTATAAAGGTAAATGATTTTAAACTGAGGAATAATAAGGAATTGTATGCTAAGATACTTGGTGGTATCCAAGAGGTCAAAAAGATTGAAAAAAAACTTGATGTTAAAGGAATCAATGAAAAGATCCCCCCTTCAAAATGGCCTTGAAAAGTTAGATATGGGCCAAATAATAACAGGAAATTACAGAAGGATAATTCAATTAATTTATTTTGCTTCATTTTGTACTTATACTACTATGAAAGTAGGTGTAAAAGAGCCATTGAAAGCCAATTTTGTAGCCTTTTTTAACACTAACCACTGGGTTCATCTTTTAATTGAGGGAGATATAATTCCAATACCAGCCAATTTATCAGAACCATCTTCCTTTACTTCCAAGGAGGCTTCTGGTTAGGTTGATTATCCCAAAGATGAGTTGAATTTGTATTCCAATATATAGAATTTATAGAAATTTTTGTTTTTATTTCATCATTTGGGTTTGGTCTAACATTTAATTCTGATGCTGACCTTGTACTTCTATTGATGTAAAGGCTTATCACATATTTAAAATCATTACAATGATCATTTTGAGTTAACATAATTATGTTGAGTGTCCTGAATAAAATTTTATTGGTAAGTCAACTCAGTTCAACCTGAATTGGGCTGATCCCATCATAACAATTATTTTTACTTCTTATGATGGGATCAGCTTAACACCGTTTTAAATTCTTTTCTTTTGAAATGTTGAATTGAGGGCTAGTCCATTGAGGTGTTTTTATTGTGATTTATTTAAATATTATTTTGCTTCAGGGCTGTATTTTATGTACATTTTTATTTTTAATTTTCATTTAACCATTTTGATTTTTCCATTTTTTTATTTTGTTTTGGGCACAATTTTTTTATTTCTGAGAATTTTTTATTTTTTATTTTGATTTATTCATAGGGCCATGAATTTGCATTCATGACCCTGGATTTTCAAAATTGTTACATTTTCATTTTTATTTTTTTTAGTTTTTAATTTTTTTTCAATTTTGTTTTCCAATTTTTTCAATTTGTTTAACTTTTTTTGTTGTTTTTTTGTTTGATTTTTTATTTATTAGGGTGTATCAGAGTTAGCAAACCTGCCTTTTTTTACCAAAACCACCATTTTTAATGGCAGGTTTCTGAAATACACATAACCCCTAACTGATTGGCTTTATGAAAATGGTGGATTTCAAACATGAAACCTGCAATTTATGCACCATAATCCATCCATCATCCATCCATCATCCATCACATGCAAAAAACCCATCCACACCTCCAAATCAGAAAATCCATACCAATCTCATCTCCATTGCATCACACACATCACATCTCCATTGATTCAGATCTCCATTGCTTCACATCTACATCACTTCACATCTCCATTGCTTCACATCTCCATCACATCAAATACATCCCATCATCTTCTCACATCATAATATCATCACATCACCATACTTCTCTAAATATCCAATCAAAATTACTGGCAGAAAGTTGAAAATGCAAAAAAGCTGACTGAAATTTCTTTATTATTTGAATCTGATTCAGAATCCAATTTGGAAACCACTTGGTAAGCTTTGAATTCTCTACTGGAAAAGCAAGACATGGTTCCAAGAAGACAGATTACCACAAACCTATGTATGAAAGGCAAAAGATTAATCTCCTCCCCAACTAAAGCTTCCACAAACTGTTCCAAAATTTATTTCCTTCATCCATGAAGCTTTTGGAGATGATTGAAGACCACCACATCTCCTGGAAAAATTCTTGGAATACTCAATGCATTCCAGCTATTCAACTGGCCATTGCTCTTTGTAGATTGGGATCAAATGGAAATGGAGCAGAAATTGTCTAGAAAATTTATTCTCAGTCAGTTATGGAACCATTGAATTATACACAAAAATAGTTATGATTTCTATCCTATCTTTCCCATGCTCAGTTCTTTTTTGGCCAACCAAAGAAGAACACAAGGAGATATCTCAAGTAGTGGGGACTGAAGGCTTTCCCAGTTGCATTGGTTTTGTTGATGGAACCACTATCCCCTTTAGTCAAAAACCCTAGCTAGATGGCAACCACTATTTTTATGGGCAAAAAAGGCAATCAACTAATTTATTTTCCAAATCATTTCATAAAAACTTTGATAAAAAACTGACCATTTATATGTTTTATCTGTTTGTATAGATACTCTGTGTCACTAAAACTTGTTTGTGATAAAGAAAAGAATTTCATATCCCTCCATGCTGGCATTTCTGGTTCTTGTCATGATTCAATTTTTTAAATTGGATGAAGATTTCCCAGCAACCAGATAACTACTTTTACCAAGATCACTACCTTCTGGATGATTCAGCTTATGCTAGTGGAAATTTGTGGTTCCAGCATACTGCAATTTTTCATCCAATGATCAAGCCAAAACTGATTTCCACTATCATCTTGCCCAATCATGAATTTGGATTGAACATGCAGTAGGTGTGCTGAAAGGAAGATGGGCCAGCTTAGGGGAGATGAAAAACCAGCTTCAAAATCCCAAAAAAATGAAGATCCTCATCAAATGGATTATCAGTTGTTTAATCCTTCACAACCTGCTTGCCAAAATCAAAGATGAATGGGAAGAAATATTTGAAGAAGATATTCCTAATACTCCTCAAGTCATCCTGGTCTCATCTTTTACCTCATCTTCCTCCATGAGAGATCCAATTCTACCCTTCACACTTGCTCACTTTGATGAGTAGCATTTGAGTAGCATTTGGTTGTTAAATAAGTGAAATATCACATCAATGTATTTTTTTGGTTTTGGTTGTTCAACCAAGAATCCTAGCCTGACTTGGTTCTTTTTTTTTGGTGGACTTAGACAAAACAGAACAAGAACGTCCAAACCACCCACCTCACCCCTTAAAAAAAAACAATCTACTCCTCCCTCCTGCTCACAAAACCACCTCAACCACCACCACTCCACTCCTCCCTACTCCTTACCAAACCGCCTCACCCACCACCTCTACCTCTACCTCCACCTCCACCTCAGAGTTCCCCCAGTCCTCCTCCTCCTCCTCCTGCTTCTGCTTCCCATCCATCAGCCAAAAAACCTGGTAAGTCCCCCCCTTCTCCTCCTCCCTTTGATTTTGGAACTGATGGATCAATCAATCCATCATTTCCACGTAGGCCCCCAGCACTCTGTCATAGCCATTTCCATTTGATCCATCCCCCCCTCTAGGTAAGTCCTCATTCCCCTCCTCCTATCCTCCTCCTCCCCTGCATCCCCCTCCTCCTTGTCAATCAAACAGCAAGAAAACAAATTTTCCTTTGTGGTTTGATTGATTGATCAAACCACCAGCAAACAATTGATCAAACCACAAAAAAAATCTGTTATTTGTGGTTTGAACAATAAATCAAACCACAAACAATTAATCAATTGATTCACAAATGATTGATTGCTTTTTGTGGCCTATCCCCTCCTTCTCCTCATACAGACAAATCACTAATTGACTTCATCCTCTCTTTAGGACCCCCCAATCCTTTTAGCATGTTGGATCAATCAATCAATTGAATGATCCTTGGCCCCACCCACAAACTGCCTTGCTTTGATCAATCAATCCTTTGCCCCACCCACCACCCTGCCTCCTCCTCCTTGCTTTCTCCCCAATCTAAGCCCCCCTCCTCCTTATCCTCCTCCTCCTCATTGATTAATGCCCATCATGACCAAAACATCTGACCTGATTTTTTTTTTTTTTTTTTTTTTTTTTTTTTTTTTTTTTTTTTTAGGGGAGGGGGTTATTATCATTGAACAGTATTTATTTTTCTATGTTTTTTGTTCTTACAAAATGAGTGAAACATGGCTGATGATTGTTTTTTCTTTTTCTTTCCCCCCCTTTTTTTAGATTCCATGCAATGCATCACCCCTTTTGACCCATTTTTCTTTTGATGCTGGCACTTTTTCTGCAGGTCCCATGCTTCTCTTAGCATCCTAAAAATTTTATAAAACCAGTAAAATCCTGTCGTGATCCTCACCCTAAGAAAGGTAGCTGCATGGGAGGGAACAAGATGGAAGGGGATGTGTTGAAAAACATAAAGATAGGTGGAAAGAAGAGGGCTCTGTGGAAAAAGAGGGCTCAAATGAGATAATCTGAAATCTCTATGGAAATGGCTGAAGAGGGGTTTAATGAAATGATTCCATGGTATAGAAAAAAAATGCAGCATTTGGATTTTTACCGTGATATTTCTGCCAAAAAATAAAAAGGAAAACCAAAGACCCTCCCCTGAAGAGTTTGAAAAAGCCAAACAGAAGATCAAACAGTTTCATTTCTTCAACTCTGGAAAATTGGCAGTTCTTGACCAATCCAATCACAACTCTCTGGTTGCAACAATTGAACTTTTCCCTTTGAATGAACTCTCTGACCAAGATAAGAAGGAAATCAACTTTGTGAAAACTCTCCTTCAACAATTGAAAAAAATTTTCAACACTGTTGGTCCCTCAAGATTTTGGGATGGAAAAATGTGGGCAATTGGATGGGGAAAATTGATGCACCCCTGTGAGTTATTTGGAAAATATTTCAAGAAAGCTGCCATTAAATTTGCCCCTCAAAAGTGTACTTAGATCAACCTTAGGTCAGAAAATGCCTGTCAAATCCTTGGCCAAATTTTCAGAAAATTAGCCGGACTGGAGCATTATTCCAACCATGACACCATGATGGACAAAAGCATCCCCTCTTTCACTTCATTTGAATTTGGATACCAGCTCACTCCTTTTGACTGTGCACCCCACATCACCTTCACTTCAAATTTCCTTTAAAATTCTCACCACATTGACAAAGGTGAAATCTCTTCCTATTATTTTCTACTGGTGGTTCCAACCACAAAATTGAATGGCCAAACTATTAAAAACAAGGAAAAATATCAATTATCTGACGGCCAATTTTGTTTTTCTGACTTGGGTTTTGGAATTGAATTCAAAAGAAAGGTATTGTAAAAAGGGTTTTGGCCTCAAACAAGTACAAGCACTTTACTTTTCCTGCTGTGGAGACTGAAACTCATACAAGAATGGCAACATCAATGCCTATCAACAAAACCACTTGAAACACTTGTAGGGACTTGAAAAGTGGACAAATATATCCTAGAAAAAAAAAGTAAATAAAAATATACAAACCTTTTTCATTGGTGGGGTTAAAAATAGGCTCAAAAATTCTTGTATTTGAAAATAATTTCTTTTTTTATTTTTAAAATTTTTATCAAAGTATATATTTTACAAGCAAATAAATTGAGTAATTTCCTTGATTTCTTCCACAGTTCTACAACTACCAATACATGCCATGGCTATGGTTAACCTATCTTTCTTTTTTGTTTCCGGTTGTTCCCTCTCCTTTTCCAGTCTATCTTCCAGTCAATCCTTCTCCTTTTCCTCTTTTTGAAACTCCTTCCTGTTTCAACTCCTTCCTGTTTCAATTTCCACTCAGCATCCAATTTATGTTGATGAGGCAAAATCTCCGCTTTATGCTTTTGAAAATCAATAGCCATTTGACCATCCCAATCCTACTTTTCAAATTGAAGTTTTTCAGATTCAATTTGTGATTTCACTGTTTTTTGGAGGGCGATAGAAATGAGCTTGATTTTGAAAGTGAGCAGATTCAATAAATTCACTTACCCAAATCTCCCTTCTCCATTAAAGTTTCAAAGCCAGAAAAATTGGACTTGTTTCTCCTCTTTTGAAGGCTATTGGGGACTTGGCCGTAGAATTCCAGAGCGGGGGACTTTACAGCTCCAGGGAAGAAGGGGTCAAGTATTTGGAAGTAATCTTAAAGGAGGCCAAGAATTTGAAGTAAATCCATTGGGATCCCAAAGGCCTCAAAATGTTCCAATTCACAGACGCATGGAATCTTTACCAAACCCTTCAGAATGGATAGGAAAGCAACATGAAAAATCTGCAAATGTAATGTCACGTGATGACATGGGAATAGAGGTAGTAGGAACAAGAGTTTGGTAAGGGAAAGATGGCCAGCCAGTGTATGAAGAGATACATAAATCAAAGGGTGACTTGATTATATTTCCCACAATTTTGACTGAGGATTTGAGGATGAATATTTTGGGTTTTCTATTTAGGCCCAGAGATGCGCAAAAGGGTGCAAAAATGTGATGATGACATAGGAGGAAATAGTAATGCAGATGTGCCTTGTTCTGCAAGGCGTATAGGAGAAGATTGTGAGTGGAATACAGCTGAATGTTTATTAATTTTGGCTCAACTGATGCATTTTTGAGTTTTTTTTTTTTACCCAAGCCATGGATTTTTCCTCTCCAATTTTTCACAAGTTCAACTGGTCCAGAGCACATGAATTTAGCCTTCTGAGGCAAATGTAGCATGTTTCTAATAGAGGGGAGGGTGGCTCAAGGGGATTTGTCTTGAAAAATAACTTCCAGGAAAAATTGAGGGCTTCTGCCTGGAATTCCTAGAATTTCATGGAGATTTCTCAGAAAAACCCAGAAGTGCAAGATACACCAGAGCCCATGTTGGCCCAGGGTGGAATTGATACAAGTGGTTTGGAAGTGGTGAGATAGAAAAATTAGTTTTTGGGTTTTATTTTTGCATCAAATCTTCAGGGGCAAGACTGAAATGTGACCCATTCTCCCAATCCAATAGGTTGTGGCAGGGAAACCTTATACATCCGTTGATTCAAGAGCTTTTTGTTTTGGCTTGTCTACCCCACATCTGGAGGAAGTACGGGCTCATCCATTTGTATCAACAAGGGCCTCCACTTCTTTCCCCAAAGAACAACCAACAAGAGATGCAGATGTGGTGGGAAATTCAAATATTGAAGCTATCTTGCAGAATCAAGCCTCCCAAGCCTCTTGAATAGATTTATCAACTTCAAAACCTGTGGGGAATAATTCTCAACCAATAAATCAATACCTCCAACAATGCAATACTGCTTCAATTCCTCCCAAACCTACTTCAACAACCACAATGCATGTGAATGCAGGAACTACTACAGCAGCCACCAATTTAAAAATGCATGGAATTTCACCTCCACCTCAATCCATTAATTCCCCTCAAAGCCCACCTTCAGGGCTGGCTGAAACAACAAAAGCTTCACAAAATTTTCCATCCGGTTCCAATTGTGAGTTAAATCAAGTGAAATAAATACAAAAACTTAATCATTCAAATTTGGATGTAAATTCTATTTTATTGCCAGACCAACCAACTGCTGGAAATTCATGTGGGAATGGTGGGTGTTGGCTCCTATAAAATAGTTTTTCAATAATCTAACTTCATTTTATGGGATATTTTGACCAGTGATGCAATCAAGTCAAGCTGATCAGTTGGCTATTGAAATAGGTGAGGGAATCATCTGAATTTTTCATCTGACAGAAATCAACTAAAAATTTTATATTTCTTTAGCCATGGAAATAGAAAATGAGCCCGATAATGATGTAGAAGGTTTTTAAGAATTTAAATTTTCTAAAAAAGATTAAAAATCGACTAACTGGTTTGATAACCTTTTTGTTCCAGTGGGAGAATATGCACTGGACTCAAAAGCATGAAAACATGAAGGATTCAGAGCCAGGGCCTCCCTATCTTCCAAGAGGAAAAATAACAAGGAGAGGCAGAAAGAGTTCAATGAACAACTCCCACCAGAGACTGATACCATGCGCACTGTGGTCCATGCTCATGCCAGATTCTTGCTTCAAATGAAGAATAGGGATTTCACCACACTACCGCAACCTCCCAGAAATGATGAGCGTGATTTGGCAGTTCAGCGTGGGAAGGGGATTGCATTTGATCAGTGAAATCCAACTGCACCAGCCTCACCTGAAAACCACACACAAGCCATAACCAGTTTCACCCAAACCCAGCTTCAAGAGCTTGGTCTGACTAAGTTTAATTTTGACTGGAGAAGTTGATGGAAGCATCCATTCAACCAAGTGATGGATGTTTTGTTTTTTTGTACACTGGATGTTGCACTTCATACTGGGGATTACAGCAATTTTTTATGGTCCCCTGACCATTCCAACCATTCAATTGTGTCTGCGCTGTTGGAAAGGTACTTTCTTCATCTACATGGTGAGTGGAGATTGATCCAAAGGAGTGGGGAGGTTGCTTTTGAGGAAAGAAAGGCCAATAAAAGGACTTCCAAACTACGTATAAGAGTAAGCCATTCAATCCCGCACTTGTGGCAACTGAACTGACAATTTACAATTCACTTTTGTAACTAGCAGAGAGGAGGCAGAAATTATGTGATGAAAACAATTATGTGGCCCTTGCAGCACAGTTCAATGATCCTGCAGTGTTCTCCAATACAGAAGAGGTTAATGAAAATGGTATAAACATTCACAGGAAGATGCAATTGGAATGGCTTTCAGAAAGGGCTTCCCAATTGATGGAATTCATAGGCAATCAAATATTGATTGGAAGCGGGATTGGTAAGGCAAAAAGGAAGTGCATGTTTTTTGATAGGAAATCTTCCACCCAATTTGAGGTCAACGCAAGGATTCCAGCCAAATTATCTCAGCAACTCTTCACTGTAACTTGGCTCAACACACTACAGCTTGAAAAAAGATCTGCTTTAAAAATACAAGATATTGAGGTGCTCAAGAATGACAGAACACCTGCAGCCTGAATAACAAATAAATCTTATCATCAATATCAATTTACATCTTTTCATTCATTCCTTGAAATACATGTCATATATGGTTGAAGAAAGTTATTGCTCCTCCTTGAGTATCAGAAATATCTCTCTCCAATCTTTAGTTGTGATGACGGTTGATCTGAAGAAGAAAAAAAAAGTTAGCTTGATAGTGTAGATTTCCTGACCAGTTGAATAATAGTGATTGTACTTGCTCTGCTAGTTGGCCCTTTCTTTTTTTAACCTGAATCAACATTAGGAGCAAATCAATACCATTTATGCTTAAAAATTGCTTGTGAATGGGATTTCACATTTTGAATATTGTCCTCAATTGGTTTTGGAGGAATCATGTAATAAACATGCACTGTCTTTGTCTGGCCCAATCTATGCAAACAATCTATATCCTGAGCCTGGTTTGTGGGATTCCATAGTGGCTCCTACTGGGGGTGAAGTATGAGTTAGGGTCAATGTTTTTACAGAAATAATAGAACACATACCATGATGAAAACAATGTTTGCACTGTTATAATTATGGCCAGCAATTAGCTTAGGCAAATGAGCAGTATTTAAAGCAAAAAAAATGCTGGACACCTTGTGTCAATAATTGCTGATGGGCTCTCACAATGGGGCAATACGTTGGATGATATTGGTGATGAATTTGATTGGATGATGAATGAATGATGAAAAAAGCAGGGAGAAGAGCTCCTTAAGTACAAAAGATTGGCCTCTTGTGAGCCCATGATACAACAAGCCAAAAGGCAAATGTTTCCCCCAAAAGATCTCTACAGGCTCTACAGGCCTTGTTACTTGGTTTGTGCTACATCAGCCCGCATGGCATCAGTCCCTGTACCCTTAAAACCAGGCTATTCCGGTTATTTTTGGTTTTTCCACCTCAATGGGGCTGAACCAGCCCCTTAAATGTTCAAAACCCTGGTTGGTTGTCACCTCACAGGCTTGCTGGTTGCCTCATGCAATCAGCCCCTGGCCATACAAGTGGCCAGGTGGGACCCTGGACACACCTGGGTCCAGTCTCATACTCACATGGGGGGGGGGGTGACCAGAAGACATGCTGTCCCCCCCTCTTTCTCACATATCCCTGGAGGGGGCGGTCAAAACCCTTTACCAGGGGCCCTGGGGGTTGATACCCCCAGGGTGTTGCTATGGTAGGTGGGCTGGGGGGCGGTCAGGTCCCCTCAAGCCCATTGCTCCTCCCCCTCAGTAAAGGGGGGGGGGGGGGGGGGGAGAGCACCCCTTGCTATGGTGGGGGGGTGGTCAATTCCCCCCCACCGCCGGTTTCTTTGATGCAAGTGGCCTAGCCGTCACCTTCAGTGGGGGGGTGATCAAGTCCCCCCACCATGACTGGTTGCTGGCTGGTTCCATCCAGCCAGCCCTCCCCCTCCTCCTTGCAATGGCAAGCAAGGGGAGGGGGAGGAGCCGGGGCCTCCAGTGCTGCGGCAGCCACAATGGGCTCAACAGCCGCAACCAGGGTTGCTCCTCCCCCTTGGTGAAGGGGGGGGAGAGCGCCCCTTTGCTTCAATGGTGGAGGGGTGGCCAGGTTCCCCCCACTGCTGGTTGCTTTGCTGCAACCAGCCAACTCTTCATCCTCCTGGGTGGGAGGGTGATGAAATCCCCCCCACTGTAAGACTCCAAACGTTGCTAGGCCGCGGCAGTTCTGTGGAGGGGAAAGGTGCTGTTTAGGCTGCCCTCATGAGTGTTACAAAAATATTTAAATGTAACCAAGATCAAAGTACAGAACCTGGTAAACGAGGGACCAAAAGTAAGAGGATAAAGATTATAGTAGTTGGTAGCTGGGGAAAAAAACACTATCTGAGGAAAGATGATGTTGGAGAAAACTTGAATATAAGAAGTCAAGGTTTGTTCAGAGTTCAACAAGACAAGGCAATTGTAAGTGACAATGCCCACAAGCTAATAGCTCTGGTCGTCAGAAGAAGCTTAGGAAAGATCAACTCAATCCCAAAAAACCTCCAGGTTCTCAATGAACCTGCCCAACTCTCCACAATCAAGTGCTTGAAGGGTACCAGATAACTGTTGGTGGCTGCACAAGAAAAAGCTAATTATTTGAAAAAGCTCTAGAAGCAAAACAATAACTTATTCAAACAAGGATAACCCAACACTTCTCAAGGGACTCAAGAGTAGCGTGGCGGAATTCAACTTCAAAAGAAATGAAGGGAGTTTTAAAACTCCAGGTTTTAAGCTTAATAAAACCTCTTCAGTCAAACATGACTGGGTCCAGAGAGATAATCAAAGGATAATCAGGACCGTTATGGTTGGATAAAGGGATCAGGAGTTGTGTAACACACTCAAGAATTCAATCAGTCAATTTCTTCTTCAACCAGCAAAGCTATTGGTTGGTGATAGGGATCAAGGATCAAGGGTTTGAGTATGGAGGCTCAAGGATCAAGGGGCAATCATAGATATACCCAAATTTTTTGTCTCAGATAAAGGGGAATGAGACCCCACGGATGATGTATTTCCAGAGGATGCTGATGATGTTACTCCCCTGGTAGGGTAGGGTCTGATGATGATGATGTGATCTGCTGATACCCCTCCAAAAGGCAGGGGAGAGCCCCTCCTTATATAGGCAGGAGGCCCTGTTAAACTATCTTCAAACAATACTACAAATAGAGCGGAAAAAGAAAGAATTTTTTTTTTTTTTATTGATTTTCAGGTGATCAGAAAAATTTGATCACGCAGGCTGGTGGAAATATGGCCTCCCTGACCGGGGTGGGATCCGTTCTAATCCCTTCACCTCTCCTGCGTCTGTCCTTGGACAGGGGTGCGGGATGATACCGGAATCACCCACCCCTTTCCAAAGGCAGAAGGGGCGGGAAAGGAAATGGACCAGACCGCCCGGGGTTGTCCGCGGGCAGTAGAAGACACTCTCCCACCCCCACCCAAAGATGGAAGGGGGTACAAGTTATGAATGGATTGGCGTTGGGGTGGCTTGGGGTCGCTTGGAGCAATTGGAGGTGGCAGCATTAGGGTTTATGAGATGATGAGCGCAAGATTGAGAATCAATGGGGGAAGTGGTGATTGATGGCAATCGTAGCTCGGTGATGATGCTCAGATAGGTACTTATATGACCGTAAGTATTTTGATGAAGCCAATCAAATCCTAAGTGGTTTTGATTGATGAACCTAGCGGCTGATGGGGTAAGGGTGGTTTGGCTGGTTCAAGTCCGTTGAGGAGCCTACAACAAGCCATTGACTCATTGATTTGGACCACGGTAGCTTGGACTTGCAAGCTGGAGCGGATGTCAACAAGGTTGGAAAGAGAAGGTTCTCTCAATGGTGGGAGGATTGTGGGTCAATCGGAGCCAATGTCAAAGTTGATGTCAATGTCAATATTGATGTCAATGAGGATGGCTTGGTGGATGATGGTGAGATGGGAGTGGGGTGGATGGATAAGCTTGGGCCAAGTGGGTCTTGGCCCGCGCGTTTGGCCAAAAGAAAAGGGGGAACAACTAGAGAAGGAATTGAACACAATGCCTAGGGGATGGGACCAAGAGAGGCCCGTCCTAGGCTACTGGGACCAGGGAACGCTTGGCAGGTTGAGGGAATTGGAGGAGTGATACTGATACAAAAAATATCCGTTTTTTTTTTTTTTTTTTTTTTTTTTTTTTTTTTTTTTTTTTTTTTTTAATTTCAAGGATAAATGAAATCTAAATAAAAGATTCATAGAAAAAAATTTTGAATTTTCCGCATCTGGTCCAGGGTGTCCAGATTTGATCACCACATCTCTCCCCAACTTACAGACTGTCCCTACTCTGCATCTGCGCTTGATGTCATAAAAAAGAAAGGAAGGATGATTGAACACAAGAAATGGCCATTTTATCTTGAGGGTGATTGCAAAGAAAATCTTGATCCATCCAAAGAAAATCCTAGAGTTGTCTGAAATAAAGCAAAGAAGGCATCCCAGGTGCTCACGTATGTGGCATACAGTAGAGTTTCACAGAAAAACGCAGCAGACCACCCTGGTGGTGCACAATTGGGAGGACTTACTTCTGGTCAAAGTTGCCTCCACAACAATGAAATTTCTTGACCTGATCAGCAGAGAAACTTCTGGCCATTTGAGTACCATCCAGTTCCTCAAAAAGATATGATCCACCTCTGACTTGACGGACCACTCAATAAGGACCATTCCAGAAATTGGAAAAAAGCTTTCCCCACTGAGTTTCCAAGGATTGGTTGTAAGCTAAAACTAGATCACCAGGATTCAAGCGGTCCCTGACTTGATTGAAATGCTTATCCTCCCAATACTGGACTGATTTTTCCCTTGAATCCATCATTTTCTGATAAGCTTCATCACAAACATCTTCACTTTGCTCCAGTTGCTTGGATCTGGAGCCTAATAGATCAGTGGTGGAAGAAACCTTTTCCAAAGAAATACCTAAGAAAGATTCCATTTCCAGATCAAGAGGAAGGACAGCCCTTTGTCCAAAGATAATTTTGTAAGGTGAGTAGCCAGTGGTTTGTTTAGTTGAAATTCAATCGGAGAAGAGGACCAGAGGAAGAAATTTGCAAAAATTCTTTCCACTTTCACCAGCCAACTTGACAAGAGCAGCCTTCAAAGGAGCATGGCCTCTTTCCACCATTCCTTTTCCTTCAGGATAATAAGGAGTGGTCACCCTATGTTGACCAGGAAGCAAGCGGATCATTTTGGCCAGTTTGCCACCAAACTCAGAGCCACCATCAGTTGAATAAGATCAAGCTAAGCCATAACGCATTGTCCAAGTCTTATAAAGGAAGGCTGCTACTGATTCAGAACAGAGGTTCTTAAGAAATTTTGCTTCAACCCATCCAGAAAAATCATCTCTAGCCACAATGAGGTACTTAGCTTCACCAGCCTTAATGTGAACCACATCCATAGCAATCCTTCCAAAGACAGTGGACTCTCCAGTGGGATAAAAAATTTCAGCCGGGCGCCTAAGATCATGTTTCTGACATACTTCACAACTCTTGCACCATTGAGAGACTGATTTCTTCAAAGATGGCCACCAGAATTGTTTGGATATACGTCAATAGGTCTTGGTTTTGCCGCAATGCCCAAGGCTTTCATGGAGACTTTCAATGATTGAATCTTGCTTAGAGGGGATTGTGACAACAATGAGAGCACAAGGATTGCCTCTTTTCATAAGCCTAGTACCTTGGACAAAGAAATTGGAGGACTTCCTTTTGAGTGATTGGAAATATTTAGCGGAGAGATCAGGAGGCCTTTGGAGAGTGGGAAGGTACTGCTCTAATTTTAGCCAGAAGCCTTGTTGGAAGCCAGAATAATCTTGGGAGGAAAAGGTGAAGACTGGACAAATTAAAGGCTCCTCCTCATCAAAGTCCACTCAAACATCCAATTCTTTGTCTCCAAGGGGGCTTTGAGATAAACCATCAGGCATGGTGAAGGATTTTCCAGGCCTATGAACAATATCAAAAGAGAAAAGCTGGATAAAGGCCACCCAATGGGTCATAGGAGCATTTGGGAGGCTGGGGGCATTGATCATTTCAATGATGGAGTGTGGGTTGACTTGTAACTCAAAGTGTTGACCCCAGAGGAAAGTTTGGAGTTTCTTCAACATTCAAGCCACGCCACAGAGTTCCAGTTTTGGTTGGGAGTACCTGGATTCTACATCTGAAAATAACAAGGATTCATAGAGAGCAGGAAGGTCCCAACCATTTTCATCTTCCTGAGTGAGGACAGCCCCAACAGATTGATAACTAGAATCAACAGCCAGTTTGATCTTGCCAGCTCCAGGTCCATAAGCAATATTCCTCAAGACTATTTCTTTGCCAACCATCACTTTGAGCCGCTGAAAAGAATGTTCACAATCTTAGGTCCAGATCAACTCAGCATTTTTTCTGGTTAGGCGACGTAGGGGAGCACAAATTTTGGATAGAGATGGGATAAAAATTCAAACATAAGTGACAACACCTAGAAAACCCCTGACTTCAGTTGGGTTGATGAGAGTAGGCCAAGAGAGGATTTTGTTGACTTTGGATGGAGCCATCCTTCTTCCTTCCTTGCAGACCACATGACCAACAATCTCCAGAGCAGGGACACAGGCAGCCAATTTGGATCCAGAGACAGTGAGCCCAGATTCTTTGATTTGGAACAAGATCTTTTCCAAATTGGTTGCATATTCCCAGATAAATCAACAGATTCCTGAATGCCAGGGTAAGAGCTCATTGTTATAATCAGAAACTGGTCCTTTAATTCCGCCATTGTCAATAAAGATACCAGAATGATCAGGGATTTCATCCTGGAGGATCCAAACCATCTGAGCTTCATAGACTGCAACCAAGTTGGTGGCGCCTTGAGGCAATCAAGTAAGTTGGAAAAAACCAAGGGGAGTATCAAATGTAGTGAGAGGGCAAGAAATTGGATGTAAGGATTGTTTGTCATAGCCACCCATAATGTCACCTAGACCATAGCAAGCTCTCCCAGAGAAGGATTCAACAAATTCTTCAGTAGAAGGGGGAATAACAGAGTCTTTAATAGTAACCTTATTTAGCGGCTGGAGATCATGAACTATTCTAAGTTTACCGTTACTTTTAAGGACACAGAAAACAGGACTGGAATAGCTAGAAGTTGACTGTATATATAAACTGGTTTGGACTTGTTCCCGGACCAACTTGATGAATTTGTTGACTTTGGCAGCAGGGATTGGGATCTTTTTCTTTTTCCAGGGATCATGTTCTACTACAGGAATGATATAAGGCAGACCATAGGACTCTTTCAAGAGACCTCTCTCTTCTTCACAGAAAGCAATAGCTTTTTCCCTAAGATCCAAGAAATTTTTGATCAAATACAACTCATCAGGTAGAAGCCATCCATCTGGTTCAAAGTTGACTACTCCCAGACCTTCTTCAGTGACACTGCCAGAGGGGATGAATGGACCAGCAAGAGATCAAGGTAAACCACAGTAAGGATTGCGGGATAGAGGAGGACGCTTAAGAGGAGGATTAAGATTGAGAGGCATCTGTTGGTTGACTGGTTGGATTTTCCTGGGAACTGGTTTATATTTGGAGGCAAAAGAGAGCAGTTCTTGTTTTTGCCAAGAGTTGACCAGAGAGATCTGACTAAGAGGATTGAGACCAAGTTCTAACGCCTTCCAAGTTTGATGTTCCGCAACGTTTTTGAAAGGTTCCTTTTCCATGAAAGAAGTCCCAGGGGATAATGCGTTGCTCACATGTGTGGCACAAGGTAGGGTTTCAAAAATGATAGTAGTAGGATACACCAGTGGTGCAAAATTGGGAGGACTTACTTCTACCCCAATTTGCCTCCACTGAAGCCCATATTGTTCCATACAAAAGCCACCAAAAATAGGATCAAGATTGGGATCTAGTTTAGACTCATTGCGGAGATTCAAACAGGAACTGAGAGAAGATTGATTAGGAATTAGAGTACAAGGAAAAGAAGAAACAACAGATGAAGAAGAAATATTTTTTAATTTTTACTTTTTGATTTGTTTTTGACATTTGTTATTTTTGAGATCAGAAGAAAACATTGAAAAGAAAGAGAAATAAGCCTCTGGGATGAGAGTTGACCCTTGAGTTGAAGTTTGATGCTGAAAAGATCTAAAACTATTAGCAGGATCAACTACTACCATAAAAAATGAAAGGAACTGGAATTATCCTTCTGTTTAGGAAAATGACCGGGGAAATCTCTTTCCCAGCGACCAGAATCCAAAGAACAACAAGGAACCTCAATTTTTCTACCATCTTAATCGGGGAGGAGGATTCTCTCCCCGACTTGATTGGAAAACATCAGAGTTGCTCCAAAATCAATGAGGAAATGTTGACCCAAGATCATAGGTCCGTCCAAGCGTGTGATCCAGAAATGACAATTTCCAACAATGTTTTGGCCAATCCGGACTGGAACATCTTTGACAATTTCAACCAATTTGCAAGTCTGGTTCCCTATTCCATAAACTGAAGAGGTGAAGCTGACCCTAGGGCTGAGTTTAAGTTTGCAGGCCATAGCATCCAAGATAAAGTTGAGCTGAGAGCCAGAGTCAACAAGGAGCAAGACCGTTTCAGCTGATTCACCAAGAAGGCAGGGAAGAAAACCAAGAGGACATAAGGAAAGAATAGACTCAGAAGAGGGATCTGTTCCACCAGAATCCTCTATCAAAGTTCCAGAGGCAACCTTGAGTTCCTCAGGACCAATTTCCACACGTTGACGCAAAACCCATTTCTTCATTCCTTTAGCAACAGATGGAGAGATTGATAGGAGTTCAGCCACAGATAAATCAGGAACTTTAAGATCAGAAATTTCCTTTAATACCCCTTCCAAAGCATTGGGGTGATCTTTGGAAATTCCCCTCTCAAACCAAACTTTGGGCTGGGTGGAGGGAGGAAGATTGGGTGAAGCAGAGACCAGATCAGGGGATTGAGGAGGTTTAATAGATGCAAGATGATGATCAGGGTGATCTTGAGACCTTTCCATGAGTGGTTCTTTTTCCACCTCCATGTCTTCTACATCAGAAGAGGGCTCACGTGAAGATTGTTGTTTGGGCGGTTTCCGGAGGATCAAGGTTGGCAAGGAAGGAGCTTTATGAGGTTTGGGCTCCTCATGTTGCTTCCTAGCTGGATTGGATTGGTAAGTACCAACCAGAGAGGAGGAGGAAATAGACGGGGGATACCAGGGTTGAAGAGTACCACAAGAAGATCAGAAATCCGCAGAGGCCAAGGATGCCTTCATAGGAGGAGGTGGCTGTTCAGAGGCCACCAAATGACCAATGGGGCAAGATGAATCAAAGGGGATTAGGGCACCATTGGGAAGAAAAAAGTTATTCCCTTTTTGATCTACCAATTTCTCTTCTTTTTCCTTCTGCAGTTCAAGAAATCAACCGGTTCCATGGCCTTCCCTGTGGCAATAATAGCAGACTATAGTATTTTTAGGAACAGAACTAGAAGTTTTAGGAGCAGAAAGAGAGGAAATCTTTTGATCCATTTTGTTTTCAAAGGCTTTGAGCAGTTTAGTGATCTTTTCCATTGTAGCAGTTTCTTGGTTAGGCTGAGGGTTCTTGGGCCTGCGATCAGATTCCATTTTATTCATAATCTCATTTGAATCTTTGAAAGAAGGAGCGTGGACTGGTTCAGTGGTTTTAAATTTCTTGAAAGTGAGGGATTTTTGAACTTTCATGACTTTATCCACCACTCCCCTAAGGATAAGGAAACCAGGGAGCTTGAATCAATTATCCCTGGAAGTGATCATGGATCCAGACTCAACCAGTTTGTCCTTGATCCTTTCCAGCACTCCAAGAGAAAAAGATTGGAAAAATAGGACTCAAATTTTGTCCACTGTGTCGATGTGATTGTTTTGGACAAGGTAGGATTGGATGGGATCCCAAGATTTCCTAAAAGACTGATAATTGGAAGCTGAAGCCAAACCACCATTGGAGATCCACTGGGAGACAAGTTTATCTAGATCCTGCAAAGTAAATCATGCTACATCTATTTTTCCCCAATAAGCCAACATTTCTCCCCGCAGCAGGGCCCAGTTATGTTGTTTGAAACCTTCAAACCACTCAATGATTTCCATATTTTCATCAGAGGAGATAAAAAATCATAACTGGTAGGCCATATCAAATTTGCTAGCCCCATCCACCAAAGCAGCCATCTTGTACAAGTCAAAGAAGCGTTCCACATTTGTCCCATTGAATCCTAAGTTCTTGTTCTGGGGCTTGATCTTAACCATCTTAGGACAAGTAGGAGAGTCGCTGGTGGATTCCATTTTGACAAAGTTTCCTAAAAGATCCAAGGAGCAGATTTCCAAAGTAGCTCACAAATGTGGCAAGAGTAGGGTTCCTTGAAAAAACAACAATTATCTTGCCCAGATGGTGCACAATTGGGAGGACTTACTTCTAGAAAAACTTTCCTCCACGGATCTAGATGATGACAGAAAAAAAAGAAAGAGATTGGATTACAAAGTTGATGATTTTTGGGACTGTAAATCCCAAGGTTGCTGGTTTGATCCCGGCCCGGGGGACCAAATGTAAGACTCCAAATGGTGCTAGGCTGCAGCATTCCTGTGGAGGGGAAAGGTGCTGTGTAGGCTTCCCTCCTGAGTGTTACAAAAATATTTAAATGTAACCAAGATCAAAGTCCAGAACCTGGTAAACAAGGGACCAAAAGTAAGAGGATAAAGATTATAGTAGTTGGTAGCTGGGGAAAAAACACTATCTGAGGCAAGATGATGTTGGGGAAAACTTGAATAGAAGAAGTCAAGGTTTGTTCAGAGTTCAACAAGACAAGGCAATTGTAAGTGACAATGCCCACAAGCTAATAGCTCTGGTTGTCAGCAAAAGCTTAGGAAAGATCAAATCAATCCCAAAAAACCTCCAGGTTCTCAATGAACCTGCCCAACTCTCCGCAATCAAGCGCTTGAAGGGTACCACATAACTGTGGGTGGCTGCACAAGACAAAGCTAATTGTTTGATGAAGCTCTAGAAGAAAAACAATAACTGATTCAAACAAGGATAACCCAACACTTCTCAAGGGACTCAAGAGTAGCGTGGCGGAATTCAACTTCAAAAGAAATGAAGGGAGGTTTAACACTCAAGGTTTTAAGCTTAATAAAACCTCTTCAGTCAAACATGACTGGGTCCAGAGAGATAATCAAAGGATGATCAGGACAAGTATGGTTGGATAAAGGGATCAGGAGTGGTGTAACACACTCAAGAATTCAATCAGTCAAATTCTTCTTCAACCAGCAAAGCTATTGGTTGGTGATAAGGATCAAGGATGAACGGTTTGAGTATGGAGGCTCAAGGATCAAGGGGCAATCATAGATATACCCAAATTTTTTGTCTCAGATAAAGGGGAATGAGACCCCACAAATGATGTATTTCAACAGGATTCTGATGATGTTACTTCCCTGGTAGGGTAGGGTCTGATGATGATGATGTGATCTGCTGATACCCCTCCAAAAGGCAGGGGAGAGCCCCTCCTTATATAGGCAGGAGGCCCTGTTAGAATATGTACAAAGGATACTACAAATAGAGCAGAAAGAGAAAGAATTTTTTTTTTGATTTTAAGGTGATCAGAAAAATTTGATCCCGCAGGGCGCGAAGATACCGGAATAACCCACCCCTTGCCTCAGGCGGAAGGGCTGGGAAAGGAAATGGACCAGACCGCCTGCGGGTGTCCGCAGGCGGTAGACAACACTTTCCCACCCCCACCCAAAGATGGAAGGGGGTGCAAGTTATGGATGGATTGGCGTCAGGGTGGCTTGGGGTCGCTCAGAGCAATGGGAGGTGGCAGCATTAGGGTTTATGAGATGATGAGAGCAAGATTGAGAATCAATGGGGGAAGTGGTGATTGATGGCGAGTGTAGCTTGGTGATGAGGCTCAGATAGGTACTTATATGACCGTAAGTATTTTGATGAAGCCAATCAAATGCTAAGTGGGTTTGATTGATGAACCTAGCGGCTGGTAGGGTAAGGGTGGTTTGGCTGGTTCAAGTCCGTCAAGGAGCCTACAACAAGCCATTGATTCATTGATTTGGACCGCGGTAGATTGGACTTGCAAGCTTGAGCGGATGTCAACCAGGTTGGAAAGAGAAGGTTCTCTTGATGGTGGGAGGAGTGTGGGTCAATTGGAGCCGATGTCAAAGTTGATCTTGATGTCAATGAGGATGGCTTGGTGGATGATGGTGAGATGGGAGTGGGGTGGATGGATAAGCTTGGGCCAAGCGGGTCTTGGCCCGCGCGTTTGGCAAAAAGACCAGGGGGAACGACGAGAGAAGGAATAAAATGCAATGCCTAGGGGATGGGACCCAGAGAGGCCTGTCCTAGGCTACTGGGACCAGGGAACGCTTGGCAGGTTGAGGGAATTGGAGGAGTGATACTGATACAAAAAAAATCCTTTTTTTTTTAATTTCAAGGATAAATGACACCTAAAGAAAAGATTCGTAGAAAAAAACTTTTGAATTTTCCGCATCTGGTCCAGGGTGTCCAGATTTGGTCACCACACCACCCTGACCGGTTGCACCTTGCAACCGGTTGCTGGGTTCAACCCAGCAAGCCTTCCCCCTTCCCCTTGCAATGGCAAGCAAGGGGAGGGGGAGGTGCTGGGGCCATTGGCCCCAGCCCCGCAGCTACAACAGCCAGCAGCCACCCTGTGCTGCCCCCTATGATGGCCCTGCGCGGGCCGTCGGGCCCCGTTAACGGGACGTAGGCAAAAATAGCGGCCCCAAGCGGGCCATGAAACAGGTGGCAGCCCCAACCGGGCTGCAACACGGGCGGCGGCGCCAATGGGCAGCCTCAAGTCCAAAAACTGAGTATACCATACTTTGGCGGGCCAGCCCGTCTGGCCAAGTATGTCCAAAATAAACCTTGGGCCTAATTATTCCCATACAAGCCCATCTGGCTGTATTTGCCCATATAACCCACCGGGCCTGTTAGGGCCTGTGTACCAATAGGCCTTTTTAACGCATTTTGAGGCCAGTTTCCCCAAATCCGTGACATCCACACAGGCCCGTATGGTCCTTGTGAGTGTCCAAGGGGACGGAGAGGTCCATATGTGCATCCAATTTAGATTACACTTATACGTAGCACATGCATAAGTGCACACGTATTTTAACACACCCCCTTAATCCAAAAGGGGTGACATCCGCATGTTGGTCAAAAAGCCTTGATGCTTGTTCCTATCTCAACCCTTAGTCAAGATATCCGCAATCATTGCTCCAGTGGGCATGTACCTCATAACTCTCTCAAACGCTGACCAATTCCTCATGCTTGGCTTCTATAAGTGTTGCAACAAAACACCAATTGAAAAGGCAATATCAGGCCTTGTATACTGATCCAAATAATTAAGCAATCCCACAGCTGACCTGAAGTCATTACCAGATTGAACAAACTCCAGATACTCCTCATCTGTAGACTTCTCTAAACAAATTTTTGACTGAATGGGAGTACCAAACTCCTTTGCATCCTCTAAGCCATATTTCTTAAGAAGAGCTGCCATGTAATGGCTCTGGTCTAACTTAATACCATTCTTGCTCTTACTGACTTTCATTCCTAGCACCTGTTGCCCAAGACCAAGATCTTTTATCTTGAAGTCCTTTTTGAGTGTCTCCATGAATCTCTCTTTACCATTTCCAATAATGATAACATCATTGACCCATACAAACAAAATTTTATCCTTCCTTACAAAAAGAAAAGTGTTGGCCTCAGAAGTCTTGAAACCAATCTGTATCAGTTTCTCACTCATGGCATTATACCATGACCTAGCTGCTTGCTTGAATCCATCAAGGAATCTACACAGCTTGAGGACATATTCCCCTTTATCTGCTGAAAGAAAAATTTTAACACAGATTTTCTTCATGTTTTCTGGTTTATTCTCTACTAACCATTCAAAAAAACCATCAGGGATTGACATATAAACAGTCTCCTCCTCTCCAAGTTTTGAATTCAAGTATGCTGGTACAAAATAAGCTTGTCTGATTTCTTCACCCCAATCCACTGCCAGAGCAATGATGTACCTGAAGGTGGACAGCCTTCCAGTTGGTGGGAAATTTTCTTGGTAATTGATACCCTCTCTCTGCTTGAATCCCTGTGCAATGCATCTATCTTTGAATCTTTTCAAAACTCCATTTGTGTCAAAATTCTTGTTTAACACCAATCTAGACCTCAAAATGGTCTTTCCTTTTCAAAGACACTATTATTTTCTAGAGAATCAAATTCCTCAAAAATAGCATTCTTCCAGTTGGCTCTCTCATCAGAATTCATAGCTTGGCCAAAGCTATTTGGGTTAACCCTGTTACCCATTTTTGAACTCAACTTCAGCACTTCATTGAGCATACATCGTTACTGAAATGTATCTTCCTCATATCCTGTGGCAGCATAATGGGACTTCCATTCCCCGTACCTATCAACTGGTACTATAATCCTACCACTCCTTCTAACTGGAGGTGGAGGCTCATCAGGTTCCAAATCAACGGACTCCCCTGAAGCGGGCACTAAACCCTCTAGTGGAACGTCTGCCATCTCTTCATCTTCTGGAACCACATGTTATTCAGCCTTTTCTGGTGAAATAGGTGCTAATTCTATTTGCTGCTGTGACTTATTCACAACAACATCTTCACTCCTTTTGAGTGGAAAGGTACTTTCATCAAATTTGACATCCCTACTACTGATAACCTTTCTTGTCCCTGGACAATAGATCCTATACAATTTACTTATTGAATCATAGCCTACAAGTGCCCCTGTTCTGGCTCTAGGGTCTAATTTTCCAACCATCTCATTATGGTGGACATTATAATACACCAAGCAACCAATTGTTCTTAGGTGTGATGTTTTGGGGTACAACTTCCAAAACTGATAATGAGGTCTCTTCCCATTAACACTTAAAATGTTGTGCAACAGACAGACTGTACACATCAACTCAGCCCATAAGAGTTTTGGTAGACCAGATTGAGAAATAATAGTTCTGACCTTTTCCAGTAAAGTCCTATTGATTCTCTCAACTATTCCATTATTTTGTGGAGTACTTGCAGTAGTGACTATATGAATGATACCATAATCTTTCAATAACCTCTCAAACTCTTTACTCACAAATTCACCAACTCCATTGGTAATAACCCTCTGTATCTCCTTCATTGGAACATTCTGTTTCCAGACTTTGAAGATTACAGAAACCTCCTCTGTGGTCTGATGCTTAGATCAAATTGGTTTAACCCAAACATAATGAGTTGCAGTATCAACTAAATTGATGAAGTATCTTGCCCCTCCAAGGGACTCCGTTGTGAATGGCCCTGCCAAATCAATGGGAAATTCCTCTCCAGGAACATCAGTGCGATCTCCACTCTTTGAGAACAAATTTCTAGTCTTAGCCCCCAAGGTACAACTCTCACAGTTGCTGTCCTTTACCTTATGGCCACTTCTATTGTGAGCAAAAGTGCTCAAAGCTGAGATTTTGAAAAAGCTTACACACAAAAGCTTGTTCCAAACCCATCCACTAAGAACAGTTCTCCCATTCATATCAATAACAAACCTATCTTCTTTAAGATAACAAATCTGGAAAACTTTTTTCCACAACACTCCAAGGGACACAAGGTTATAAGGCAACTCTGGTACATAGAAAATTCTCTCAAAAGAAATTATAAAACCCAAGTGATTTGCAAGCATAAATTTTCCAATTTCTTTAATCTGAATTTTTCTGCCTTTCTGACCAATATTTAAAATTCCATTATAATCACCAAGATTTGAAAATATATTTGTCTGAAATAACATGTGATCTGTACAGCCAGAATCAATCAAAACAAGAACATCCTCCTTCAATCCTCCTAATAGGAAAGAAGCTTTATCAGTCACTGATAAGTTCTCATCTTTGAGGTTAAGATTACTTGCTTCATAATCAATCAAGTCCATTTCTTGATCCTCATCAACTTTGGACTTCTTTTTGGGACCTTCTTCCCCAACAACCATTTCCTTTGGACCATCAAACACCACCATTGCAAAGTTTTCAGTAGTGACATTTACCTCCTTGTCATTCTGTTTGGACTGATTCCTCTTCTTGGCCTCCTTGCAATCCTTAGTATAATGCCCCTTATTCTGACAATTATAGCATAAGACCTTGGTCAAATCCTTTTTTGCCTTCTTGCAAGATTTTCCAGTATTTCCAACAAGGGCTGTTCCAGAATCCCCCTTCATCTTGAACTGAAGATCATCCTTTTCAATCCTTTTCAGCACATCCTCCTCCCCAGGAAGAGGATACAATTGAGAAATAATTCTGAATAAAGAATCAAACTCCTTTGGTATCTTCTGAAGGATTAAGAGTGAAAAACACTCAGGATCCGTGTTAAGTCCTGATGAATTAAAATTTGCTATTCTAGACCTAGCCTCTGCAAAAAACTGTTTACAATTTGAATATTGTAACTTTTACAGTTTATTGAAAGCTATAACCTTCTGGTGAAAAGAATCACCAGCATACTGGGACTTAAGAAACTTCAAAATGATGCTTCCGCTCCTTCTCTCATGTTCCCTAAGAGTATCAGCAACCCATGTCACATGATTCTCATCAAGATGCCTAAGGATGAGATGATAAGACCTTTTCTCCACTTCTGAACTGATCAAAGTGTCATCTGCATCCATTATCTCCCCAAAACAGATATTTTCCAACTCACTATCCAAAAGGACAGCCCAAGCATTATGATTCTGAATTTTCAGAAATATCTTTGTGGAGCTAAAAAGAGGGATATAGGAAATATTCTAGGAAAACTTGAGGTATTTGAGGTTCTCCAGAGTAAGGTACAAGGGTCTAGATGGCTTGGAAGTAATGATGATATTGGTACTGATAATGTGTTATAATTATGGCTAGCAATTAGCTCAAGCTTATGAGAATTATTTAAAGCAAAAGAAATTCTGGACACCTGGTTCCAATAGTTTATGATGGGCTCTCACAATGGGGCAAAACTTTGCATGATATCAGTGATGAGTTTCATTGGATGATGAATGGATCATGGAAAACAGCCAGGAGAAGAGCTCCTTAGGTAAAAAAGATTGGCCTCTTGTGAGCCCATGATAAAACAAGCCAAAAGGCAAATTTTCCTCTCCAAAGGAGCTCTACAGGCTCTACAGGCCTTGTTACTTGGTTTGGACTACATCAGCCCGCATGGCGTCAGTCCCTGTACCCTTACGACCAGCCTATTCTGGTCCTTTCTGGAGTCTCTACTGTTACGGGGCTGAACCAGCACCTTTGCTGTTCAATCCCTGGTTGGTTGTCACCTCACAGGATGGCTGGTTGCCTCATGCAACCAGCCCCTGGCCATAAAAGTTGCCAGGTGGGACCCAGGACACACCTGGGCCCCGTCTCATACTCACATGGGGGGGGGGGTCTGACCAGCGGACATGCTGTCCGCCCCCCTGTTCTTAAAGATCCCTGCAGGGGGCAGTCAAATCCCCCTACCAGGGGCCCTGGGGTTCAATACCCCCAGGGCTTTGTCAAGGTAAGGTGGGCTGGGGGGTAGTCAAATCCCCTCCAGCCCATCACTCCTCCCCCTTGGTAAAGGCAGGGGAGAGCACCCCTTTGCTTTGATGGTGGAGGGAAGGTCAGGTCCCCCCCACCTCTGGTTGCTTTGTTGCAGCCAGCCAACTTGTCATCCTCCTGGGTGGGAGGGTGATGAAACCCCCCCGCCCTGACCAGTTGCACCTTGCAACCGGTTGCTGGGTTCAACCCAGCCAGCCTTCCCCCTCCCCCTTGTGATTGCAAGAAAGGGGAGGGGGAGGAGCTGGGGCCGTTGGCCCCAGCCCCGTGGCTAAAACAGCCGGCCGCCACCCCGCGCAGCAGCCGTGCTGCCCCACACGACGGCCCCGCGCGGGCTGTTGGTCCCTGTAAACAGAACATAGGCAAAAACAGCGGCCCCAAGCGGGCGGAAAAACGGGCGGCGGCCCCAATGGGCAACCTCAAGCCCAAAAACTGAGTAAACCATAATTTGGCGGGCCAGCCCATCTGGCGAAGTATGTCCCAAATAAACCTTGGGCCCAATTATGCCCATAGAAGCCCATCTGGATGTATTTGCCCATATACCCCACCGGGCCGGTTAGGGCCCGTGTACCAATAGGCCTGTTTCACACGTTTTGAGGCCAGTTTCCCCAAATCCGTGACATCCACACAGGCCTGTTTGGTCTGTGTGAGTGTCTAATGGGACAAAGAGGCCCACATGTGCATCCCATTTGGATTAAACTTATACGTAGCACACACGTAAGTGCATACATATTTTAACATTCTTAAACAGAATTCCTGAAGAAAAAATCTTCATCAAATCCCCAAAATAAGTGGGCCTACATGTGCCACCTGGATATGGGATTGAATTAAAAAATATCTATATGGGCTCAAGCAAATACTGTGGTGCTGGTAAACTGCTCTTACCTGATTATTCTCCTTTCTGAAATTCAAGACCTCCTGAGTAGACCCATTCCTATTCCTCCAACCCAACCAAATAAAATTTTCTTGAGTTTATGTTCATGTTTAAAATCTTCTTATTGGAGGAAGGAAGCAAAATATTTTGAAATTAAAGGTGAAAATGAAAACTTGATTTGAAATGGAGGACCTGCAAAATTGTTTTTGGGGTTCTTGGAATGCAAGAAACTCAAAATTTGGAAGCCCGCAATATTCATTTACATTAAGAACTTCACATTGAAAACATTCTCTTGGAGTTGGGAATTTAAAAATTAACACATAAATCCAAGCCTCTCTCCCAAAAACCTTCCAAGATCCCTATCTCAGAGAAATTGGTTGAGTCAACATTCATCTATTTTGGAGGAGTAGCAATAGTCACTGAACTTGCTTGGTGTACCAGACCCAAGCTTGCCTTCAACTGGAACTATCTTTCCCTATTAATGAATAATCAAACTATTAACCATTGTGGTGACCAATCTGGGACACCTCTGAGAAGAAAGAGAAATTCCTATGTTACTATGGTAACTCTTCCTCTTTCCCTTCTGTCAACTTCTTCCTGTCCTAACAGACTATGAAGGGCTCTTCAGGGCATTCAAATCCCCAGATCTTCCATTCAATTCCTCCTTGTTGCGCTCGCGGCCTGTATTTTTGTCTAAGTGTGCGCACGGACAGCCATTCAACTACTCATCCTCATCATTCCCATCAATCTTGCGATCTTTCACCATCAATAAACCGCCCATTCTCATTGACCTTGGTTTGTTCACCCAAAAAACAGAAATCTGTTGCTTGAAGCCATTTGTGTCACCATTGGTCATGATCTCCATCAATCTTGTCACCCTCCTGGATGCCAAGAACCTTGCTATCCTTTAGTTACCAGAGGTGATAGAACAAATAATAAATATATTATTCAATAAATGCAGAAAAAATCCATAAAATATTTGGATAAAGCTTTTGCAAGGTAGATTGGTTTGGTAATGATTTAATATAATTAATCAATATTAATAATTTGATTATTAAAGGATTTCATAGAGGGGCCAAAATAATATTGGGAATTTTTAATACCTCTCTTCAGTGAATTTACTTTGAAAATGGGTATACCTTGTTACTTTGGAACTTTTCATTTATATTCTTAAAGGAGATATTTCCCAAAGATAATATATATATAAAATATATGGTGGAGTGGAAGGGCCTTGTAGCCAAGCTGCCACTAAATAAAAAGGATAATAAGACTCACTGGTATATGATCAAATTCTTTAGGTAACTTTTTGGGATGTTCACTGATGGGTTAAACCTATGACTGGGGTTAAAAAGAATTCATGTAATATTTTTACATAATCAGTTTCCTTAGTATATCACCAAAATACTGTTGCTTTAAAGTTCTCAAAATTGTATATTCAAAGTTTTTTAAGATATTTTACAAATATTAGTTATCTTATTTTCGAAATACTTGGTATGTTTAATTATATTTGATAAAAAATATGCAGAAAGTTTATTTAAGTATTTTCATATAAATTTTTGTATTTTTAGATTATCTAATATCTACAGGGAAATTTATTACATATATAATATTTCCCCGTCTAGGTTGTAGCACCTTTATGTGGTACCTGGGCTTTTTGAGCCGCCTGTCACTCTGTCAGCCCGTAGTCCCATGGCTGCGTACTTGTCAGATGCCCAGGGCTGCATACACGGCTTTTCAGGGTACGCAAACAGGGTGGCAGTGCTTCTGCTCAGCCGCGCGCAGATGAGTTGGTTGCTGCGGCTCCTTGTGGGAATTGTGACAAATCACATTTCCGCCTGTAACTCCCCCAAATCACATAATTCTTGTATTCTGTCACAGAATTCACTGTGAAACCTATACGTGGGGTTTCATGTGAAATATGAAAATGGCCAAAATCCCAAGGCCATGTCTCTTTCCAACTCTTCATAATGAATTTAAAATATAAGCAGTAGGAATTTGAGGTAGCTGTTAGTGAGTGACCCTACCTTAATTTTTATGTAGATTCAGAATTTGAAATAATATTTTTAATATTATTTCTCCCTTAAAAAGATTTTATTTATTTGTTTTATTTATGTTATTTTTTTACTTTTTTCAGCTTGCTCTGCAATAGTAGCAAGCTAAAATTCCCCCACTTCAAGATATGGCCATATCTTAAAAAAATCTGGAGTTGTTGGGAAAAATTAATCCCATATGTATTTTAGTTCCTTTTACTTGCTCTGTAGTTTCTAAGATGTATAGGTCCATCAGTTACATTACTCTCTGGTAACCATTCATCTTTTCCTGCAGATTCTCCTTTGTATCTTACTAAGTATAAGCTAACATCTTTAACTTTCACTCTATCTTTCTTGTCTCTCAATATCTTGCTGACTTTCCCTTTTTCTTTCACGGGGTCAGGTTCCATTGGGATTATTACTGGAGAGAAGTTGTTAAATTCTCTTGGTTGAAAGTGCTTTACTAAGCTAATAGGGAATACTGGGTGCTTTCTTGACAATTCTTCACTCAAGACTACTTCCACAGCATTCTTGCCTTGCATTTTCTTGATGAAAAATGGCCCTACAAAAGCTGGTTTCAGCTTTCTGTTTCCTGCTAAATTTTTGAATTTGGCAGTAGATATCAAGATCTGATCTCCTATCCTAAAGTCATGTTCTCTGTGTGATTTTTCCCGTCTTTTTTTGTTGTATTCCACTGCTTCAACTACAAATTTTTGAGCATGATTATTTTCCAGGTCTATCATTTTCTTAAAGTTAAGAGATGTGGTGTGGTGGTGGCTAAGTTTTGAATCAGGGTATTCCTGGGGAGTTTTGGAATACATCCTCTTTCTAGTATGTAAGGGGCTTCTTTGGTAGTAGAGTGTTTACTGCTGTTATAAGCGATCTACAGGGCTGGGAGTAAGCTTACCCAGTCATGGAAATATCCATCTGAGCTCTTGTACTCTAGACCAAAGCTACAAAACCTTCTTAACATATCTTCCAGGGTCTGTATCATCCTTTCATCTAATCCATCAGTCTGGGGATGATATGCTGTATAAAAGGCTAAAGTAGTATCCAGTATATCATGTATATTTCTCCAAATTTCAGAAGTGAATTTGGGGTCTCTGTCACTGATTATAATTTTAGGTATACCTACATCAGCTATAATCCTGTTCCAAAATAACAAAGCCACATCAATAACATTTTCTTCTTTGTGGTTAGGTAAGAACTTTGCCTTTGTAGAGTATCTGTCTACTATAACCAGGACACAGTTATATGAGTGTGTACCCCCAGGGGGGAGGCCTGTGAGAAAATCCATATTAATTATTTCCCACCTAGTTTTAGGTTCAGAGATCTTTTTGAGTAGTCCAAACCTTTTGCAAGTAATTTTATTAGATTTTTGGCATGTCTCACAGCTAGCAAAATAATTAATAGTAGTATCTTTCCAATCTACCCACCAAGCAGTCTGCTTCACTTTCCACAAGGTCCTTTCATTAGATAGATGCCCTGATGAAAATTTGGCATGGCATTCTTGAAGTATGTCACCAGGGCCAACTTGGGGTCTCTGGCTGACCAGTAAAATGAAGTCACTTTTGTGGCCACTTTTGTCCCCAATAAAGATCAAAATTTTTACCATGAAATCACAATGATAGATTAAATTTTTCACAATGCTGTACACAATATTTCTTGTGGTTTTCAAATTTATGGAAAATGAAAGTCCAGATATAACTTTGATGAATGGTTATTAAATTTAACCAGCAAGACTAAAACAAGAAGAACCTTGATGAGAATCGCACAAACAGAATGATAGCCAGCCTCAAACAAAAGAACAGAACACCAACACTATGATAAGGTTACCCAGGTTGAAATGACTATGGCATTGAGAGAGGACAGGGAGAGGACGTGGCGGATCTGAATGATGAAATAGAGACCTTAGGCTGATTTTTGTTCAGATGATCATGAAGGTGGATTGATCTCACCAGTTAGAGAGGTGAGGTCTCAAAGGATGACTGATGAGGTAGTTTTGGAGTCTCTTGAATTTGTGATTTGATTTTGAGGGTTTTGTAGAGAGGTTGAGATAAAGGAGGGATTGACAGAGACTGAGGAAGATGAGATTGAAAAGAGACCGTGAAAAGAAAAGAGGATGAGATGAAAGAAAAAAATGTGAAAAGTACGACCAGGATCACTGGATCACAACAAGCATTTAACAGTACAACCACTAGAGTTGGCATTGCTTCCATGTTCCCCATTTGGAGCATTTGCAGCGTTGATTGAACTTGCAGAAATCTTCAGGTCTCTGAATGAGTGAGACCTTTCTCTACACACCCCTTAACTGGAGATCAAACCATAAACATTGTGTCAGAGAGCTTTTGAAGTTGGTCTAGACTGACCGCCTTGGTCAAGGGATCAGCCAACATCTTACCAGTTTCAATCAGATGAATGGTCAAGGATCCTTCTTTGAGTTCTTTGAAGCCCATTTGTCTTGAGGTCCATGTGTCTGGTTTCAGCATTTGATCCAAACTTCTTCAGTTTATCATCTAGGCCTTTGTTGTCTATGAAATGTTTTGATGATGGGAGTTTTGTTTGAAAAAATTCTCCGAGCAAGTGGAGAAGCCATTTGGCTTCAAGAAATGAGTCAAGCAGAGGATTCAATTTGGCTTTGGTGGATGAATAGGTAATATTCCTCTGGTTGTAGCTGTTCCAGGAGAGAGGTGAACCAAAAGACAGACAGAGGTAACCTGATTGTGACTTGCGACTGGTTGGATCTTCTCCCCAGTACGCATCACTATAGCATTTAATTGGGGCGAGTTTCTTCTCTTTGGTGTGATTGAGATATTGCCACATTTGTCTGAGTTCCTTCCAATGAGTTAGACTGGGTTTATTTTGGAAACAAGCTAAAATGGAGACCAAGTAGCTGAGGTCTGGGCATGTTTTACTTGCAATGTGGTTGAGAAGTCCTATTTCAGACTTATAGTTTATGTTGAGCTCTTTGAACTTTTCAAAGTCTTTGTCCAAAGCTTTGGTGGGTTGGAGATGAGGAGTCAGAGGTGTGGACCTTGGTATTGATTCAAGAAATCCGAGTTCCTCTAGGCTGTGAATTATGTGCTTGGGTTGGCTTAACAAAATACTGTTTGCTGTTCTCTCAAATTTCATACCCAGGATGGTGTCTGGGTTCATGAGCTTGAGAGTTTTTGAATTGATAATTGAATTTGTCATTGAATTTGTTGCCGTCGCCCACAAGAATTAGGTCATCAACATGAAAGAAGAGAAAAGACTTGCAGTTGTCACTCTTGTACAGGCAGGGATCACTGTCTGACTCCTTGAAACCAACCGACTTGATCCATTCTGTGAGAGTCTCATACCAAATTTTTGGAGATTTCTTGAGACTGTACAAGCTTTTTTTAAGTCTCAAGTACTGACACTTACGTTGACATCCTTGCGGCATTTTAATTATTACTTCTTCTTCCAATGGTGCATGTAGAAAGGCAGCCTTTACATCATACTGCTGGACTTTGAGTTTGTTTTTTAAGGCACATAGAAAGATAGTCCTTAACAAGGCAATTTTACCGGTTGAAGAAAATTTTTTTCAAAGTCCAGGCCATGAACTTGGTTGAAACCCTTGACACAAATTTGAGCCTTGTTAACAATCACGTCATTGTGAGAATTATCTTTGATCTTGAATACCCACGTTGTGTCCAGCTGATTCAGTGGAGTATTGCCTTCATAATCTTCCCAGACTTCAAGTAGCTTGCATTGATTGATTTCTTTCTTGATTGCCCCCCAACTTGAAGCTTTTGGAACACCTGCTTGCTTGATCAAACGTTTTAGGTTTGTATTAATGGTGAAACCCGTATCGTTGGGGGGGTTTGATTGTAGATTGGTCACAAAGAGTTCTTGTGGATGGTTCTTTGATTATCCCAGGAGTTGGTGCCCTTGGTTTGGTCACGAAAGTGGGTTGAACAGGATCCAATGACAAATCACTCCCTTGGCTCGAGTCAGTTTCAGAACCTGATGGCTCTTCATCTGACGAGGCCACCTCCGCTGGCGGGTCACAATAGTTCATTTTATTGGCGTTATTTTCTTTAGTTAGTGACGTAGACCCTTTGACAATACTGAAGTCGAGATCCAAGGTGAAATCAATTCCAAGTTGGTTTATTGACTGCTTCAGGAATCAAACATGTTTAGATTGAATGATCTGAACATTTGGCATGAGAATCCAGTATGAGAGAAACTCAGGGTTGTAAACTATCAATTTTCCTTCCTGTACTTTTGGATTGAATTTTGCTCCTTTTGTTCTTCTCTGGTTCAACACAATGGCTGCAATACCAATGGGTTGGAGATTGTTGGAGGGCAACTTGCTTTTTTTGAACAGTTCCCAGGGAGATCAATCCAGGCCTTCTTTTGGTATCTGATTGAGACTGAGGCAGAATGATTTGAGGACTTCATACCAGTACTTCCAAGGTAGTTTTGCTGAGCTCAACAAGGACCTTACACTCTTGACTATGGTTTGATCAGCCCTTTCTGCCCTGCCATTATGCTCAGGATGGTACAGTTCCGTTACAAGATAATTGACAAATCTCTCCTTGAGATATTCAGTTAACTTCTTGTTTACAAACTCGGTGACACCATCCAAACACACCATTAATGGGTAGTAGCTGCAGATGTTCTTTTTTTTTTCTATCACTTCCATCAGCACCAGCCTTGCATTGTCCTTTCAAGCCAGTGGGATACGTGAGATTTAGCCGGAATAGTTGTCCACAACTGTCAGAATGTATCTTTCATGTCAATGAGACTCCAGCGTAGTTGGGCCAATGATGTCTAGATGAATCCGTTCAAACGGTTTGGTGGCTGAGGTGGAGATGGCTTTGAAGGGAGATTTGGTAATCTTGCACAGAATACAGTCCTTACATTCAAATTTCTCTTTCACAGCAGTACTGTGTCTAGCGCCCTTGATTTTGGATAAGCAACCAATGGAAGAGTGACCGTAGGAGAGATGAAGGTCTTTCAGAGATCTTGGGTCCTCTTTCTGCGTCCAGTAGCATTTGTTGTTACCTATTTTACGCCGCTTGTCCAACACAAAAAGACTGTTCACAATTGTACCTTGACATATCCTGATCTTGTTTCTTTTTAATGCAAAACTCCTAGCTTTGGCCTTCAGCGTGCATCCCTGTTCAAGAAGCTTTCCTGGACTGATTAGGTTGACAAAAATGTCCAGAAAATATAGACAGTTGGACAGCATGACAATCTGATTCTTCCATTCCAGTTTGACCGTTCCCAACCCAAGAATGGGTAGATTTGCGCCAGATTTTCCAGTTGTTATGTGTTCTCCCATACTAGGTTCAAGGACAGTGAAGAATCTTTTTTCATTGAATATGTGTGAGGTTGCTCCGCTGTCAATCAATATATTGTTCTGTGCTCCAATCTCTGAGTCTATCCACCTGGTCACAAACGCATGAAAGTGAGCGGTCTCCTGAGTCTTCTTTTGCTTCTCTTTCCACTTGCTCTGATTTTTCCTCCACCACTCGGGGGCCTTTTCCAGATGTAGATGGAAAAACTTGGATTCAGAGTGATTTTGGTCCTGCTTCAGATTGTGGTATCATTTGATGCATCTACTTGAGATGAAATTCTTAGTCTTGGTCCTCATAGTGGCCAGGGCCGTTTCAGAAGTACTTTGCAGAGTTCCTTTCTCAGAATTTTCAGCTTTAATCTTGTTGTGGTATTGAATAAGGTGATTTCACACAAAGTTGACAGATATTTGCTTGTCAGAGTTCATAAGTTGGCGTTTGAGATCTTGAAGATTTGGTGGGAACTTGAACATTGTCAGATAAGCAAGGATGTTGTCTGGTAGTTCTATACCAATATTGATCATCTTTTTTATTGAAGTTTTGATATCCATTACAAAGTTAATGATTTTGTCCTCTCTGAAGCCTACATGCAGGAAGTCTTTGAATATTCTAGCTTGATTAGACGCTTGGGAAGAAGAGAAACGCTCCTTGATGGCATGCCATATGTCCTTGGCCAAGTTGATTTTGGCTGCACTTATGACGTTGTTGTGAGTGATAGAGTCTACCTTAGATATGAGAAGGAGCTGGATTTCATTGTTTTCCGTTGAAAAGAGTTCTCCTGTGGTTGAGTCAAGAACCTCCAGGACTTCTCTGAGTTTCATTAAGGCCATCATCTTGTCCCTCCATATGCCATAGTTTTCTTTGGTCAGGAGCGGGGTTGTTTCCAGAGCCATTTTGAGCATAGCTTGTCAAAAGGAGTCTGATGAGAATCTGGAAATACTTGCCATAGTACTAGTTCTTGCTGGTTGGGAAGAGCCTTTGGCTTTTAACCGTATAACTTTGATGAATGTTTATTAAATTTAAACAGAAAGACTAAAATAAGAAGAACCTTGATGAGAATTGCACAAACAGAATGATAGCCAGCCTCAAACAAAAGAACAGAACACCAACACTATGAAAATGTTACCCGAGTTGAAATGACTATGGCATTGAGAGAAGACAGGGAGAGGACATGGTGGATCTGAATGATGAAATAGAGACCTTAGGCTGATTTGTGTTCATATGATCATGAAGGTGGATTGATCTCACCAGTTAGAGAGGTAAGGTCTCAAAGGATGACTGATGAGGTGGTTGTTGAGTCTCTTGAATTCATGATTTGATTTTGAGGGTTTTGTAGAGAGGTTGAGATGAAGGAGGGATTGACAGAGAATGAGGAAGATGAGATTGAAAAGAGAACGCGAAAAGAAAAGAGGATGAGATGAAAGAAAAAAAATGCAAAAAGTACAACCAGGATCACTGGATCACAACAAGCATTTAACAGTACAACCACTAGAGTTGGCATTGCTGCTGTGTTCCCCATTTGGAGCATTTTCAGCGTTGATTGAACTTGCGGAAATCTTCAGGTCTCTGAATGAGTGAGACCTCTCTCTACACCAGAAAATTTCACTGCAGATGAAACTGAGAATCACCTTGATTTCACCTTTTTGAAAATTGAAATTCACCCATATTTCCCAAATCATGAACTTTTAATTCTGGAATTTCCACCAAGAGAAAAAAAGAACTATTTATGGAAAAGATCAATTTTGTGAAACATGTTGATTTTTTGCAGGGAAATTGATTTTTACAGGAAGTTTGTTTTTTGAAAAAATTGAAATTATTATTAATTTTTTTCAGTTTTTGCCATTCTTGCTTTTCACAGATTGAAAATTATAATTTCACAAAGCTCCACTTCCCCTTCAAGCAGTTGAAATTTTTTTCCAGGCAAAGATTGAAGGCCATAAAGAGTTTATATAACAAATGTGAGTATTAATACATGAAAATATCATCCCCTCCCTGTGGAAAATAAAATTGGTGCTAAATTTATCCTAACAAAGAAAAATATAAATCAACAGAAAAAAAACGTGGGTTATAGCAAAATGCCAAATAATTTTCTGTTAAGAGATGGTTGTTACACTGCATTGCATTTCTCTCAAAATAAATTTAACAGTGCTTTTACAAAAGTGTCCCCAGGTGTCCCTATAAGTCCACAAGGGAACCACTTCCAATCAACTCAGTTTCTTTTTTTTGGTGACACACCTGGGGAATAAGCCCCACTTTTTTTTTGTGCATAAAAACACTAGCAATCAAGGTCCAAGTTTTCCCTCTTCAAGCTAATCCTTAGAGTTAGATAACCTATCTCAGGGCTGGAAAAATGGGTTTTATACCTGGCAAAAAACCCTTAATTAAGTGCAAGAAAACCATAGACTTTCTTCCCTTGGCTAATTCTCTACCAGCCCAAGGATTTTGAATGATCAAGTAGTGTTTTTAAATTGCCAGATCCCCCTCAGTCCATTTCACAAGGAAACCATTTCAGACCAACTCACAGTTCACTCAAATATTTTAAAATTTTTTATGGATGGAGTTTTTCCAAAAGAGCTTTGGTTTCTCAAAAATTTATTTAATGTGAAAAACATGGAAATATATGCTGGAAAGTACAGAATTTAAATAGATATCTCCTTAAATGTATCACATGGAGGATTGACACAGACCCAAGTTGGCACTCACTACCAGTAATGGGGAGAAGAATCATACTAAGATAAAACAAGAAAGCTAGGCTCAGACTTCCAGAAAAAAAAAGGAAAGATCCAGTGCAGTTTAGAGCACAACTGCCATTTCAACAAAATCCTCAACAACTTTCAGGGTATATGGTGGTAAATTTTCATTTCAAAGATAAATCCTATTATTCCTCATTCTCCCATCCCAGATGTGGTTTGGTGTTCCATTTAATTCATATCAATAAATTTTCTGCATGAAAGGTGCTAATGTGTTTAACCCATGAAAATAATGTACTTTAATTATCTTTTGTGAGAATTATTGGCCCACAAGCTTAGTCAAAGAGAAGTAATTAAAGCAAAAGAAATTCTGAGACAATAATTTCTTATGATTGATCCTAAATATGAGGAAGACAAAATGGCACACTTGTGAATGTGAATGAATTTGCGAATGAATGGATGGAAAAAAGCAGGGAGAAGAGCTCCTTAAATACAAAAGATGGTTCTCATGTGGAGCTCATTTAAGGACAAGCAAAAGGCAAAAATTCCGCCAAAAATGGGCTCTACAGGCTCTACAATCCATGCTACTTGGTTTGGGCTTACTCAGCCCACTTGGCATTAGTCCCTCAACCCTTATGACCAGCCAGTACTGGTTGAGTTTGGTTTTCCCACCCTTACTGGGCTGAACCAGCCCTTGTTGCTGTTAAGACCCTGGCTGGTTGTCTATCGCAACCTGCCTATTTTACCTGGTTACATCTCAATTTTGACCACAATGGCCCTTCAAATACACTCAAAGGCCTGGGTGCCTCCTGAAACCAGGTTCCTGGCCCTCAAAATGGCCAGGGTGGACTCAAAATCCCTCTGGGTCCATCCAAAACCCACAGGAGGGGGGGGGTTGTAACCAGTAGACATGCCCCCCCCTCTCTCTCAGCTAGGTGACCAGCAGGGGTGATGAAATCCCCTGCTGGTTTCCTGGCACATTTCCTTCCTCAGGCCAACAGGAAATGATGGTGGGTTTGAGGGAGATCAGGTCCTCCAAGCCCATGGTGTTGAGTTTTGGGCCTTCATGATCTTGTCCCCTCACCTCCCTCTTTCAGTGCACTTATGTTTAATGTTCATATCAAGTATGCTTGGAATACTTTAAGCCTATTCCAACCAATATGTATATATTATTGTATGCTTGTGATACTTTTAGCTGTCTCAACAACCATTATATGTCCTGATACTTATAGTTCTCTATGCCACCTTTATGTCTGGAACCTATAGTCTGCCGGCCACATCATCTGATTAATTTCACAAGCTCTTGATACACAACTGTCATTAACCATAGCTCATGTGATACTATTGCTACATTCCTATCTTCAACCATTTTATGCTGTCTTATCTTATTGAATACTCTTCCTTATTCAAAGGCCCATTTGTGGTTCTCTAGTTGTCTATAAACAATCTTTCTTCTATGACCCCTTGAATGAAAATCATCAGATTCTTCCCCCTCTCATCAAGGCCCCCTTACCAAAGCTCTCCTGAATCTGGTCCCTTCTGGACCCCTTAAGTCAGATTATACCTTCTCAGTCATCTGCCTCTCCTCCTCATTTCTCTTCTCATCACCTTTTTGAGCCTCACATTTCTACATGTGGCGCCCCCTCCTTGGTAACAGAGGGAGGAGAGAGGCCCGCTTGCTCTTGGTCATCTTGCTCTCAAGGTGGGGGGGTGATCAATTCCCCTCCCACCTTGCCAGTTGCTTTGTTGCAACCTGCCTGGTTGGTTCAAGACCAACCAGCCTCCTCTCCCCCTTGCAACAAAGCAGGGGGAGGGAGGGAGGCAGGGGCCACCGGCCCCTGCGGCCGCAACCCACCTTGGCGGCCCCAACCAACCAAGTGACACAACTTGGGCCGCAGACCCCCACACAAGCAGGTTGGGGGACTCCAAACAGAGCCCCCTGCCCCATAAAACAGCCCCTTGCAGGCTGTTGGGCCCCAAAACTGGCCCAGGTGAGAAACAAGCAGCCTCAAGCGGGCTGCAACACGGGCAGTGACCCCAATGGGCCTCCAGGCCCAAAAGCTGCAAAATACATACTTTGGCGGGCCAGCCCCCCTGGCCAAGTATGTCCAAAATAACCCTTGGGCGCAGTTATGGCCAAATAAGCCCATCTGGCTTGAGTGGCCCATCCACCCTGGCAGTTCCCTAAGGGCCCGTGTCCCAAAGGACCTGGAAAACGTGTTTTGGCGCCCAAATGCCCAAAACCAGTAACATCCCATAGGCCCATGTTTCCCAGGTGATGTCCAATGGGCCGTGGAGGCCCATTTTTGCATCCCATTTGGATTACACACTACCATGCACATTACCTGAGTGCATCCATATTTTAAAAGCTTTCTCATTTCAGGGTTCATTGTATGCTTTCTCAATACTCCCCTGATGAGCTGTCTTAGTTGCCTTTATTTTGCATGCATTCTTTGATACACATTTTTTAATTAGTTGGCTTTCTGTTCTAAAATCTTTATCATCCCGGTGGGGTTGTATTTGTTCAAAAGATTCTCTTTACTCATAATCTCAAAAAAACCCTTCTATTTCTGTCACTAAAACCACTCCAATTTGAACATATGTTCAAAGGCTTCATGCTTGGATTCTTGGATTTTCATTCAAATCCTTAAATGAGAATTTTTGGAACTCAAAATTCCCCCCTGGAACATATTCATGCCATTTACTGCCTGCATGAATTCTTGGTTTAAGACTATTTGACTAAAAATCAGATGTAGGAAGGAATGCCCATTGAGCATGGCGTGGCCACAGCCCACAAAAACAAACACCATCATCAACTCAAGTCCACACATTGCACGGTTTCCTTAATGGACTCATTTGCCCACATGAACCGTTGTCTCCAGCATGCAAAGGCCAACTAATATTGACAAGAGCAACTACCCAAAAATCTTTTTTGGTCAATATTTTAGACTTAAAAAGCAACATTTATTTCATAGAAGAAACTTTTTTCTTGTAAAAAGAGTGAAGGTGCTTTACAGACTCATCATAGTGTGTATTTCATCCACATAAGAGGGTGGGCAGAGGAGTGACTACACTCTCATGTGGTGGTATTTTACCATTGCCAGTGCAGCAATGTACACTCCCATATAGTAAGGCAGGCATGGAAATTTGGGCTGACAGAACCCAAGTGTGGTGCAGGTTACCCTGAGCCCCACCACCAAGGTTAAATTACACAACACTGGTATGTGTAAACCACTTAAACCACACCTCACTCAACGTTTTGAAAACCACACTGAATTTTAAAAAACTCAACAATTTTTAAAATTCCTCACTTGATTTGGAACACACCTCAACGAGACACACCTTCAACCAAGTGGATGTTTACATGCCTCACCCTGTCAGCTTGCTACTATATACAGAGCAAAACTGTCAAATAGTAACACAAACTATGAAAAATAAGAATGACTCAATTAACAAAGTAAGGAGTGAGAACTCCATAAAGATTATTACGGGAATGGATTTCTCACCCAAAATTAGGTAGGGTCACTCACTGACCCCACCCTTGAATTCCAAGTCCTTATATTTTTAAAATAATTAAAAAGAGAGGTACTAAAAATTACAACACCTGTATGGCACTTTTCAGCCGTTCTAACATTTCACACGTATTTTCACGTATAGGGTTTACACCTAAAATTCACTCAGAATTGAGGTGTTGTGTATATTTTAGGAGTTACACGCGGAAATGTGTTATGTCACAATTCCTGCGCACAGCCCCGCATCATTACATAACCCTACATACTAGTAGCAGCAGGTTCCCGCGTACTAGAGACCCGCGCGCAGCTGATTCTGCGACGCACGCAGCGGATCCTACCCCGCGCGCATTTGTACTACTGATCCCCGCGCCTGGATCAGTTGTGACTAATCTGACAACCAGGTACCGCTCAGAAGAGCTACAACCTAGTTAGGGTTGCCTAGTATATGTAACAAATGGACATATACATTACTAATGATCTAAAAAGATTAAAACTTAAATAAAATTAATGAAAATTAAGTTTTAAAAATTTTTTAATAATAAATCAAAGATCAAGGACTACCACATAAATAACTGATCTTGATCTTTGAAAACCACGAAACACTACAAGAAGTGTTCATAAAAATTTTTAAAAATTATCTAAAGGATCAGCAGATCATAGACAATCAGTAAACATCCACATCTGCACGCTTTAAAACAATATTAATATTACAAATAAAGGATGAGTACAGAATGATCAAATTTACCCCATAACAGATTAACAGATCCTGTGGCTAAAATAGTACAGAAATCCAGCAGATCTAAGGACAGCTGATTTACAGAACCAAGTGGACGTGCTAATCTTGCCCTGACTGGCTTGGCAGCCTCATCCCACGAGCAGAACCCTCTCTAAATGCCCTGAGAAGACCAAAATTACCCCCAAAAGGTATTTATACAGACCTCTTTGGATCTAATGAGTTAATCAGTTTACCAGGAATTTATTTATTATCAATCAGACACCGTGTCATTGTTAATCAAGTGCTTATATGAAGATAAGCAAGTGATTCATGACTTAGTCTGCCGTAGTATTATTTACCTATATTAACCAATCAACCATTGAAGTTTAGTCAAGAAATCTACCCCATCTGCTCTGAAACCCTTCCCATTATTCCAGGATTTTCGTGGTAAATTGCTCAGGGTGAGTGTTACCCTTCCTGTCTAGGCGGTTTGTGCTTTTAAGCCCGGCCACTAGTGGAATAAGTCCTTTCTAAGGCATCCATCTTTATTCAAAGGTTCTTAAACTGCCCAAGGAGGCCCCTTGAAGAGAGGTTGCTAGTCTGTAAAGATCCCCAGTAGTATAATACTGTGGCCCCTCTTTTATATTATATTGAAAACCATCTACTACCAAACCAATTAAACCTTTCAACTGCTCTTATTAAATCATTTATTTGAGCTCCTAAGCGTTTATTATTGGAATAATAATTATTATTATCATTCCAGCATTTTTATCACTCTTTGTAGCTAAAGGACTGCAAGGTTCCTGGTATCAGAGAGCTGAAACACCCTGAAAACCCTCACCAAAGTGAATTTGAACAAGCATTACCCAAGGTTTAACACTCCTAACCCTGCACATACTCCCCAAAGTGAATTAAAAGAATTTTTACCCAATTTCCAATACTCCTCACCCTGCTACACTCTCACCAGAGTGAATTAAAAAAATCCTTGCCCAATTTGGAACACACCTCACCCTGCACACTTTCACTGAAGTGGAGTTCAACAAAGCTCACCCTGCTACACCCTTACCAAAGTAGATTTCAAAACACCTCACCCATTTTTGAACACAACTTACCCTGGTAAGCTCTTACCAGATTGGATTTCTACACTCCCCACCCATCCTGAAAACTCCTCACCTGCTACACTTGGACCAAAGTTGATTTCAACACATCTCAATCATTTTGAACAAACCTGACCCTGCTACCCTCCCACCCAAAGGACATTTCAACACTCCCCACATGATTTGGAAGACTCCTTACACTTCCACACCATCAAAAAAATGCATTTAAATACTCCTAACCCATTTATGAATTCCCAACACTCTTTCCCAACCTCAATCAAATGATATATGCAACTACTGGAAATTGGGATAAAATAATTAGAGTTTCAAAGATATGTTATTGTTTGGAATATTGCATCCAAACATCAGCATGTTTTCAAAACTACAGGAAATCCAGGTCAAAGAATTTTTGTACAACTACAGGGAATTAGGATTCAAAGATTTTTTTAAAAATACAGGAAATCAGAATTAAAGCATGGAAGTTGCACAAAAATGTTAGTGTTTGGATGCATGCATCCAAACAGGAGGATTTTGGTGCAACTTGTATCAAATCATGGAAGTTGCTCAAAAATGTTAGTGTTCAGATGCATGCATCCAAACAGGAGGGTTTTGGTGCAACCTGGATTAAAGCATGGAAGTTGCACAAAAATGTTAGTGTTTGGATGCATGCATACAAGCAGGAGGATTTTGGTGCAATGTGGATTAAAGCATGGAAGTTTTACAAAACTGTTTTTTGTTTTTGGATGCATGCATCCAAGCAGGAGGATTTTGGTGAAACTTGGAATAAAGCATGGAAGTTGTGCTGGAAGTTTCTCTTTCTTTTTTTCAATACTACTTCTGTTTTCTCTCCCTCCTCTTCCCTACTCATTCATATCATCATATCCTTCAAATGATCCTTCCATCTCTCCTCTTTACATTTCAAAACAAAATTCTCTACATTGCTCTCTCCAAATTCAAAACTCCAATCTTCTTGATCAGCTCACAACTGAAGATCCTCTGGAATGGAATATTCTCCGTCTTGATCTGTCAAACATTCTTGGTAACTCAACAGTGGACCTCCCTCTTTTCCCTGACAATCAAGGTGTTGGTTTTTCAATTGGATCTCCCCTTTTTATTTTTTATTTTTTATTCTTTGTATACCTGCCTCAAATCTTTTCCTCCTGATCTTTCACCCCAGTAACTAGTCCCATTACTCAAAGATGGTGGTAACATACTCTTGGCAGGCTCTTTGAATATTTTGGAATACTGGAAAGATTTTTCACAAGAGTTTTATCTAGACTTTGATGATTGATCAACATCCATCATTGATAAATTCCATCATCTCTATAAGTATCAATTTACAATCTATTCATCCCTTGAACCTAACCCATTGATTGAAGACCAGATTTTCATCCCTCCTTCCATCAGATACACCAAGCTACCAGTTCTATTCAGCAGAATTGGTCATGCTGTTGGTAAAAACCCACTACTCATGAGCATATTTAGAGCTAGTCCTCTTGCCTACATTGCTGAACCAAACAGTAAGGAGGTTGATCCAAATTGATTCATTATTGGTTATGAAATTGGATTGATCAGTGCTTTTCAAACAAAAAAAAAAACAGAATTTTCTTTATTGGGAGCCTTGACTTCTTTTTTGATGAATTCAATAATACCTAATTCACTATTCCCAATGGTACAAATTTAGCACCCCCCTTTCTCTCCCTCAAATGTCCCTTATCAAGCCTTAGTTCAACAATACATGTTGAAATTCATGCATTGAATCTCTTACATTATTTGCTTTCTCCCTATAGATCACCCACTGGAAACCAAAAAGTGGCCAATCATATATCAAAGTGGGTATTTCAGATTGATCAATTATGGCGCAAAAATCTGCAGTTTTCAATCCCCATCTTGATTATTTCATCAATCCTCATTGGAATCCTGGAGTTGTTTTTTGATGAAAATCACCAATGATGATATGAGATCAATTTGGTTTAGAAACTCTCAGCTTGCTCCTCCAGTTCATCCTCCACCTATTCCCATCTGCCACATTGATCACAACCTTTTTTTTTCTTGCAATTGTTCCGCAATCTCATTGTCAATCACAACATTATTGCAACCTCCCATCATCTCATCTCCAACTTTCTGGAGCTTGCTCTCCCAATATGCTCCCCACCTTTCTTGCTTCTCAATTCACCACTCACCTCCTGTGGGGAGGATGATGGCTTGATGGATCCAACGCATAGAGCTGATGTAGCAAAAATTGAAGGAAACATTTGTCATTGGCTCTGAGGACAAATCCTAAGAAAAAAAATGCATCAACAAATTCATTGCACACCATCCAGCACCACAGAGGCTAGTATAAACAGACGGTTCAGCTCACCCATCCAAAGGTCTGAAGGCAGCAAAAAAAATGGCATATGGCTCCCACCACCGTGCTCCCCACTTGTGAGCAACTCATCTAGCCTCAAATTTTGAATATGAACTCGCGGGGATTGACCTGGGAGTGGAACTTGGGTAGCACCTAATCAAACTTGGCCTTGCTTCTGAAATCACCATCCTATCTTACAGCCAGGCTTCTCTGCGCCAACTCCATTTCCCCTTTGCCCCATTTGCAGGGAAGTACCTCCTCATCCATCTCACCTTCATCATGCACCAAACCCAGCCTGACATACCTATCTCCTTTTTGTGGTGGACGGGCCACATGGGAATCCCAGGCAACAAGAAGGCGGACAAGCTGGATGACACGGTGGCCCCACAGCCTGGCTTTGACTTCCCAGTCACCACAAGAGCTCCTAACTTGCTGAAGAAACTCACACCAACCAAACCTAAACTGCTCACGGCTCCCATCATGTATTTCCCCCTACCAGCTATCATCCACCAACTCCACTCAACCCATGTGAAACTCAACCACTACCTCTTTAGATTCAAACAACTACCATATCCCATATGTTACCATTGCAATGCAGAGGAATCCATGGCTCATTACCTCACCAGCTGCAAATAGTACTGAGTAGATAGAATCAAACTTTGGCAACAGCTGAAAGCTCTCCAACTACAAGCCATAGTACTCAACAAGGTATATCTCTTACACCAACCAAAGGCTCTTTCCCCACTAGCTACTGGTTTGGCATGCTGTAAGGCGGCATAGACCATCTCCCTCTGAATCCCAACACCACCTAATTTGAATAGGACCCAACCTACTGGAGCTCCAGGGGTGGTAGATACAAACCTGGTCCTTCCTCAAGTCCAAGGTTCCCCCGGCCCCTCATCACCAGCCAGCTTGGGGTACCTTTTGTCCTCCTTCCTTCTCCTCCTCCTTCTTCTCACCAGCCAAGACTAAGACTAAGACGCTAAAATGTTAACTGATCAAATCCCATTTGATCAGAGCCTCTTCACTGTCACAAAATCCAATCATCAGGCCTCAACCTTGACTTATTGATTCACCATGAGAATCATCAACTCCATTGATATCATCAAACATGCCGGACCTTGTTTGGATGACCTGATCATCCTCAAACCTGCTCTGACCACCCCATCTATCCATTGAATAGGATCTTCTCATTCCACTTCCAACGCTCACTGCGTACCCCAATTCTCTTCTACCTTACTCTTTTAACCTCCCTGAATTGCATTGATCATTTCCTTGTCTCTAGTCTCATCCTCATCCCTTCTTGGTTGGCATTGCATCCTATGGCCAGGAAATCCCCTTCAACCAACTTTTACGTCCTTCACATCCTTCCTTCCATTCTTCTATATATCCAATCTTTTTTAAGGTAAGAGGCTCTTGGATTTCCCACTGATGAGGATATTAGAATTAGACTGTACTTTAGCAAAGCCAAATAAGGATGAGTAAGGCAAAACCAGTTTATATGAATGAATTCTTGCAATAGTGGAGTGTGAATAGTAAGCCTACAAGGGCTTGAGTGCTTATTAATAGGAGGAAATTTACATCTCAATGGAATACCTCAATAAAGCTACAACCCCAATTTCCAGGAGGGACCCAGCCACCACAGGTCGCTCTTACTTTGAGAGAATCATACTGGATGGTGAAATTGCAAGGTTCTGGAAAAGACCATTTTAAATATACAACTAGAGAGCCCCTCACAGGGGGCCTAAGGCACTTGATGACTAATCAACCATGGCAGAAACTATAGGAAAAAAAGACAAGGTGATCAAATCTGGAGTAAGCCAATAAGAAAGAATCAATAAGTCAATGAAGGACTGGTTGGCTGGACAGATTAGATGACATGTAATAATAAGAGATGACACAGGTTCTTTACTCATAGAACAGCACTTCCAACAATGTTGATCACTCCAAACTTGAGCAAATATCAAGATAAAGAAAATAAAAAAAAAGGAAATTGCAGAATGAGGCAATGAGCAAAGAAACCAAAACCCAACAATATTTTCCCCTCTAAAATAATCTCTCTAACTCCTTGGCTTCCAATCTCCTTCCAAACAGCAGTCTTACTATCCTTGGATCATGTCATCATTTCTGGTCTTCAAGCTGGTTAATTGGTCAATATGATCCCTCTCCCACCCATCCTGTCCTCAAACCATTCCGGCACTAGTCTTCTTTCTAATGTTAATTAATGCCACCCTGGCTTTGTGTAAAGCCTCTGTGTGACAGTTCTCTACCCAACTTTGAGTCTTTACCGCATCTTTCTGAATCTTCAGGATGCTCCATCTTGGATCTCTCCTGGTACTAGTCTTCCTTCTACTCTTAGTTGAAGACACCTGGGCTTTGTGTCAAGCCTTGGTGTGACCAAAACTTTAGTAATCATGCTTGTTCTATGAATCTTATATTTCTGTAAAGGAAATTTTTGAACTAACATATTTGCTGCATTGTTAGTATGTTCCTGATAATGTATAAGTTTATATTTATATCATGGTGCTTGCAAATTCAATTCTGTTGTTCCACCTACTCCATGTTCTCCACCTGCCTTGCTCAAACTCTCCCTTCAGATATGTTTTGCCGGGTGCCCCCACCCCTGGATCTCACAGCTTGTAAAGGCCCCCTTGCAGCCCTCTCATAGTTGAATATGCATAGTGCGCAATGTCAAATCAAACTGCACTTTAAAAAATAGAATATGGTTTGCAAATATGATACCCCATATATTTTATCATTTTAGATTTCACATGATTCATATTCTTTCTGATTAAAATTCCTGATTTGTATTAAATAAGTATGTTTTCCATAAAAACCCTATGAAAAATTTGAGATTAAGTATTTGTTTCTATCCATAAAAGTTTGATGAAGAATAAACCAAAATTGATTTGTAGCTAATTTTTCAGCAACACAACCAGATGTGAAACCCAGGTTTAAGTTTGGAAAAAGGTGGATGAAATTTGTAATATATACTTGTTAATTTTTCAAAAAAGTGATATGGGATAAACTGTGAAATAAATTTTGTTTTATGAATACTGAAATAAATTATAATGAAACTGTCATTGCATTGTGGAAAATATTGACCACTGAAATTTTAGCTGGGATATCAAAATACTCAATCTTGAATTGTGAATTTTAATTTCAAGGGTAATTTCAATTGAGTACCAGTTGAATCAACATGAACATCCAAGTGAATTCAGGTTTTTGTATTGGGGAAGTTAAAGTGACATTCATTTTCCACCATGGTGAATAAAATGTGAATCATATTTTCTCTTTGATGTAAACTGAGGTTAACTCAAGAATATCCATTGTTGAATACAATTTTCTTCCAAAGGGACTCAATGGGCCAGGAAATGTGACTGGATGGTGAAATGAAGTCACTGGCCAGCCAGAGACTCCAATTTGGCCCTGGCGTTTGTTGTATATGCTCTTTAATGCTCATTATCAACGCACTGGAATGTTGGTGTCTGTAGTATAGCAGACCCTCCCAAAAATTGAACCTTCCTGCTTTATATTTTTTGAGTAATGAGGCTGGTAAACTATTTATCAGTGCTGCTTCTGGGCATTCACATTCCATAATGGTAATCAGCAGCTTGAGTTCAGAGGAATAGTTCACATAGATAGATTCCCATAATTGGAGAATCTGATTTAAAAAGATTAATGCTTAAGATAGGAATGATATCCTGATTCTCAGGGATATATGCTGGATTGATAGGGTCATTAGGCAAAGCATTTCTACTTATAGTTTCAGCATTCTTGTGATTAGTTCCAGCTTTATGCGCTATAGTCATCTGGCCTCTATACCATTGTATAGCAATTTGCCACCTTAGCATATGTATACTAGGATTCTTCATGTTCATGAGAGTTCTTACAGCATTAAAATCCATAATTAATTGGAAAGTGGTGCCTTCTAAGTAATAGTGCAACTGCCCTAGAGACCATACTAGAGTCAAGCATTCCATCTGACTGCTCCATATCTTTTCTCAGTGTCTTTGATCTGTCTAGATATAAAAGGTACTGGTTTCTCCACTGGTTGGTATTCTTCTATTCTTTCTTTGCATAATGCAGCTCCTAAACTTTCCATAGAAGCATAAATTTACAGCTCAAAGGGTTTAGAGTAGTCTGGTTGGATTAGTAGAGGAGTGTTTGTCATAGCTATCTTCAATTCTTCATAGTTTTTCAACCTCTCATGCGTCATTTAAAAGAGAGTGTTATTGTTGCATATTTCATACAGAATTTTAGTTAGCAGAGCAAAATTTGGAATGTATTGTCTGTAGGAACTGAAAAAACTAATAAATGATAGCAACTCTGTTTTATTCTGAGGCATGGGTCTGTTCATTAAAGCAGCTATCTTTTTCTGGTCAGCAGCTAGAGTTAGACCAGAGACTATATGCCCTAGAGCTTTCAGTTCTGCATATCCAAAGTTGCATTTCTTCATGGAGACTTTCAATCTTTCTTTGGAAATGATTTGGAGGACTCATCTTATTTGATTTGAATGAGTATCCCAATCATCAGAATCTATGATGAAATCATCTATATAAACCATCATCCATCCTTCCCTGATGTAAGTACCTAGAACTGTATCCATTGTTCTCTGGAAGTGTGATGGGGAATTATTTATACCAAAGGTAATCCTGAGGTATTTATATATTCCCATATGGAATATTATTCTCATAAACTTTCTACTTTCAGGGCTTATGGGTATCTTACGGAACCCTTTAAGCATATCCATAGTAGTGATGTATTTAGATTTAGAAAGTTTATGCAGAGCATGATCAATCTGGGTGATGGGATAGTAGTCTGCTTGAGTATAGTTATTCAAAATTATGATGTCTCCTACCATTCTTGACTTATCATTATTCCAAGCTATGATTACAGGGGTAGTCACATCTATCTGTTCATTATTCCCAACCTTCCTCAATACTTGTAGGTTTATAAGTTCTTGGATGTTGTCACGACTGCCCCTGGCGTGCAAGGGGCTGAGCGCACAGGGACTACTACTCATAGAACTCAAGGATGTTTGATTGGATTTCAATGAAGGAGATGAAAGGGGGAGTACAAGTGATGAGAGGAGGAAGGATGAGAAGACCAGTCCAGGAGGTTGTTGAAGAGAGAGTTGTTGAATCCTATAAGAGTAACACCAGGAAGGGGCAAGGTTATATGAGTTAAGCAGGCTGGGTGAAGGTTGTCTTGTGCTGAGATGACACCTACTGGCAGATGGACTAACAAGTAAGAAGTAGTATAATAATTCCTTGGGGGGAATTAGTCCAGGAGGGAAGGAGAGGCCAGTATATGTGAGAGCTGAGAAGGAGGCCTTGAGGGATGAGTAGCTGGTGTTGCAGGTTGGAGTTCCCATGGTATTACATGTTGACTGATGGGACTGGAGGCTGCAGTTGACTAATTGGGTGATGGGCCTATCCAGGAAGGTTTGACATGTACTGATCTGGAGTCCTGGGAGTATGGGTTGAACAGACAGTGGAGAGTATGTACTATGTATATACTAAGTGTAGTATGTACTAAATCATATACCAATTGGGGTGAGGAGTGATGAAGGTTGTGCCAAGCCATGGAGAAAGGGAGAGGTCCTGAGAAGGTTGGCTGAATAAAATGACAGGTGAGGTGTACATGGACATAGAGCTTATACCATACAGGGAGAGGGTGAAGCTGGTTGAAGAGGATGGAGACTGCAAGAGATGTAGAGGTATTACTATCCGGTGGAAGGTACAGGAGTAGTGAAGTTGGGTTTGATATGAGGGTGAGTTGATGAAGAGGTTGGATTGGTTTAGTTGAAGGAGTGTCAGAACTACGGTTATGACAGATGTGTTCCTCAAGAGCTATTCTAGATTTAGGACTAAAGGAATAAGCTGGTCTTCTTAGGTTAGGAGGATAATGAGGCTTCATAGTCAAGTTCAATACCATGTCATGTCCTTTTATATCACCAATGGGATTATCTCTAGTACAGAAAGCATTTTGATTCTCAAAACAGACTGTCAACATATCTTTCTTCTGTTCCTTATTAATTTTCTCATCTAGAGCAGCTTGAGAGAAGTATTCTTGGTTGAATTCTTCTAATTGATTTTGATAATTAGAACAGGGGAAGTTAGTTTGGATAGTACATATCTTAAACTTCTTGTCCCAGTTACCACCCACAGTCAAATACCTTCATTTACTTTGGAACACATCTGTGCAATATAGACATGAAGCATCATTTCCTATTATCAGGTAGTCACATAATACGTTGAGCAATACCACAAATTCCACTTGAATTCTCAAAGATTGTTCAGTATTGGAAAGTATTATAGGAGGAATCCATACTCCAATAGCATTCAAAGTGGAGTTGCAAGAGCTAAAATTAGCTTTTGGGATGGGCAGAA
>CM062631.1:38909854-38962354 GCA_025617555.3 Puccinia polysora | reverse complement strand
GTCAAACAGGTTTGGTGAAGTGATTTACTGATGGCCAGTGCAAATTAAGACAAAACCATTTGATATATCCCAATATGATAGTCAAAGCGCCTTGATCAGCTATTGGGAAGAATTTATATGAGAAAGCTGAACAAGAAGTCGACGCTTGTTGCTGAAGTTATCTTGCAATGTTGAACTTGCTTCTTGACTTTGTGAGATTTGTTCAAGGCGGTTGTGTTGTTGTTGATTCAGAGGATTGGGTTGGTGATTTTTGTGGATTGTGTTGAATTGATTGACTTGATTAGTGGGTTTGATCCTTGAGCATTGCTGATGTTGCAATACCGGTTTGTAAATAGGCAGTCTTTCTGAATGCAGCTGAGTATGGAGCGTTTGCAGTCTGGATACACGCGCCTGATAGAGTGCAGAGCTACCAGACTGCTGGGAGTTGGAGAATGGAACACAATAAAACAGAAAAATGATAGGAGGAAAGACAAAGAAAGAGTAATAAGACTTTGAGAGCAACAATTAAAACAACAACTTGACACAGAATATTGTAACATGCCCCCACAACTTTGAGGTCAGTGAGTTAGAGAACTGAATTTATTAACCAGTCTGACGTTTGAGGTCTTGTTGGCTGCTTTGGTGAGGGCATCAGCACTCATGGAGAGAGATGGAATCAATTTCAGCTCAATGAGTCCTAGTTTGAAGTCTTTGCGCAGGCTTTTTGTCTTGATGTTGATGCGTTTTTCCTTTGAACAGGAACCAAATTTTTTATTTTTGTCATTGAGTCCTTTATTATTGATCAGATTGAGAGGAGATTTGAATTGAAGACGGTAGATCTCCTCCATGATTTTCTGAAGCCATCGCGCCTCAAGATGACAGCTAGAGAGAGAGAGAAACATTTGGAATCCATTGATGAGTGAGTAATACACTGTTGCTGTTTGCTGGTCCAGTACAGTCAACTTCCTTTGAAGGAACAGATAAATCTGCTCTGGGAGACCCGATTCTTGGGATCATCACCCCATGGAGCATCACTAAAGCAGACTAACTTGTTGGTGATTGATTGCAGACCTATTGTGAGAGTGAGATTTTTTGTGCCTGATAGGTAGCACCAGAAATGTTGGACCTCTTGCCAATGACTCAGCCCCTTATTTTGGAATTTCTTTCCAAACTCGATAAAGAGAAACTAATTTCTGGAAAGGCCAGACAGGCAATGAAGTTCAATCTGCCTATTGGAGAGCAATAACTAACATTCAGGGCTAGAAACTTGCTGTGATCTTTGTCATCAGCGGTCTTGAGATGAAGTCTGGGGATGAGTGGAGTAGAGACTGGCTTGAAGTCACTTAAGTTCAGATCCTCAAGGCCTTTTTCAACATGTAGAGGTAAGGAAAGGTGAATTAAGCCATCCTTTTGTACTACCTTCATTCCAAGAAGTGTATTAGGCGGATGAGCTGGGGAATTTATAGAATAAAGCCAAAAATCACTCTCTCATCACTTATAAGTATTTCATTACCTTGGCACGGTTTCTGGATGTAAATATAACTGAGTCTCTCTGTATCAATATCCTCAAAAGAGCTCTATATTTATAGCTTTTTGAGTCCCAATTCTGTACTTCTGAGGGATACAGGGGCTCAAAGGGACGGTTCCTAAGGCTAGCAGGGTAACCAGTGGTAGCCTGTTAGGTTTTATGGTTCTGTAGCACAGGTTACATCTAATTCCACACGGTATGGGAATTATTCTATGAAAGAACAGTACTCTTATTTTTCCAGAGTTTTGATTGAAAGAGTTGATAAACCAAAAAATGTTTTGCATCATCAGAAAAAGAACATTAAACAGAAGCAGATAGAACAAAACAAGAATCATACCCAAGGAGTATAAATGACAAATAAAATTACTCCTATAAAACACTAGTGAACCAACACACGCCTCGGACTGATGCAATTGAGAGTTGAGACAATTAGATCAAGAGTGAGAATTGAGAAGAAAAAAAAATGAAGGAAAGAAAGAGATCGCACCGAATTAATATATGATCTTTTCAATGACCTGACTTCTTCTCTTGCTTCTTGATTTTGTTCAGTGGTAACATCAGGAAGGAAAAAAAATAAAAGAGAGAGTCGGTCATTCCAAGAAGTCTATTAGGCGTATGAGCTGGGGAATTTATGAACCTACACAGGAACTCCTTCTCAAATGTTTTAATGATACCAGTGACAAAAAAGTCATCTACATGAAAGAAAACAAAATTTATGTTTTCATCCCCCACAAAGAGACATGGATCACATTCCGATTCTTTGAAGACCTGATTTTTGATCCATTCACTCAACATGCTGTACCAATTCCTTGGGGCTTGTTTGAGTCCCTATGACAACTTCTTGAGCCTTAGGTATTTTGACTTTCTATTGCAGCCCTAGGGAGTCTTGATGAAAACTTGCTCATTGAGTTCTGAATGAAGAAAGGCTCCTTTGACATCTATTTAAATAATGCCAAGTTTTTTGTTGGCTGCGTAAGTTAGAAGCCCTCTCAAGTAGGCAACCTTGCCCATTGGAGCATATTTTTTGAGATAGTCAAGAACGTATTTTTGATTGAAGCCCTGCACACAGATTCTGGTTTTGAGAGTTGGGGCTTTGCCATGCGCGTTGTTCTTGATTTTGAATACAGGTACAGTGTTAATTGAATTGGTTACAGTTCTTTCATCTGCTTCTTCCCAAACATCCTGGTCTTCTATTGTAGTGAATTCTTTCAAAGCCAATTCTCTCCATTCAGGAATATTCATTGCGTCTTCAAGAGATTTAGGAATTTTTTCCGCAAAAAAGCCATATCAATCTAGCTTTGAGAGTGTTTGCCTGTTTCTCAAATTTGGTTGCAAGGTATTTTCCAAGGCTGAGTTGCTATCTGAGTCAGAGTCTGATTTTTCTTTCACAGCTGGGGTGAGATTGCTTTGCAGTGAAGCTGAAGTGTTGGTTGCATGTTCAGTTGAGTTTCCAGGTTCACTGGTAGTCTTAGCACTTGATTCAGCGGTGAACACTTTGAGGTCTTTGGTACTGATCAAAGCTACTTTGATTGGTTCTTGATTATTGAAGATGACATGTTTGGTTTTGAGGATTTTTCCGGTGGATGTCATTATCTTACAGGATAGAAGAGCAGGGTTGAACCCAAAAAGAACACCAGGTGCACCTTTTTTGTCAAGTTTGGACTTGATGTCAGTGGGATTGAGATGGTAGGTCACTCCAGTTCCAATTGGTTTGACGTAGCTGGCCAGGAGGTTGTTGCCATGCATCATTCTCAACGGAGATTCTTTGCCCTTTTGCTTTGGTATTTGATTAAGCATGAGACTTGAACTCTGTACAATTCCATGCCAGAAAAACTTTGGTAGATTGGAATCTGAAATGATTGCCCTGGCCAATTTGATGATGTTCCTGCTTGCCCGTTTGACACTTCCATTATGCTGAGAGTGGTACGGCTTGCTCACAATTTGATTTATCTTCCAAGCCCTGTAGAAACTTTGAAGGTTGGTGTTGACAAATTCCCCACCTTCATCTGAGCAGACTTCAGTGGGGTAGGACTTGTTCTTTCTATATTGGTTTTCAATGACATGCATGATTGTTTTTTCCATGTTTCTCTTGGATTGTAGAGGAAAGAAGGCTATTTATCCAGAGTGAGAATTTCTTGATTTAATTAGAATGTATCAAAATCCCCTTTTGCAGTTGGATTTATTGGCCCCATCAGATCTAAATGGATTCTTTCAAAGCACCATTTTTCTGGCTTTTTTTGACCGGTGAAAGGTTTCCAAGTTATTTTAGCCTTGTTGCAGTTGAGAAACTCAAAGCTTTGCTTTTGGCCTGCCAGAATTGTTAGATTTAGGTATTGTTCCATCCTATTGATGCTAGCGTGTCCCAGATACATATGAATTTGCAAAAGTTCCAAGATTGAGTAGTAGGAATCCTTTGTCCCTGTCAACATGTCAATCACAAATAGGCTGTTAACAATTTTACCTGAGAGTAGGGTCCTTCCCTGCAACAAGAGGTTGAAGACGCTGGGTCTTTGGTTGGAGTTGACACTCAGATGAGCACCTTGATTCATGAGAGCGCCGAGTGATATGAGATTCACAGTGGACTCTGGCACAAAGACTGAATTGGAGAGAGTCAGATTTGCATCTTTGGTTGAAAAAGCAACCTTGCCGGTGTAAAACTCCAAAAGGTGCTAGGCCATGGCAGTTCTGTGGAGGGGAAAGGTGCTTTTTAGGATGCCCTCCTGATTTTTACAAAAATATTTAAAAGTAACCAAGATCAAGGTCCAGAACCTGGTAAATGAGGAATCAAGAAGTTGAGGATAAAAATGAAAATAGTTTGGTAGCAATAGAACAGCACTATCTGAGACAAGATTATGCAGGGAAAAACTTGAACAAAAGAAGTTAAAGTCTGTTTAGAGTTCAAAGAACAAAAGCTGTTGTATGTAAACAACGCCCACAAGCTAATAACTCTGGTCGTCAGCAGAAGATTGGGGATGATCAACTCAAACCCAAGCAACCTCCAGGTTCTCAATGAACCTGCCCAACTCTCCACAATCAAGCGCTTGAAGGGTACTAGATAACTGAGGGTGGCTGTACAAGACAAAGCACAATGTTTAAGAAGCTCTAAAGCAAACAGTAACTGATTTGAAGCAAGGATAACCTCAACACTTCTCAAGGGACTCAAGAGTAGGCTGTCAGAATGCAACTCCAAAGAAAATAAAGGGAGGTATAACACTCCAGGTCTTAAGCTTAATAAGACTTCTTCAATAAATTGTGATTGGCTCCAGAAAGGTGATCAGGGATCAGGACCAGTATGGTCAGAGAAAGGGATCAAGGAGTGGTATAAAACACTCAAAAATTCCAACAGACAGAATTTTTCTTCAACCAGCAAGGCTATTGGTTGGTGATAAGGATCAGGCCACAGAGGGGCAAAGACTAAGGGTCAAAAATGGATCAGGGGGCAATCAAAGATATACCCAGGATAAGGATCAGGATCAAATTTCACGATGATGGGGGGACACAGGCACACACTCCCATGGATGACTCTATTATCTGATGATGATATGATATCCGATCCCCTCCTGAAAAAGCAGGGGAGAGCCCCTCCTTTTATAGACCAGAGGCCTGTAGACTATTTACAAGAGAGATTCACAAATAGAGTGGATTTTTTTTTTTTTTTTTTTTTTTAAGGATCAAGATCATGAGAAAACAAAAGAAAAAAAAAAGAAACAAACAAGCACCCGGAGAAAAAAAATCTGAAGAGGGACGCCCGCGGGCATCCTGATGGGCCCGGGCGACTGCTGAGGCCGCAGATGACCGCCGGCAGGTGTCCAATGGGCATGGGCAACTGCCGAGGCCGCGGATGACCGCTGGCAGGTTTCCGATGGGCACTAGCAGCAGAAGAGACCTGCGGATGACCACCAACAAGTGTCTGAGGGGTAACGTAAGAGTGAGGAGGTTGGGATGATGGATTGTTAGTGGAAGGATCAACATCCAATCAAGATGGGACGAGATTGGATTCAAAGGTGGTTTGACGATAGGGATTAGGATGGGTTCTCGGAGTAGAGATTGGATGATGGATTTTGTTGAGGTCTAATGGGACGTTAGCTTGTCTATTGAATTAGACCTGAGGAAGGGAACGGATTTGGTATCGGGGGAACGAAGGCCGTGGTTGATTGCTTTGTGGGACTGCTCGTCGGATGATGGCATACGTCTTGGATTGTTCCCGACGGAGGCTGATAAGAGTTTGACACCGTAGGACCAAGGAGAGATCAAGCCCAAGGTTGAGAAGAAAATGAGGTAAGATAACAATTGACCTAATTGCTTATCCTTAGAATCATCATCACCCCAACTGAGACCGTGAGGATCCTGGAAGGTGGTGATCAAGCTGGTAATGAGGGCGATGGGTAAAGAGTTAGAGTTCATGAAGATTGAGAAGCTGAGGCAAAAGTTACGCTAGAGTGAGGCACCAAGCGACGAGAAGGGAGGTGAGGGAGATGATGAAGAAGCTTAGAGGGGACAATCCATAGATCGATCAATTTTTCCAAGGTGAGACTGAAGGCAACGTTGCTGAACATGAGAGCAGGGGTGAAGAAGGAGACATTAATCTTGTTGAGGGTGGACTTGGATCTTGAGTTGATGATACCCTTCAAGCTGAGAATATAACCGGCCAAGCAGAGTAGGAAAACCTCCAAGATACTTGAGCTGACCGAGGAGATGATGATAGGAATTGATTGGGTGGATTGGTGGAGGGGTTTGGATGGTGAACTTGAATCCATGGTGATGGAGAGTGTAGTGATGATGGATGGGGATGATGAACTTGAGGAAGAAGGTTTTGAGGGATTAGTTGAAGATGAGTGAGGAAACTCTTATCAAGAGTAGGTGTAGGGTGTTCTGGATGGTTGAAGAAGGAGAAGAAAAACTTGTCGATAGGCAATCTCATCTTTCAATCCAACTGACGGATCAGGAAACTGATGGATGCCATCAAATCCATCCTCCATCCCCATTTCTTACTAACTGATCTCCACTCAGTCTCCATCTCTCATCAGTTGGGTCGAGGTGGTGGTTGTGATGATGATATGGGTACTTGGGGACCAAAGTATACTCAGATCATCATTGATTGAGGATGATCCAAGAACGATCTAGTCTCTGGATCAATGGAAGGTGTGAGATCGGAATGATCTAAGGCGGAGAACAGGAGTTGACGTCACTCAAAGTCTTCAGACGTGAATTGATCCATGTCCTTCTTAGCGATCGAGGTTGAGTGAGGTTGAGAGTAAACAATTAAGATCCTCTTGAGGATAGTAAGAGGAGTCCAGGTGAAGATGGGACCATAACTCTTGAGATGGATTCAAAGGGTGATTTGGAGGATTGGATGAAAGAATATCTTGGAGGGACAACTGATGATGATCAAATTGGAAGTCCAGCCAGAGCTTTTCAGCTTTGATGATGTCAGCTGAGGTTTGGATAACTGGGAGATAGTCATTCTCAAGAGTTGAAATGGCCAGGGTGTCCAGGATGGGGCACCACACCGGTTCCCTCAATCAGGATGCCTGCATCCTTCTTCCCCATTTGAATTTGTTCTGACCTGTTGCTTTTGACAAGAGAGATGAACAAGTCTGGGTCAGTAATCATGTGAATGGAGCATCCAGAGTCAAGAATAAAACACTGCAAGTCATTTCCATTTACCAAGCTTCTTCCGCAGAAAAAGGAGTAGAAGTGAGCCTCATTGCTGGCTTTTCATTTTCCCTGCTTCCTGCGATTATTAGAATTTGTAGGTTTTAATTTGCGGAACTCAAACCAGCAAGAGCTGGTCTGGTGCAAAGTGACTGCCGGGTTGTGCTTTCCCTTTTTGCATCTTGGCCCCCTGTATAGGGCTATATTGTTGGGTTTGACGTTCTTGGCTTGGGCTATTGCTTTGTTCTTGTGTTGGAAAAGATGGTTGATTACGGTGTCTATCTTCATTCCAGATGTAGAGTCCATTAGCTGGGACTTCATGGCTTGCATGGTTGCTGGGAACTTGAAGAGGACTAGGTACACTACAATGTCCGTTGGAAGATCAATCCCAACTTCCAAATTCTTCTTCAGATACACTTTGACCAACATGACAAATGCCTCAATGTTGGCCTCAATGGATAAGTGAAGGAAGCCGTTGAACAATCTTGCTCAATTTTCTGACTGTGAAGAGGCAAAATGAGCCTGAGTTGACATCCATATAAGCTTGGAATTGTCCTTGTTTTCATTTTCAATGACATTGTTGTAGGTGTTTGAATCTAGTTTGGTGATGAGATGTGCAAAGAATTGCTGATTCTTTTCCTTGTATAGTTGTCTTAGCCTGTCAGGGTTGTCCATTACATCAAAGATTCCATGTAATTTGAAAAGTTTCTCAAACTTCTTCAGCCACATGCTGCAGTTGTTGGCTGGTAGTAGCGGCATTGATTCAATTAGGGATTTAATGTTGAGTGACTTGAAGCTTGCTTCCCCCCCTGGTCCTGGCAATGCTGAGGGCCCCAGTTTCTGCATGTTGATTGGCTCAAGCTTTTAACCTTGACAAAATTTGGATTGGTCACCAAGACCAAGCTGAATTGTATTTCAAGAAATCACAAGAATGAGCAACAGTTGAATTGATTCAAAAAGTAAATGAAAGGAAATAACCAACAAGGTTGCACTGGCAGTAAACAATGAGTCTTTAAATCTGATGATGAGATGAGAGAAACAAAGATTCTTTCAGACTGTGAGACAAGAGACAATCAGTGATAAGTCTTTAATGGTTGAACATGCTTGGTGAGGTGATTTACTGATGGCCAGTGCAAATTACGACGACGCCAGTTGAGATATCCCAATATGATAGTTGAAACACCTTGATCAGCTATTGGGAAGAATTTATATGAGCAAGTTGAAAAAGAAGGTAAAGCTTGTTGCTCAAGTTATCTTACAATTTTGAACTGGCTGCTTGACTTTGTGAGATTTGTTCAAGGCAGTTGTGTTGTTGTGGATTCAAAGGATTTGGTTGATGAGTCTTGGGGATTTTGTCAAGTTGATTGACTTGAGTAGTGTGTTTGATCCTTGACCATTGCTGATGTTGCAATACCTGTTTGTAAATAGGCAGTCTTGCTGAACGCAGCTGAGTATGGAGCGTTTGAAGTCTGGATGTGCGCGCCTGATAGAGTGCAGAGAAACCAGACTGCTGGGAGTTAGAGAATGGAACACAATCAAACAGGAAAATTATAGGAGGAAAGAAAAAGAAAGAGTAATAAGACTTTGAGAGCAACAATGAAAACAACAACTTGACAGAGAATATTCTAACATAACTCTTACCACTCATAGGTTTAGCTGTTAGTGGTTTAACATCAGTGACATGTCTAGGATTTATGGAAGGGTTCCATGCTTGGGGAAAACTGGAGTCACCATGGATTTTATTAATTTCTATAGAAGTGCCTATATCTCCTTCTATTACATTGATAGGGTTAGTCAGGATCAATTCACATTCAGACAGTGATCCTTCAGTATAAGCTGCTTCTTCATAGTTCTGTTTCCCTTCAATCTTAGGTTCTCTTTCCATTCCTGCTATCTTTTTCTTTGGTAATGGGCAGTCTTGTTGCATATGCCCTGTTTTGTTACGGTTCAGGTATTCTTTCTTTATCCTTGTTCTAATTATATTTCTTATTTTCAGGGATATTTATCAGAGAAGGTTTTTCCCTGGTTTTGTTTGTATTGAAGCTATCTTTGGGTCTAGAAGGAGCCTTCTTTTCTAACCAATTCATATCTATTACTTCTTCCAAAACATTGATTCAAGTTGGTAAGTCAGCATCAATATTCATTCTGCATCTCACACTATGGTTAAGGTTTCCAAGGCACAGGTTGAGAAGTATTTCATTAATTTCCTCTTTATCAGCATCTGGATAGAAGAAGTCTTGTCTCCTCTTTTGTTCTAAGCACCATTTGTGAGGCTTATCCTTGGAGGGGTGAAATGAGGAATTTTTGAAACTTTTCAACATTTTCCTTTTCCACATCCTAGAACCCAATTGTTCTTTAATTAAGAGTTTCCAAGAATTCCCTGGTAAGGATCCCACTTCTTCTCTTTTACTAATACACCAATCTAATGCTACTGCTTTCAAATATTCTAGGAAGCCTGACTATGGCTATGGCTTCTGGAAGGTCATAGGAATTTATGGTATAGTCAATAAATTTTATGAAATTTATATGGTTATATTTTCCTTCACCGGAAGACTCAGGCCGTTCAGAGATTGGGGGGAAAGGTTTGAGGGCTTTTTCCATTTAAGGAGTAGGACTAGGCCCAAAAGTTTTACTCCTATGCATTTGTATTAGGGGTGGTGCATAAGGGGTAGTTGTTTGTCTGGGAGTTTTTGGTTTCTCTGTGGTACTCCCCAAGGGGTTGGTCAGACAGACTTTCAAGTCTCTGAGATCATTCTTGATTGGATTAAGTTGCATTTCCACTTTATTATTAAGTAGATCTAATTTCTTACTAAGGGGCAGAATGGAGTTGTTAGTAGTATTCATTAATTTTTCTTTAAAAGGCTGAAAAGACATAATAAAATATTCATGGATACCTGATAACATATTCTTAATGGTTTGAGTCTGACTGTTTTTACCTTGGTTTAATGTTTCCAGTAATTTCTCTGTATGTTCCTTAATATCTTCCATCCCTACAGCTTTTGATTATTTACTCATTAATTTGGCCACTACTGAGGTCAACTTATCCAATTGGGTGTGAACACCATCCAAATTTGCACTAACAATTTTGAAATTATGAAGCATATCATTAGAAAAGGAAGCAATTACATCAGAGGTTGGTTTAGACAAGAAACTATTTTCAGAATTAGAAGCTAATTGTGGTACACTTTTTTCCACTTTTGAGCTAAGGATATTATCTGATCCCAATCCTTCTTTCCCTTTGGCTTTGGATGGGAAGAAGATCTCTTTTTTCCTGATTATCTGCCTTTCAGTTGGGCTAATTGATCCCATTGATTCCACTTTTCTACATAGGATTCTACCTCTTTCCTTGGAATCATTTTCTGAAGAGCTATCTGGGTAGCTTTTTCTTGTTATATTATCTTTTTCATAGATGCTTTGTCCCCCTTGACTTGGGATTCTTTGAATTCTTCCCAATATTTCACTTTCTCTTTGAATAAGTCTTTGATCCTGGATTCCTTGGCCAGATTCTGCTGGGGTGGCTTCAGGGAACCTCCTTGTGATGGAGGGGGGCTTGATTCTACTAACTTCTCTGGCTCTGGGTTGGGGGAGGGTAAAAGTACTTGGGCTGTTAATTTTGCAACAACATTTGATTCACGGGTTCCAGTCCCCTCATGGTTTTCATTATTGGTTGCCTCACGGTTAGTGGGGGCTCCTGGGAAAGATCCATAGGAGCGAACACTTCCTGGGGCCCTTGTGTTACGTCTATTCATGTTGAATAAAATATTTATAAGTATTTTTCTAAAGAAAAATCCATGATAATAAGTTTATTGAAACTGATTTAAGTTGATATTTAAAGGTATTAAGACTTTATTAGGCTTATACTGGTCCTTAAATGGTAATCCTACGGGGTCTTGTTGTGTTTCCAATGAGGTCTTCTCCAGTCCAGTCAATATTTTCAGGATGTCCAGAAGTATCTGGTACTTCTTCATCCAATAGATCAACTTCAGTGGCGGTGGTTTCAAGGATAGGACGGCTCACTGATAGGATGAGAAAGATATTTTATTGGTTAGTAAAATATATTAATATTATTTTAGTAAAATAATTTGGTAATATAAAGTTTTGGCTTACTTCTATATTTTAAAAATTAATTTATACAGTATTTTTTCTAAGCTTTATGTTGTCTTAATAGAGATTGAAAGTTGATAAACCTCTCAAATTTTTTTTTTTCAAGGAGTTTATCCAATTTTTTATGGACAGAAGAGATATTAAGTTGTTCAGCTTGAGTTAAAGCTTCCCAACCATTTGGTTTATAATTTTTAATTTATTCTTCTCTTCTTATTTTAAAAAGGTTTAAATAATATATTATTAATTCTGCATTGTTTTTTAAATCCACTGCAAAAGAAATTAATGAGAAATCACGTTTGAAAAAGTCATATAAATTATCTTTGATTAATTTTTGTGAAATTTCTGGTCTAAGGTAATAAATATAATATAATGGAATATTTCCCGGCCAGATCCCCAGTTGTCATCCTCCTGGATTCCAAGACCCTTGCTATCCTTTAGCTACAAGAGGTGATAGAATAAATAATAAATATATTATTCAATAAATGCAGCAAAAATCAGTAAAATATTTGGATAAAGCTATTTCAAGTTGGATTGGTTTGGTAATGATTTAATATAATTAATCAATATTAAAAAATTGATTATTAAATAATTTGATAGAGGGGCCACAATAATATTGGGGATTTCTAACACCTTTTCAGGGAATTCACTTTGAAAACACGTATACCTGGTTACTTTGGAACCTTTAATTCCTATTCTTAAAGAAGATATTGCATATATATAAAGTATGTGGTGCAGTTTCAGGGCCTTGTAGCCAAGCTTTCAAGATATAAAAAGGATAATAAGACTCACTGGTATATTATCAAATCCTTTAGGTAACTGTTTTGGATGTGCACTGATGGGTTAAACCTATTACTGGCTTTAAAAAGGTTTTTAAGCAGTTTAAATTGATAAAAAGGGTTAGGAAGGATATTATTAATCAGAATAAAGCCAAAAATCACTCTCTCATCACTTATAAGTATTTCATTACCTTGGCACGGTTTCTGGATGTAAATATAACTGAGTCTCTCTGTATCAATATCCTCAAAAGAGCTCTATATTTATAGCTTTTTGAGTCCCAATTCTGTACTTCTGAGGGATACAGGGGCTCAAAGGGACGGTTCCTAAGGCTAGCAGGGTAACCAGTGGTAGCCTGTTAGGTTTTATGGTTCTGTAGCACAGGTTACATCTAATTCCACACGGTATGGGAATTATTCTATGAAAGAACAGTACTCTTATTTTTCCAGAGTTTTGATTGAAAGAGTTGATAAACCAAAAAATGTTTTGCATCATCAGAAAAAGAACATTAAACAGAAGCAGATAGAACAAAACAAGAATCATACCCAAGGAGTATAAATGACAAATAAAATTACTCCTATAAAACACTAGTGAACCAACACACGCCTCGGACTGATGCAATTGAGAGTTGAGACAATTAGATCAAGAGTGAGAATTGAGAAGAAAAAAAAATGAAGGAAAGAAAGAGATCGCACCGAATTAATATATGATCTTTTCAATGACCTGACTTCTTCTCTTGCTTCTTGATTTTGTTCAGTGGTAACATCAGGAAGGAAAAAAAATAAAAGAGAGAGTCGGCGAGTAGAAGAGACCGTCGGCCAAGGGAAAGATTTTAGCCGCGACTAGAGGACAGCTACTCAGGTAGACTATGCATAGTGCTCTGAAGCATGCGCATGTGACTATGAATAAATAACTATGAATAAATAATCCGCGCGTGTAGAGAGACATAATTAAATGAAAGAAAAGCAATGAGAAGAATAAAAATAAAATAAAGTATAATAAAAGAAAATATAAAAAAAATAAATAAGTAGAGAAAAATAAATAAGATTGCCGTAATCCAACACCCCCCCATAATTCAGTGCAATCCCAAATCAAAACAACTGGACGTGAGTAGCTTCAAACTTTGTTTGTTGGAGGCCTTCGTCAGAGAGTCTGCGACCATGGAGTCCGTGGTGATTAGATTGATCTGAACTTTGTTGGAGGAAAGCTGTTTGCGGAGCCATTTGAGTTTCATATCGATGTACTTTGTCTTGGAGTTCAAACCGAAATGCTTCAATTTATCAACCAGGCCCTTGTTGTCCACCAAGAAATTGGATGGGCCGGTAACTGAGTCCTGCCACAAGTCGGCAATGACAGACTCGATCCACAGAGATTCCTGTTCCCCATCGCTCAGCGCATTTAGCTTGGCCTCCGTGGATGAAAGAGCGATGTTGCATTGTTTTCTGCTCTTCCAGGCGATCGGCGTAGACCTCCAGAAAATGATATAACCCGTCTGCGACCTTTGTGTGTGCGGATCATCGGCCCAAGTCGAGTCAGTGTATATGTGTAAGGGGTCCGTTCCTCGAGGATCTAGCGTAAGGGAAAACTCAAGAGTACCCGCCAGATATTTCCATACATGCATTACCTCCCTCCAGTGCAAAATCCCGGGATTTTGATTAAACTGGGATAAGATTGAGGCCGCGGCCGAGATATCCGGTCGTGTACAACAAGCCAAGTAGTTAAGCACTCCGGTGAATTTTTGATAGTTCACCCCCAGCTTCTGAAACTTGGCTTCTTCATCACGTGAGGCGGGAACCAATTGAATCCCCGGTGTTAAAGGTGTGAGAACCGGCTTCACGTTGGAGAGCTGTAATTCATCAAGGGTTTTCTGAATAAGTTTGGACTGGTTTAAGACGATAGAGTTGCCCTTACGCGTGTATTCCATACCTAAAATGGTTTCGGGTTGATGAGCTGATGAACGCGGAAATTTGAGCAGAAAATCCTTCTCGTACCAGTTGACTTCTCCGGCTACAATCAAATCGTCTACGTGAAAGAAAACATAGAGACAACGAGAGGTTTGGGTGTAAAGGCATGGATCCACATCGGACTGAACAAGACCAATGCTTTCCAGCCAGGCGGTCAGGGTATTATACCAGTTTGAGGGTGCCTGTTGCAAGCCGTACAGAGATTTCCTAAGTTTAATGAATTTCGCAGACCAATGGCTTTCTTTTGGCGTGAGAATGTATAAGTTCTCATCTAATGGAGCAAAGAGGAAAGCAGCCTTGACGTCGAATTGTCGTAATTCAAGATTGAGATCTAACCCAAATAATAGAAGAAGGAGAAGCATGGTGAACTTTCCGGTTGGTGCGTATGTTTCGCCAAAATCAATTCCTGGGGTTTGAAGGTTTCCCATGATGCATAACCGAGATTTGCGCTTTTCAGGAGATAGACTCGTGGCCGGTTTGATCTTGTCTACCCACATAGTCCTAAGGAAACAATCAGGCTCAATCTCCGATTCCACCCACACTTCCTGGGATTCAATCTCATCCAACTCAGCTTTTTGTTCCGCAACCCAGGCACTGCCTTTATTCACAAACAACCCATACAAATATTTCTGAGGTTTGACTGAAGTCGTCCGTAAGCGAAGATTATAGGGGTCGGAAGTAGGTGGAGGTGATGATTCAGCGACCTCAGCTGTTTCCCCCGAAGCAGGATGAGTACAATTGGGAACGCTCTCAATGGAAGATGCCTCGCTGTTGATCAGAGAGTGAGGGATATTCAGGTTTGGATCACTCACCAAATCGACTGGAACGGCACTCGACGTGAATGATTCATCGCACCAGTTCCCCACATCTATGTCGATGTCACTGGAGAGCTTCGTGATATTGGAATCAAAATCGAGGAAGGTGACATGCTTGGTATCTACTATCTTCTGATTGGATGTTAAAATCTTATAAGACAGCAGGTCATTGTCATACCCGACAAGTCTTCCACAAAGACCTTGAGGTTCCAGCTTAGAGAATGAAGGTCTATCCTTGTAAATATACGTGACCGGATTACCTATGGGATGAAAGTAATTGATATTCAGTGATCTTCCTTTGAAGAGTTCATACAGAGATTTTTTTGACTTGTGTGAGGGTATTTGATTAAGTGCGAGTGCGCACAATTTGATAACTAAGTGCCAGAGATTCTTGTTGAGCTGAGAGTCATAAAGAACTGTCCAAAGTGATTCCAGGATGAGTTGATTAAACCGTTCAGCAAGCCCATTCTGTTGTGGTGAGTGGCCATTTGAAAACGTTTGTTTTATATTATTCTTGGTACAGTACTTTGAGAGGGTCGAGTTCCAGAATTCGGTACCACAATTGGAGTGTAAAATCATTGGAGTGTAGTTAAATCTCTTCGACTCGATGTTGATGAGAAGAGGTAAAACACTGGCAACATTGCTTTTGTTCCTGATTGGTATTACTGTGAAAAATCGAGTACAACTATTGACTACGGTGAGAAAATAAGCATCGCCATTAGTACTAAGAGGATGGATAGGCCCAACAAGATTGCAGTGCAATTCTTGAAAAGGCCTATCAGCACGAGCATGTTTATTATTGAAAGGTGTCTTGGATATCTTGCTGATTGCACAGGCATCACACATTGACTCTTTCTTCAGGGGAATTCCTAGCCTTTGACGAATCCTACTGTAGCTCGCATGTCCCAGGGATTTGTGAACAACTTCATTGTGGGTAAGAAAGGATACTTTATTGACTTCCGCGTTGTTGAAGTGAAGAAAGGGAATATTACAGTGATAGGTTCCACTTTTCTTCCAATTCAATTTTTTAATTGAGAAATCATCAGTATCAAAGTTGACATCAAATCCGTCTAAAACAAGTGATTGCATAGATAGTAGGTTTGCAGTTGAACTAGATGAGTAAAGCACTCCTGTCAGAAAGATTACTTTTCCAACATTATCCGCCAACTTCACAGTCCCCACACCATCATACTTAAGAGAGTCCTTCCCCGAGCTCGTTGAGATGAATCCGGTTAATGATTGGTCTAATTGAGAGAAGTGCTTGGAGTCAGAAACAATGTGTCTGGAAGACCCAGAACCTACTACAAAAGCATTCATAAGAAATATTGAGCTCGTGTGAAAAGAGCTGACTGTAGTGGCTTCATTTGTCTCGGAAGGTCCTGCTTTCTTCTTTCTTGGAAAGGAAGGTTGAAGTTGCGGGTAGAGTTTCCAGCATCTGCCCTCTGGATGATTTGCCTTTGGATTGTGCCATTTATCGTCACAAGGCTTCATACTAGAACTGAGAAACAAAACAGTAGTGGTGCTTTCCTCGGTTCTGTTAGTATCGGGGTCTCTATTCAAGAATCTATTGTTTTTGTTCATTTGTAGATGTTCGAGTACTTGTTCAGGTGTGATCTTTCTGTACGAGTGCGTGATTTGTTGCACAATGGTATCAAGGTTGGCGGGAAGCTTTTCAAGGATCAGATATGCTAGAATGTCGGTAGGTAGGTCAATTCCTACGTCATGCAAGCGCGAGATGGATGTCTTTGTGTTGGTGATAAATCCAGGAATGTCCGATGGAGAAAACGGGGCCCGAAGAAACTCTTTGAACACACGGGCACAATTAGAGGCGTGGTTTGAGGCAAAATATTCATTAATGTCGGCCCAAATTTGATGCCCATCCTTTTTGTTTTCCGCGGTTATGACGTTTGCTTGTATGGTGGTGTCAAGTTTAGAGGTGAGGATGGTTCTTATTCTGACATTCTCCATATGGGTGAGACTGATTGGATTTCCAGCGGCGTCGCTATTTTTCTTGGTGAGTTTAGCAAACAAGTCCTCTTGAAGATCCATCATGTTGATAACGCGATTTCGCCATATCAAAACGTTATTGGGAGTTAGCAGTGGAATTGCTTCGATAGCCATCTTGAGTATGGTTGCCGTTAAGGAGTCGGTCATCTTGGTTTCCGGTATACGAGAGGGATTAAGATGTACCTGCTTTTGACTGTTAATTGTGAAAGAACAGTACTCTTATTTTTCCAGAGTTTTGATTGAAAGAGTTGATAAACCAAAAACTGTTTTGCATCATCAGAAAAAGAACATTATACAGAAGCAGATAGAAAAAAACAAGAATCATACCCAAGGAGTATAAATGACAAATAAAATTACTCCTATAAAACACTAGTGAACCAACACACGCCTCGGACTGATGCAATTGAGAGTTGAGACAATTAGATCAAGAGTGAGAATTGAGAAGAAAAAAAATGAAGGAAAGAAAGAGATTGCACCGAATTAATATATGATCTTTTCAATGACCTGACTTCTTCTCTTGCTTCTTGATTTTTTTCAGTGGTAACATCAGGAAGGAAAAAAAATAAAAGAGAGAGTCTGCGAGTAGAAGAGACTCTCGGCCAAGGGAAAGATTTTAGCCGCGACTAGAGGACAGCTACTCAGGTAGACTATGCATAGTGCTCTGAAGCACGCGCATGTGACTATGAATAAATAACTATGAATAAATAATCCGCGCGTGTAGAGAGACATAATTAAATGAAAGAAAAGCAATGAGAAGAATAAAAATAAAATAAAGTATAATAAAAGAAAATATAAAGAAAATAAATAAGTAGAGAAAAATAAATAAGATTGCCGTAATCCAACATTCTATCTTTTGATTGATGTTTAGACGTGTGAATAACACTAATCTATCCAGTTGATTTATTATATAATTAATTATCCTTAGTGAATATTCCCAGGATGTTAATAAGTTTCCTTAGTAGAAATTTCAATGGGTAATCAAATGTCAAGTGGATTTTAATTATTTATTAGCTGATTGGAGTAAAATCATGATATTTATTTTCCTCCATATTTTTGAAATTCTGTTGATTTACTGAAAAAAATTGATTCAAAATATAAGCTATTGGATTTCATGTAATATTTTTAAATAATCAGTTTCCTTAGTATATCACAAAAATACTGATGGTTTAAAGTTCTCAAAATTGTATATTCAAATTTTTTTAAGATATTTTACAAATAGTAGTTATCTTATTTTTGACAAACTTGGTATTTTTAATTATATTTTATAAAAATATGTAGATAGTTCATTTAAGTATTTTTATATAATTTGAGTTATTTTTGGATTATCTAACATCTACGGGGACGTTTTTTATATATATAGTATGTCCCCATCAAGGTTGTAGCACCTTTACATGGTACCTGGGATTTCCAAGCCAACTTTCAATCTGTCAGCCCATAGTCCCATGGCTGTGTACTTGTCATATTCCTGGGGCTGCGTAAATGGCTTGTCAGGGTACGCAGACAGGGTGGCAGTGCTTCTGCTCAGCCGCCCGCAGATGAGTTGGTTGCCGCGGCTGCATGCAGGAATTGTGAAAAATCACATTTCTGCACGTAACTCCTCCAAATCACAGAATTCTTGGATTCTGTCACAAAATTCACTGTGAAAACTTTACGTGGGGTTTCATGTGAAATTTCAAAATGACCAAAATACCAAGGACATGTCTCTTACCAAATCTTCATAATTCATTTAGAAATATAAGCGTTAGGAATTTGAGGTAGGTGTCAGTGAGTGACTCTACCTTAATTTACATGTAGATTCAGAATTTGAAATAATATATCAAATATTATTTCTCCTTTAATAACATTTTTATTTACTTATTTTATTTATTTTATTTTTTTACTTTTTGCAGCTTGCTCTGCAATAGTATCAAGCTGACGTATCTCCCACTAAAGTTGTCCATCATCCAATGATCCATCTCATCAAAGACTTTCATCACTGATCCCTCCTTCCTTTTATCACCTGCCGCAACCTTCATCATCCTCCTCCCATCAACACCCTCATCCATCATTTACTTTGGTTTGCTCACCTGAAAACCAGCAAACTGTTGCTTGGGGTTGCTGGTGTTGCTGTTGATTGTCATCTCCCTCATTGATCTCTGCATCCTTAACCCATCCTATCTCTTACAAGTTTTGAATGCAAGCAAGTGTCCTTGCCAACTTGCTGACATGCCATCAACCATTCAATCCCCCCCCTTCATCTGACTGGCCAACAAAGGCCAATTGGAATTGCCGGAAATTTTCATCCCAAATCACCTTGCTACTCTTGCTTTGCTTGATGACTGACATGGAGCTGTTGCTTGCCCCCGTCTTGCAAACTTTTCTCCCTCATTGATCATCCGTCTGTCCTTTTCAACAAAAACCAACAAGCCAGCAAGCGGTTGCTTGCGGCCGTTGTGGTAGACCAAACCTGTCCTATAGCCATCAGACTCACTTTTCTAGTGTAACAACAGCTCAAACCCTCAAAGTAACCTCAGAAATGGATTCTACATCACAAATAACCTATAGTCACTCAGCCAAAGTACCCCTCTATCTCTCATGGATTAGAAGATACAGCCCAAGAACCCTTCAACTGTGGCAAACTCATACCCTACCAGGTGTCACAGCTCTGTGGAAGGCATAAAGACATACCTTGCAAACCCTCAAGTACATACTAGTTACAGCCTACCCTCAACACCAGAACCATACACCAACCCTGTCACCTTAGCCAGAATACAGCAGTACAGATACAGGAGGCAGTGCAACTAGTTCAGCTCCTGTCACATCACTCAGAATACAGCATACAGACACAGGAGGTAGTGCAGCATGCCAGATCCAGTCACCTCATCCAGCATGCCAGATCCAGTCACCCCATCCAGAATACAGCATACAGACACAGGAGGCAGTGCAGCATGCCAGATCCAGTCACCTCATCCAGAATACAGTATACAGATCCAGGAGGCAGTGAAACCAGTCCAGAACCAACCAAACAAGCAAATATACATACACAAAGCTGTGCAGAAGCATACAGGAACAGTACAGGCAGGAGAAAGTGAAACTAGTCTCAACCAGGACCAAAAAAATAAGCAAGCATACATACAGAAGGCTGTGCAGAAGTATACAGGAGCAATATATGCAGGAGGAAGTGATACCAAAAAAACTACCAGAACCATGCAGTACAAAACAACCTCAGCACCACACAGCAATTTATGCAGCCAGTAGCATGTGATACAAACAAAGTACCATTACCAACAACCCTCAGCACCACACAGAAATTTATTCAGCCAGTAGCATGTGATACCAAATAAACTACCAGTACCAACAACCCTCAGCACCTCACAGCAATTTATGTAGTCAGAAGCATGTGATACCAAACAACACACCAGTAAATGTACCACAGGGCTACCCAGCAATATATGCAGGCAGCCAAGACCATGCAGCAACAAAAAAGACCACCAGTAATGCACAAGAAATACATGAAGGTAGAAGCAAGTAACACCAAACAAACCACCAGTACTGCACAGTAATATATTGTATCTGCACTTCACAGCAGTTTATGCAGGGCTGTGCATGCAGGAAACACCTGTAAAATCCTTGTCCAACCAGCAGAATTGCCTCAGTTTCATGCAGTGTCTTTGTTCCAACCAGCATAATTCCCTCAGTTTCATGCAATGTCTTTTTCCAACCAGCTAAAATGTCTCATGTACCTGTATCCCACTGTAACAGGGGAAGCCCCAGGGCACCCTCAGGGGCAGCCCTGAGCATCCCCTGAGGACCAGATTGTCTATTTAAGGAGGGCCTCTCTGCCCTATCCAAGTTGTATCCTCATACCTCCTCATGCCATCCATACCAATAACCCAATCCAGCTCATCCCATCACCCATCAGGCCCTCTTGGCCCATCCATCTGTGGTACCTACCCAGATAAATATTATTAGTTAATCAGTTATAAAGGAAACAAGAAATCAGAAACCAAGTTATTACCCATCTTTAACCAATTAAACCACCCACCAGGTGCTTGAATAAGGGTTCTTCTGTGACCTAAATATTCAGCACCAGATGAAAGAAACATCACCCATTAATAAATAAATGACCCTTACAAAGAAAGAGAGCACAACAAAAAGAAACTACCAACCTTTCCTCTACCCAGCCCCCTGTGGGTGAACCCATCCTTGGGTCCTCTCCTGAACCATCCCTTTGATAAACCCTTGAACCCTTTGATATTGGGATATTGGTTAAGATTAAATATATCTGATCAAACATTAACCAATAATCCAATACATCTGGTCTATTCTTCAAACAAACCCCTACCAATAACAAATTTAATAACTAATCTAGGTCTGATCTGAGACCTATTATAAGTCTCAAAGAAACCAGCCATTAATTTAAATAAATTATTGTGCAGACTTACTATAGTACTAGAAGGGCAGGCAATTCAAAACCACTCTTAGTATTTACTAATACTCTAAAGGAGTAGGAGTAATACTAAATTCCCCTTCAAGGACTGCCAGCAAGCTATTTGCTACTTTTATTTATATAATCCCACAGGAGTCTCTACACCGTTGGTGCCATTTCCTGTTGCGCTTCCTCTCTTATTGGATTTGCTTTCTTTAACCATAACTTACCTCAATCTGACTAGCTTTCATCCACAAAGCCGCAGAAAATTCATCCGCCTGCCACTCATGTCTGTTGCCAAGCTGGCTTCCTTTTTTTCTTAAAATTTTTTTCCCATTTCACTATCTTCCTGTTGCCTCTGTGTGTTGTTTTCATTACTATTTTCACTCATCACTTCATTTTCCGCAAAAAAAAAATCCACTTTGTTTTCCTCCTCTCATTTGTAGTTATCTCCCATAAGTATTCTACAGGGGCTCTCTCCTGCATTTTGATTAGGGATCCATCTTATCATCCATGATTCATGATCCATCATCATCTTCTAAGTAATAAATCCATGGGGCCCTTCCCCTTTATCTGGGCATCTTAATCCTGGCTATATTTTTTAATTTCCCCCTAATCTTTGAGCCTCCATAATCAAATCTTGATCCATCCATCTGTGACCTTATCAGTTATCACCAACCAATAGCCTTTCTGGTTGAAGAAGAATTCATTTTATTGAATTATTGAGTGCGCTACACTGCTCTTTTTTCCCTTTTTTGACCATACTGGTCCAATAATTCTTTCAATCATCCTTCTGCAACCAGTCATGTTTGACTGACAGGTTTCTTTAGCCTTGAAACCTGGAGTGTTCACCCTCCCTTTATTTCCTTGAAGTTGAATTTTGCCATGCTAATCTTGAGTCCCTTGATAATTCATGCGTCATTCTTGTTTAAATCTGTTATTTCTTTGCTTCTAGAGCTTCATAAGACAAGTGAATTTTTTTTGTACGGCCACCCAAATTTATGTGGTACCCTTCAAGTTCTTTTTTGCGGAGAGTTGGGCAGGTTCATTGAGAACCTGGATGTTGGTTTGGATTGAGTTTATCTTTCCTAATCTTCTCCTGATTACCACATTTTTTAGCTTTTTGGTGTTATTACTTACAACTTCCTTGTTCTATTGAATTCTGAACAAAAATTTAACTTGTTTGTTCAAGTCTTTTCCTGCACCATCTTGCCTTAGATAGTGTTGTTCCATTGCTACCAAATACTATTGAAATCATCCCTTCCATTGATTCCTCATTCATAATTTTCTGGACCTGTATTCCAGTTACATTTAAATATTTTTTTAACAATCAGGAGCGCAGCCTAAAACAGCAAATTTACCCTTCAAAGAACTTCCTGCGGCTCAGCACCATTTTGAGTCTTACACCATTGACATAAATTCATGGACCTCCTCCAATACATCAAAAAAACCAAAATTAATCTTGTCATTGCCTTAGGAGGAGATAAAATGACTGCTTCAAATATCAAAGCCTATCTCATAACCACAACTTGACTCTCCAGACTCAGGCACCTCAGTCTCCCTCAAAAATTAGGAAATCCAGCATCTAACTATGAATTTATTGGAAACAACTCCCAAGGCATCTCCCTGCATCTCCAAAATTTCCTAGCAATCCTCCCAGGATTTCTCCCTCTCTTTTGATGTCTTGGTGTATTATATATCTCTCCCTAATCTAATTGGTATGAGTCATTACATAATACATAACATAACATAGTATATACTCCTGTCTGGTCAGCACGTCCCACCAGAAATTTTGTACCAGCAAATGCCATACCTTCCTAGACAGTGCTATCACCCAATCTATCAATTACAACCTCCATTCCAAAATTTCATCATTTAATAAAATGGGCACTACAATTCCCAGAACAAGCCACTCATTCCTCACAGCTTCCACTCACATTCTTCCATATGATGGCCTTTTTTTCTTCCTGGACTAACCTAACCTAAGGAAATTTTACATCAATACTGATTGGTTAAATCCCTTTTAATTAGTGTTATCTCTTCTTTGAGAAATAGTGCTCATTCCATCTGCCCCTTGCATTTTAGTAGAATCTGTGAAATTATAATAATACCTTCCTCATAATGACTGCCCTTCTCTATATCTCTTTGCAATTACCAATCCATTACAATTTATTAAATATTTGAGATTTTGATATCACTTCCTATCCATTTTGTGGAACAGTGTGTGTTTGAGCTGAAATTTGTGTGGCAAATCATTCTCCAAGAGAGTGCTAGGAATTGTGTAGCTGCTCCCACAGAAACTATCCACCCCCAATTGACTTTATTCTTTGGCCAATTACTTTGACTTAATTTGACACCATTAGACTAACTTTGAAACAATTTGTTACAAATGAACAAAATTTGACAGAATTCAATGAAATTCAATGGAATTTGATTGAATTTGATGAAATTTGACAAACTTTGAAAAGATTTGATGTTTTTCACTCTCTTCAATTTTCTCAAACTGGATTTGACCATTTTCAACTAAATTCTACCAGCTCTGATGATATTTTACAATCCTTGACCACTTTTAACAGCTCTCAAAGTCTTTTGATGGGTTCTTAAAAAACTAAAAAAGCTTCCTTTTTGGATATTTCCTTCCTCAATCATTCTCTGGTTCCTTCTTTTGGGTCACTTCCCCGCTGCATAACTGTAAACCATGACTTCTTGACATGCACAACCATCCATCATGAAAATTCCACCTGCAACTAGAGAAATAAGAGGATGAGGTTCTGTTATCAAAATCACTGATCAGGACCAATCAAATCCTCAAGCTTGTGGATGTGGGAGAACCTTTTCCAACCTCCCAGTGCCAGCTTCATCCAACCCCAATAAAACTGGTATCCTTCATCTAGATCCTCCAAGAGCCTCTCTTTCCCCAGCTCCTCATGTTTTCAGATCTTTTTCTGATTTTGTAACTGCTCAATATTCCCAAGCAGGCTACAGACAATATTCTCCATTTTATGATCCCATCATGATCCCTATGCCTGAAAGTTTGGACAAGTACAAGAGTAAAGAATCAGTTTTTGATTCACAGAATACCCAGAAACCTGAATTTCATACTGTTGGACCCCAGGATGAAGCTCATCAACCATCAGCTTCTACTGAAATTCCTGCTCCCCAAGGCCAACCCCTATTTCAACCGCCTACTGTTGATCCTACCATCCTAGCTCTTCTCCAAAATATGACTTCATCCATGTCAAAAAACTCCCATCCTCTGACCATCAGCACTTCTGAATCTTGAACTGTAAAAGCTCCATTGCTTAATAATCCAAAAAAAGTTAATATCAGTAACTGAACCAAGCTTCAAATTTATAATCAAGATTGTGAGCTCAGCTTTTCAATAAAAAGGGAACTTTTTTTGATCAAAGGAAGTCGCTATTTGCAGTATCTTACCTCTCTGTGATTGAAATTTGTTTGCTTCAACCCTACCTGGATCATCTATCAAATCACAATCCCTCCTTCCTACTTAAGTATTGTTATCAATATACCAAGCAGCTTCATGCACCCATTGGAAAAAAAATTCAAGTTTTTAAATCTGAAAAAGAACTTTTTAAATTTCAAATGAAGGAATCTGGATAAACTTCAAGCCATATCACAGAAATCTGATCTCTTCCAACAAAAATTTATGGGTGGGGTGATAGATCCTTTGATTTACATTTTTTAAAATCCTCCCTTCTCAAATCTCAGACCAACTGGCTGGGTATGATGGTTGACAAGAAAATCTTCAAGACCTCATGGAAATTGTTTGAGATTAAACAAACAGTTACCACAAGAAATTCAAGGATAATTGTGACCATTCAGAACTCCAAAAATCAGGGCTCCTCTCATCTCAATCTCAAGTTACTTTCAATCAGTCTGACAAGGGAAAGTTTAAGGCTAAGAAGCCATAAAAATCTGCAAAAAACCAGCTTCCTCCACAAAAGCTACCTTTAAGTTAGGTCCCTCAGGCATGCTCAAGGTTGAAAAAAAGACAAGAAGAGGGAGGGAGGGGTTAGTTACGTATTTGTTTTGGAAGCAAAAAATGTAAAACTGTAAAAAGAATAATTTCAATGATTTCCCTCCTACCTCCAGTTCCTCCTATGTTTCCAACAGGTCAATTACTAATTAGACTTCATTTTTTTTCGTAATCCAGGATTATCACAATATTGATTTCAGTGCTCAAAATATTCAGAAATATTACTCTGACTAACTTTCTAAAGGCTTGAGTTTTATGAAAAGTCAAATAATCTGAATTTTGTAAGACAAACCAACTGAGGAGGAAATAAAATATTCAATTTTTATTTAGTAAGAGATGAAAGAAAGGATAAAAAAAGAAGTAATAAGGAATAAAACAGGTAATCATTGGTTAATGGAAAGAGAAATGAAATTTTATCTTCCTTCACTAGGGATTTTTTTTGATGAAAAAAAATTATTTGGCAAGTTTAATGTGATTGGGACTGGAAAAGAGGACTGAGGAGAGGACAGGAATATGTGATGCAAAGGAAATGGGAAGAGCGGATATGTTTCTAAAGGAGTGATGAAAAATGAGTGGGGATGATCAAGGTTAGTTATTCAAGGAGGTCAATGATATATCACATCTGGAAAGAGTAGTAAAGATCAAGTGGGATTGAAAAGGCAGGGGAGGTTGAGTCAAGAGCGCTGAGTATTTGGTGAGATATTTGATCATTTTTTTGAGTGAATGTAGAGGATGCTAATGATGAAATTTGATGAAATAAAGTAGAGCATTTTTATATTTATTAAAAATAGATGGGGAAAGATCAAGGAAATGATGATCAGGGTTGGTTGAGGGAATGAAATGGAGGATGGAATAATGAATTGAGAAGAAGAATTGAGGAAAAAAGTGTGAATGAGTGTTGTGGTTATTGATAGACACAAAATCAAGTAGTCTCAGCAGTGGCAGCTGGACTGGAAGCCTCAGAAGTTGGAATATGCAGGATCTGCAGCACAATAGAAAAGAAAGATCAGCTTGGCTTATTGCCTACTCAAGTTGAAGAAGAAAAACAATCAGAAGTTGGAAGATGCAGGATCTGCAATACAATAGTTATGCTGAGCCCACATATTGCCTTTCATGGTGGACAATGGTTGCAGTGCTGTAGTCAATCACATTACACAGCTATGGTTTTAGGGAAATTATCTCCATGATTTTAATTGTAAGTGAAGAAGAAAGTTATTGGAGCTATAAAATATGTATCCAAGGTTGAATGAGGGGTATACAATGGGGTTTTTGGAAGTTACCTAATTTTGGTATTACGGGCTACAAATGTCAATGATTTAGTATGGGGAGGTTGAAGAGATCAGCTAAGGAAAATAAAAGGGGATCTTTCTTGGAATGCAAATCCGGTGAAATTTAATAGTAAGGCTATCAAGAATTGCAGTTAATAACAAAACTAATGCACGCAGAAAGATTCTCTAAGAAGATCATGATTGATGCTGATCAGTATGATTGCAGAGGTGCATGAGGGAAAGAAGTGCAGAGGAAGTCACTCTTTATATTTAACTTGCAAATTGATAGTTTTAGGTTGTATATAAAAAAGGGTTATATTGTCTAGTTGTTAGGGGGGGATCAAGAATTGAATATTGAGATATTTGGGCAAGATATATTATCATTATCTTACTTTATCTGATTTTTGTAGTCTCTTATAGTATTATCTGAGAGTATTACAGTGAAAAATTTATTGCAGAGTTCCTATTTATCTTTTACAAGTTTTATTTCCGTGGATTAGTTATTGACAAGGAGTCGGAGGGGGGAAGATTTATAGCAAGAAAAACAAAAAGGGAATTTAAGGATTGTCTTCAAAGGCATTGTGGAATATGATTATCATTTTCAAAGGCAGCTTTTCCAAGATAATTTGACAAGATAGGTATTGAATCAAATAGGATTGATTGAATTCCCAGCCTGTAGCGGGATTTTTCAAGATACCTATAGTAGTACAAATTCTTGTAGCAAAGCAGTTGGAGCAAAGGAATTGGTGTTTGGGTAACTGATGCGGATGCCATTTTTGTGGTTGGAGGAGGTTTAAAAGTGATTTTTTGACTGATCAGAGGAGTTTTCACCCTGATTTGGGGAAATGCAAGTGATATTTATCTTTTCCATCATTCTATTTTGTTTCATCAGGACTTGAGATATAGAATTTCAATTGATTCAGGTAGTCATCAATCTTGAATAGCTAATAATATGGTTCTGAAGCCTTCATCTCAGACTTTTCACCTGGGAAAAACTGTTTGTCTCTTCAAGATAATTACTAACAAGTCACCCTCTCATCTAATTACTCACAAGGTCAACTGGGTGATCACATTTCCTTCTTTCCCTATCTTTGAAGAGGAATTCCTCTTATTGAATGCACCTTTTTCTGAATAAATTTTTCATGTATGAACTAGAAGAAGGTGCTGATCACCCCAAGACACAAGCTAACCAATGAAATTTCCTCCAACTATTTTGAACTCAACACGGAAAAACTACCTAAAAATGGTTTTACCCCAACTCTGCCTTTGGAGCCCAATCCCAATTCAATTTTCCTCCCTTAAGAACCTTTGCATCCTCCTCAAAACAGAATAAAATTAATCAAATTCAAAATCAGCCCACCTTTCTTGGATGTTCACTGATTCCCCAACCATCTTCTTTTAGGAAGGATCTGGGGATTCAACCTTGAATATCATGGAAATGGTTACATCTTCTAAAATCTCCATTAATCAACACAAAGTTAATCCATTTTATTGGGAAAATTTTGAAATTTAAAAATACCCTGAAGAACTATCAACCAGTTGGAGAAATTTCTTTCAAATAACTTGCTTTTCTGGATGTTTTGTGTTGTAAATTGTGACCCGCCCTCCTGAAAAATCAAGTATAACCCTGTGCAGCTGCTTGAAATATAAAAAAGCTTCCCAAAGACAGTTTTGGCCTCCTTTCCCTTTCTAGCTATCATCATCTCACCAAAACCAACAAACACCAATCATTGACCACATCCTTCTCTCCAAAAATGATCCCTCCCGATGAAAACCTTGTCTCTTTTATATTCCCCATTCAATTCCTTCTCTTGCTCCTTTAATTCTGCTTCATTCTACTCCTTGAATCATATACCGCATTCCTCAAAATCAACCCTGAATTGACTGAATCAAAAATCCCTCTAACTCTCCCCAACTCCACATCAATAAATCAACCCAACCTCAATCACTCAATATCTCAAGCTTTCTATGAGTGACATTCTTCAACCAGTCAAACCCACTATTCTCCTAGGCTCATTCCCATCCTGTTCCCCACAGTTAAAATTCACCATTCTTTTGCTGGCTCCTTCTCCTTTTTTTATCCTCAATCACCCATTGTTTTTAAGTAAGAAATTTGATTTTAATTTTTTCCCTCTTTCATTCATTCAGAATCTTTTAGACTGTTGTATTTTACCCTCAGACAGACAAATACTTTATTTCAAAAGTTTTAAAAAATTCATTTTCTTGAAAATTTTATGCCGCAGCCCTGTAGCAATGTTTTTTGAAACCCTCATGAAAATCTTTAGTAATTTTTTAAGCATTAAAAAAACCTTTAAAAATTCATTTGAAAAAAAAATTCCCATTGCATGTTTAATTACTTTTCTTTTTGTTATTTAAGCTTTCAGAATTGTCAAAAAAAATCAAGGGCTCCATATTATCATTTTAAGGATTTTTTCAGATGGAATGTATGTCAAACCATAACAGTTTATTTTAAATCAACAAAAAATTCAAAAGTTCAAAAATTTAAAAAAAATCAAATTTCTCATTTTTTTTTTGGATCATTTCCTTTGAATTTTTGATTAATATTTGAGCGTGAATTAAGTTCCTAGAAATTCAATATAACATTTACATAGCTTTGTATCCTTTAGTTTGGCTTTTGTGGATATGTTCTTAAACATTAAATAATAAATTTCAAATATTCAAGACAATCAAATTTATCATTGCATTTTTTGATCCATTTGTTTTCCACTTCAATTGAATTTTTTGGGGGGGTATTCAAGCTCCAAAACAGTTATCAAAACAATTAAAAAGATTTATGAATTTATTGGTATTTTTTGGATGTATTCTTGGCCTCCAAAAATTGAATCCACAATGAAGACACTTCAAAATAAAAAATTCATTTCAATGGTTTCTTTCCACATCTGGAACCTCAGTTTTCCTAAATTTCATTTTACAGAATTTTAGAAAAGCATCCAAAGATTCTAAAAAAAATACTTTGATTGTGCCAGATGTGAAAAAAAAGAGTGATTTCAAATTCACAGCTCATTGAGACATGGACAAGGTTCAAAGTGGGCCGTGTGGCACGCCACATGGTCCAATCCAAGCCGTGTACAACCCCCCACATCTCAAAGTGTTGCACGGCCAACCCAGCCTGGTCCAACGGCGTGTTGGATTCCACGCAACTAAATTTGAGTTGTGTGGAGTTGTACATGGCTTGAACGTAGTTGTGTGGCATCCAACACACCACCAAACCACGGTGAGCCAAACAAAAATGGAATGAAAGGGCACTAGAATAACCCATGAATCAAATAAACCTTCCAAAAAACAGGAATCAACCAAAAAATCAAAGAAATCAAAAGTTGTTGATTTTTTGGTTAAAAAAAAATTAAATAAATAAATAGAAAACAAAAAAACTGGGACTATCCAATGGACTAGCCCTAAAGTAAAAAGACCCAAAAAAACAAAATTAACTTGACTAGCCCTAAACTAAAAATACTAAAAAAAAGACAATTTACTTGACAAGCCCTGAAGTAAAAACACCAAAAAAAAGACAAGTAAAATGACAAGCCCTAAAGTAAAAACACCAAAAAAAAGACTAGTAACTTGAAAATCCCTGAAGTAAAAACACCAAAAAAAATACAAGTAACTAGAAAGTCACTAAAGTAAAAACACCAAAAAAAATACAAGTAACTTGACAAGCCCTAAAGTAAAAACACACAAAAAAAATCAACTTGCGTTAAGCTGATCCCATCATAATGAGTAAAATACTCTTTATGATGGAATCAGACCAAGAAAAGTTGAAGTGAATTACCATTAAAATCTCATTCAAAACACTCAATATAATTATGTTAACTCAAAACACTCAACATAATGATGTTCAAAATTTGATAACCTTTTATATTAATAGAACTTGTTAGCTGCGTTAGAATTAAAATTTATATTAAAACCAATGATGAAATTCAGTCAAAGTCCATAATCTCTATAATCTAGAATACATTTGCAGTTGATCTTCAAGATGATCAACCCAACCAGAGGCTTTTTTAGAAATCAAGGAATGTGGTCTTGCTACAATGGGTGGGATTGGAATAATTTCTCCCTCAAGTACTAATAAAACCCAGTGGTTATTGTATACAAAGGAAATGAACATTGTGTCTGATTGATCAGTAACACCATTTTTCATTTCAGTATAAGTATCACATGACCCTAATGAAATGAAACATATTGGCCTGGAATATGTGTCTGCTATGATTTGACCCATAACTAATTTAGCCAGCCATTTTGAGGAGGGAATCTTTTCATTGATGTCTTCAACATCAAGTCTTTGTTTAATATTTTCAACCTCCTTTGCACCACCAAGCATCTTAATGTAGCATTATTCATGTTTCTTCAATGTTTGTATCATTTCTTGTCTCACTTTAAACCAACCATGTTCTTCATAACCAAGAGATTTAGAAATTCCAAGAGATTTAGCAATGACTCTTAATCCGCAATTCTCATCTCCAATTCGATCCCAAACCTCCCCCAAGAACTTAAGGAGTTTCTTGGGTATTTGATTGAGGTATTTCAAATTTAGTTCCTATCATTAAAAGTTACTTAGTATTCATTTCTTTAATCAGGTCATTTAAATGAATACTCACCAAAGATGAGCTTCTGGTTGAGCTTTGCTGCACGTTCTCTTCCTCTGAAGAGGATTCTAATTCCAAATTAAGTGATCCTAATTCACTTTCAGTCTCTTCCGCTGAACTATGAAATTCAGATTCAGATTCTTTCAACTTTGTCTAACAATTCATCATTAGTTAGTAACTAAGTTCATTAAACCAAAAAAATGAACATATCCCAAAAGAAAAGACTTACAATCTTTTATCTTTTCTTATTTGGAGCCCTTGTAGTCATTTTTTCCGCCCTTGAGTTTTTTTTCAACATGCTCAAACTGAGATGATTCTTGCCCTGTATCTGTCAATTTTGGCCTGCCCCTACTTGATTGTATAACTTTAGGTTCAATTCTTTGCTTTGATCTATATTTTTTAATCTTCTGAATGATATACTTCAAAAGGCCACTTTGCTCATGATCTAGAGATTCCAAGATCATTGCATTCATTTTTTCACCTAACTGAGGAATTCTTAGCATTTCATTGATATTGCACTGGAAAAATTCAAAAGGATCAACCATTAGTGAATTAGGAATCATCAATCAGAAAGCATTAATCAAAAAGCCTTAATCAAAGTGATTTGAATAATCAAACTTTAAAAATCCAACATAAGCCAACTTACAGAACTAGGACTGCAAGGGTCATAGTCCAACCTCCACTGAGGATGAACATCTTTGTGTACCACAATTCCTCTGAATGCTAGACAGTCACCTATCTTTTGGGAACAGGGAAAACCCATAGTCTTGGAATATGACTTAGTGCACACTTTGCCATCATGATCATGTTTGAACTTCTCAAATTTTTCCCTTATAAGCGGAATTGCCTCTAAAGAAAATTTGTAACCCAATATTAACAGTTTGGGTGGAAGAACTGTCCCTGAATTAATTCAAGAGTTATAAAGTGACGGATGAAACTATTTAATTTGATTCAAAACTTTTCCATCAAGGATTTTCCAAACATCCAACATGTTTTGTAAAGAGTTTGCAAGGAATTATTTGAGATTTGCATGGGCCCCTTCAACGCAACATGTTTTTTTTTCCAAAATCTGGGTTTATACAAGTCCACGCTGTTACAAATGTCTATTTGATAGGGAAAATTTCATTTTTAATATGCTTTATTACATCCTCATGTTCTTTCAAGAAACACTATGAAATTCAAAAGGTCAGAACCCAAAACTAGGAAGAACAGGAAGCAGTGATTTGGACCTACTCTGAGTTCTGCATCATTGACCTCCGCCTCCTCCTTGGTCTTTGAGGATCCATACTTTTCCCACAGAGTCATAAAGCTTTTCCATCCTTCAATTTCATTAAAAAAGCGTGCTTTACAGTTTTCTTGTATTTTTTTAGACAAGTGCCAAGTTCAACATTTTTTTGATGACTCAGGGAAACTAAATGCAATATCACAAATCCAAGCTTTTTCACAGTACTTCACAAAGACTTTTGGAAGTCTCTCAGGATCATAAGCCAACTACTTTAGTGCATTTACAGACCAACTGTAGAACTAAAATGTTTCTATTGTCATAAAAACAAGAGCTTTTGTTAAAGTTTTCCAATTGAATGTCATTCCTACAACATTCAATAGTGGGTTTTTGTACTTATTTGTCTTATAAGTACAATCTGTTGAATAATTGAGCACTCTACACCTGCGCGCGTGGCTCTCCATGGAGCCTATGGCGGGGACCCCGCTTCTTGTTCATCACCCGGTTGCACTCTCTCGAGTTCTTACCCTTGCTTTTATTTTATTTATTTTTTCTTTTCCTTTTCTTCTTGAGTGTTCTTTTTGTGATCTTCTACTCAAAACGTGATCATCTCAACCTCCTCACGCTCGACCTCAATTTTCACTATATTCTTCCCCTCTTGATCATCTCTCTTTCTTTTTCTCTTATTCTCTCAATCCTCATCTCCGCCAACAAATAACTTGTCTTGACTCCACCCATCTCTGACTGGTAAGATTTTGATTTTTTTGTTTGACTTGTCAAAAACCAATCTGACTTTCTTTCAATCAGTCTCTCTCCTTCCTGTTCCACTCAATACCTGGCCGCCTGTTCTCCCTGTCTCTAAATTCTTTCGTCTCTAAAACTCTCTCTATTGGGCGGTATTAATTGGTTGATGCTATAGGATCTATCTCTTGTCTATGTCTATCTCTTTTCTTTTTGTTCTTTGTCTGACATCTTTTCTTCACTTTCTGCTAATCAGCATAAGCTGGTTCTAAGTTCTAGAGAAATATAGTGACTTTTCATCACAGTTAAAAACCAAAACCCCTACAAATAAATCTAACCAATTGGATCATGAACAAACCAGCTAGAGCAGCCAATTACTTTCATCAAGTGGCTCTGAAAGCTTCCGTCAACGCCATACCCCCCTTGAATGAAGAAAATTATTCTATCTGGAGAGATAAAATGCTTATGCTATTTGATCTCAAGGACATTAAGGAAGCCATCACTAGGAATTCTGGACCCATGTCAACAAAACAAGATAGAGAAATAAAAGCAATCTTATTATCTAAACTAGACGGTACCACCCACACCAATGTGGTTAACTCCACCAACATCTCTTCCTCCAAACTGTTATGGGCCAAGATTACTAGTAGATTTTCCTCCTCAGAGACTGCCAACCGAGCTAGAGTCTTTAATCATTTTCTACATTCAATCTTCCATGAAAACGCCATCAAAAGCTTTGTCACAGAAATGAGAAAGGCTATCACAAGAATGAACAACATTGGGATTGAACTACCCAAAGATATTCTAGCTTATTTATTAATCTTCAAATTTCCCCCGACGCTCGAAAATCTCAAACAACAAATAATGCATGTGGAAAAGAATCTGACAATGGACGTTTTATTCAACCATCTAATTCAATAAAATAACAAGAGAAAGGCCCAATATAACATCAGCAAACCCTCCACGGACGTCTCTTTGGTATTGACAAGACAAGAACAAACAAGGACAAGAAAAGAACTAAGTTGAGATGCCAAGAAGGATACCACAATCCTAATGCACCGCACGCTGAATCTTCCTGTTTCCATCTACATCCCCAAATTTATCCAGAATGGTGGATCAAACAACAAAATGAATGGAAAAACAAGACAAAAAAGAATCCAACAATTAATTACCATGCCTTGTTAACTCTATGGATCAACGCGGATAAAAATCCCAATCTCCTTCTAGACTCTGGGGCAAATGTTCATATCTTCAATGATCTAAATTTTTTTTCTTCTATAAACCTACAAGATGAGTCTGAAGAAATCAAGACTGGAAAGCTAGAGGAAAATCTCAAAATACGTGGAACTGGGTTAGTCAAGCTGGAGTGGAACAATTCAGTGATCACTCTCAAAGATTGTGTATATGTTCCGGATATAATTTTGAATCCTATCAGCCCCGGTCTACTTGCTAAGAAAGGCTTCAACCTCACTCAAGTTTGAGACACGTTCAAGGTCACTCAAGGAGATCACACCGTATTGAAAGGACTAGTTTGAGATAATCTATTTGTCATTGAAAAACCCAAGTCCGCTGGCCACGGCCATGCGGTGAATATTTCAAATCAATCCCTCACCACTTCTCTTTCTTTATTGGACTATCATAAAATGTATTGACATGCCTCCATCTCTATGCTCAAAACTATTATCAAAGATCTTTTCCCCAACAACGAACTTCAAAATTTCCAATGTGATAGTTGTATCAAGAGAAAAATAACCAAATCCCCTTCTCCAGTGTTTCCACGCCGGCCAGTAAACCTTTAGAGCGTATTCATCTAGATCTAGTCGGTCCAATCACTCCTCAATCTAAAGCAGGACATCAATACCTGCTTACTTTGGTTGATAATTATACTGGCTACCTAGCCGCTTTTCCTTTAACCTCTAAAGATCAAACCCCCGAAACAATTATCAGCAGTCTTGAAAGAGAACATAAACGGTTGAATTATTATCCCTCCAAGATCTTTTCCGATAAAGGAACCGAATTCACCAACTCCACTCTCAAAGAGTTTGCTAAGTCAAAATTCATTAAATTGCAAACCTCGGAACCCTATCACTCTCAACATAACGGAAAAGCTGAACAAGCTAATAGAACCATTATTGAATTGGCTTGATCTAACTTCTTCTCTTCTCAACTGGCTAAAAGTTACTGGCACGTCGTAACTTGGAGTTGCTGCTTTATGGTCAATCAAATCCCCCGTGAAGGTAACCAGTCATCTCCCTGGGAATTAATTTTTGGTAAGACCCTCCCCGCTCATTATTTGAAGCCTGTAGATTCTTCTGTTATATATCTTGCCAATGACCTCCAGAAAGGAATAAAGTTTGACAAGAAGGGCCTTGAAGGTGTTCTTGTTGGATTTAATCCAACTTTTAACTCCTACTTAATCATGAATACGCTTGGAGCCATCATAGAAACCAAACACGTGAAGTTCCTCAAACACCAATTGGTTGATTTTCCTCTTCTCGAATCACCTGGTCTTGAAGTTTTTTCTCAAAACAATCTAAATTCCTATGAGACTGATTTTTCAACCAATGAAAAACAATATTCAATTAGGGAACCCAGCTCTGAAGGTCTCAATTCTGATTCTGATCAAGAAGATGACCAATAAGCTGTTCCTCAACTTCATGCTTCTTCACCTCAACTACCCATTGCTTCTTCTCAGCACAAATCCCTTCCTCAAAGAATCTACCTCTGACCCAGGCACGAATTGCAGAAACCACAGAGATATGGGTTTCATCACTATTATGAACCTCCTCCTTATAAGGCAGCTTAGAAATGTCCCAAATGGCCTAAATGGAAGAAAGCTTCTGAAGAAGAACTCACTTCAATTGAGAACCAGGAAGTCTTGGAGGAATATTACGACAAACCCAATAATATCTTGAACACTACGTGGGTCTTCAAGGTGAAAGAAAACTGCGATGGCAAGCCTGTCAAATAAAAAGCCCGTTTGTGCGTACAGGGATTTGATCAAGTTCAAGGTATAGACTTTGATGAAACCTGGGATCCAACGGGTAAACTTGGATCCCTACGGCTTGCTCTTATATATGGATTAAAAAACAAAATGATGTTCACTCAATTTGATGTAAAGGGTGCTTTTCTTCACGCTCCTCTACACGAGTCGGTAATTATCAGAAATCCGGAAGGATCAAGTCAAAAATCTCCCTATCTAAAACTAAACAAACCTTTATATGGTCTAAAACAGTCTCTGAAGAATTGGTATGAAACCCTCACCTCTTGGATAAAATTGCAAGGCTTCCATGAATCGACTATCAATCCTTGTCTGTATCTCAACCCTAAGTCCGGTGAAGTGCTTTACTTCCATGCCAATGACCTCATCTTAGTAGGTAAATCTGATTCTTTGTTGGTCAACTTCATGAAAAGATTTTTGAATTCCTCCTGTCACACTCCAAATACCATTCTTGGGATGTTAATGGAGCTGGACAGGGACAGAATACTCCTAAGTCAACCAAAACATATTGATTGAGGCTTGGAAGAATTGGGACTCTCTGAATTTAAAGACACTAATTCTCCGCTAACTCAAAATTTTCATCTTGAACAGGCCTCAGACAAAGATCACGCGGAATTCTGTTGCCTTAACATCAACTATTGTTCCTCAATTGGACTTCTAAACCATCTTGCTCAATACAGGCATCCGGACATATCCTTTGCAGTTTCAAGTCTGGCGAGATTCAACGTCAAGCCAGGAATTTCACATTGGAGAGAAGTGCGCAAAGTTTTGAAGTATCTCAAAACCACCAAGAATGCAAAATTAACCCTTCAATATAATCCATCCAAAGATGCGATTTCTAGCTATAGCAACGCCACATGGGGTGATGACCCCACATTTTGAAAGTCTCAAACCGGATACATAGTATTACACTATGGAAGTCCTGTCATTTGGAGTTCCTCCAGACAATGCAATATCACATACTCCTTGACCAAATCAGAACTCAATGCACTTTTGGACTGCTATCTCAAGCTGAAATGGATCGCGCATCTTGCAGATGAAATTTATTCTTCTACCTCGACTAAACCAACTTTGTTCATAGACAATAAGGGTTTGGACAATAAAATAAAGAAGTTTGGCTCACACTCCAAATCCAGACACATAGAAATTAAAACTAAGGGTCTACGTGAAGATTTTTCTCTGTCCAAATTTAATCTCACTCTCATCACCTCCGATAAAATGATAGCGGACGCTCTTACAAAGGCCACCTCCATAAGCGCCCTCAGTGTCCTTCAGAAATGTGTTTTCCCCGACCAAAACTTGAATAGAAATTCTCCTCTTACCAGTCACAAGGGGTGTTGAATAATCAAGCACTCTACACCTCCGCGCGCGGCTCTCCATGGAGCCTATGGCGGGGACCCCGCTTCTTGTCCATCACCCGGTCGCACTCTCTCGAGTTCTTACCCTTTCTTTTATTTTATTTATTTTTTCTTTTCCTTTTCTTCTCGAGTGTTCTTTTTGTGATCTTCTACTCAAAACCTGATCGTCTCAACCTCCTCATGCTTGACCTCAATTTTCACTATATTCTTCCCCTCTCAATTGTCTCTCTTTCTTTGTCTCTTATTCTCTCAGCCCTCATCTCCGCCAACAAATAACTCGTCTTGACTCCGCCGGTCTCTGACTGGTAAGATTTTGATTTCTTTGTTGGACTTGTCAAAAACCAATCTGACTTTCTTTCAATCAGTCTCTCTCCTTCTTGTCTGCTCAATACATGGCCGCCTGTTCTCCCTTTCTCTAAATTCTTTCATCTCTAAAACTCTCTCTATTGGGTGGTATTAATTTGTTGATTCTGTAGGATCTATCTCTTGTCTATGTCTATCTCTTTTCTTTTTGTTCTTTTCCTGACATATTTTATTCACTGTCTGCTAATCAGCATAAGCTGGTTCTAAGTTCTAGAGAAATATAGTGACTTTTCTTCACAATCCAACAGAGAAATATGATGGGATTTTTACAAAAGCTTTACTGCCCCAGGATGTGCTAAGTACAGGACCTCCAAGTGACCCTCTCCACTGAACTTTGACTGGTAAATCTAACTTGTTTCTTCAATTTGTTCATAGATTACCTCTAAAACACTTTTCCCCTTGGGTTCTGAAAGATTTACCTTCTGCTTAGTGTTATAGATCATTTGGTAATCAACATAATCCCATCCATCAATCTTGGTCAATTTCCTCTTAAGCTGCAAAGTATTGAGCCCATCATTCATGCCTTCTATTAAATTTTCTAAGGCCACCCCCAAGAGTCTCCTCATTCAAGAATGCACAGAGGGATTTTCAGATGGTTGATGGTTATGTTGGATTTCTCTGCAGGAGATTTGCCACAAGGGGTCTGCCTTTGTGCAACATGCATGGATTAAAAAATTGCACCCAAAATTCCTTGTGTGAGTTTGTCTAGACCATTTGGTAAGAAGTTGATCCAAATAGGAACCATGGCCATCACAGGCCAAATCCACATATTTATCTTTCTTTGAGTTAAAAACTGTCAGAGAATAACCATGCTTCATAGCTCATGTTTGAAAATAGTTTTGGGCCTCTTTCCTAGTAGGAAAAGTTGTCACAAGAGGTGGGTCAAGTCAATCTAGTAAACATTCATTTGTTAAGTCATAGTTTCAGTTACATGCACCCCATTAGTTTCAATCAAATTAAATACAGCAAAGTCCTCAGTAACATCAAATGTTACTTACAACCAGAGGTTGCATCCCACTGTGAAACATTTTGTTCCTCAATTGTCACCCTAGATGAGGATGCAATTGGGACTTTCAATTTTTCATTAGCCAAATCCTTCTTTCTTTTTCCAAAGCTTTTTTGATGGAACTATCAATTTAGATCTTCCACGCAGCCATTTCAGAAGAACAAGGGCTTTCCACTGTTCCCATGCAAAAAATGAAATGGTATAATTCAGTATTCAATCCAACTTTAAATTGAACAAACAAAGTTTTCTCACTTTGAAGTTGAGAAAGAATTGTTTTCATATTTTTATATGATTTCAATTTTCAATTTACTTTCACTTTGGTTTCACTTTAAAGTCACTTTGGAATCACTAGGTGTGGAACAACATTCCCACAAATATTCATTGATCCCAAATTTTGGTTGAGGGAACCCAAGTTTTTTTCAGGGGTTGCTGAAAATTTGGGCACAACTTCCAGGGGGTTGCACACCCCCAAAAATGGCGGTTTTGAGCTGTGTACAGGGGTACACGGCTCCAAATTGCCGTGTTTTGGGGGTAAACAGCTTCTATACAACCTTTCGTGGGTTGCGCGTCTTTTGAAACGCCCTTTGTAGTCGTCTATGGGCCCCCACGGCTCATTTGAGCCGTGTAGGGCCCTACAAAACTCCCACACAAGTGGAGTTGTGAATTTAACATTACCCAAAAAAAATTCAAATGATGTGCTATTTTGAAGTGTTTTGATGTTTGCCTTGAGTTTTGGAGGCCAAGGATACATCCAAAAGATCCCATTGAAATTTAAAAAATCTCTTGATTTATTTTTTTAGCTTTTTTAAATCATGATTGAAAAGGAAAAGAAAATGATTCAACAATGGAATGAGAAATTTGATTTTTCCTGATTTTTTGAATGAATTTTCAGAGGTGTTCCAATGCTTCCAAAATTAACAAATATTTTAATAAGGTTTAAGAAACCTAGCTACAGGACTGCGGCTTCAAATTTCCAAAAACATTGAATTATTGAAAACCAGTGAAATAAAGTATTTGACAGTGTCATGGCGATCTCACAATGATTTGAAAATTTGTGAAATAAAGGAGGGATTGAAAGGGATTCTTCCTTGGACTAATAAAAATATGAGAATGCTTTTGGAGAGCTTGGAGGAGGGACAAGGACTTGGAGGAATGTGAGGAAAATGAAGAGCATGAAGGAAATGGAGTTGAGATGGAAGAATGAACAGAAAGGAGAGGTATTTATGGAGGTGACCAATTTTGGTGTGGAAGGTAAAGGACAAGGGAAAGAGATGGATCTGGAAGAAGAATGAAGAAGTTGGAAGTGTTTGAAAGGGAGGTTGGATTGGTTGGGCTGAGGTCTTTTGGAACACTCTGATGTGTTGAAGACTGTTTTGAAGTGTTGATGGTGATGAGAATCCAGAAGTGAATTTGGAGGATTTCCAGGACTTTTTGGGATGGATGATTGAAGATAATTATGATATGATGTTGATGGATTTTAAAATTGATAATTTGAAGGAAGAAGGAAGATAAGGGATGGAAAAGGAATAGATAGGTGGACTGAAGGATATTTTGATTTTGAAGTTTTTTTTTATATGACATGTGGCATGCAAAGGAATATTTGGAAGGTGTCAGATAGGAAGGAAAATATTTTATTTCTTATTTATATTTTATATTTGATTTGCTTTTGGGGGTGATTGATTGGAGGAAGTTGATTTTTTATGATGATGGAATTTTTTATGGATTTTATTATAATGGAGGATGAATGGATTGAATTGTGATTGGAAGGTGATGGTGATTAGAATTTATATTTGGAAAAGGATTTATAGGATGAATTTGTTTTGAAATGATGGATGAGATTGAATCAATGGAGAAGGGAAGTCCAGTTTTGATTGGAAAGTGATTATAGGATTGATTTGATTTGGAATGATGGATAGAGTTGGGTTGATTGGTGAAGTGGGGAAAAGCAGTATTGATGAAGTTTGATGTTGGTTCCCAGAAGGTATTTGGTGAGATTAAAGATGGATGGATGAATGGATGGGTGGATGAATGAATGAATGATCAGGGTTTTGGATTTGCAGCACAAGAACCTAATTTTTCCAAAATAAGAAAAGGTTCCCAACAAACTCTCAAGGAGCTATCTTGGAAGGTCTTTCAGAAGTGATTTTGGTTTCAGATAGTCATACTTAATTCCCAGGATTAATGCCTTTTGTAATTCAGTTTCTATTAAGTTCAGCATAGTTACTATACTTATCTGTAGGCTCTATTGATCTTTATAAGAGGATTTTGGTTCATTGAAAGAGTATTTCTAGCTTTTGTTGGTCAATATTTTGTGTATATCCACTTTAACCATGAACAGGACTAAGCAAATGTAGGAATATATAGAATTTTCAGTCACTTCATCCCCTTTATTAAATATTTTCATAATATCTTAGAGAAACTTGTCAGCTTATTGATTTGAGGTCAGTTCACTCCGTTTTGCTTCAAGAATTTTCAAAGAGAGGTTAAAAAGTTTGGAATTCTCAAATTCATCAGGATTCTGTTCAGATTAAGTATTCTCCCATCTGGAAACACATTTAACCAACGTGACAGGAGGCTTGGTGAATTCAATGTAGAAATACAAGGACTGTAATTAAGTTGAAACAAGAAAGAGTTCCATATAATACCCTTTTCTTCTGGTTAGATCTTTGGAAGACATGGAAATACTTTTAAGGAAGAAAGATCAGGTAGTAAATCAAAATGCCCGTGATGCTTAAGAGGTAAGAATTCCTAGATCAATTTTGGCGAGGATGGTAGAACCTAAAAGGACAGTCAGTCAAAGTCATTGGATGGATTGGGTGAGGGTTCTCCTTTGTAAAAGCATCAGGTTTGCAAAAATCGATACATGATTTCAAAACAATATTGTTATTCTTGGAAGTAAATTACAGTTTCTGAAGTGCTAGAAGTGCTGGGTCTCAATGAAAACTTTCTCTAAATTCTCTGCAATGTAGGCTTGTAGGGTTGAATTTTCATTTGAGGTAGTGAATTGAAAATCCAAACTGGAGGTATGAGGTCTTACAGTCTGATATGTTGGTTTTAAGCATGGTGTGAAGACAATTTATCTGCTTTAACCTGGGAGAAAGAATCTAGGACTTAATGGTATTCAGCAGTAACTTTCTTTAACACGAATTCTGATTCTTCAGGAACTTCATCAGTAAAAAAGAGAAATATCAGAAGAAGTAGCCAATTGCACAGTTATGCAAGGATGAATCCAAAATATATTCCTCCTATGAAAAATAAAAGATCAATGAATATCAAAGAAAGTGGAAAGAGTGTTGAACTAAAAGGGGATTGGAAGTTGTTTTGGGGAAATGAAAAGCTTCTGAAGCAAGGGAAAATGCATTGGGCTGCAGCGCCAAAGGCAGAGTTGAGGGGAGGAAAGCTGTAGGCAGTGTGGCCAGGTTGAGCTCAACAGGATTGGAGGAACGGTCAGTAGTTAGTTGGTTTCCTGAGGTGACCAGCCCCATCTTCCAAGTTTTCATCTGGATTCCAGTGATGAAGAGAGTCAATTCCCAGATTGATTCAGGGAATGGTGAATTTACTTGAAGGATTTCCCATTCAAAGCTAGGAAAAGAAGGAGTGAAAACATTTGGGAAGTTGATTCACTGAGCTGAAATTGAAAACATGAATATGTTTGCCCAAAGGAGAGGGCTGTAAGGGATGGATACTTTGAACCATGGAATTCCCAATTACAGATTGATTTGAACTTGAAACAAACAAAAGATTTAGATAAGTCTTGAAAAAGTGGAAGAAAAGGGTGAGCCTAATCTTGGTTTGGCTTTGGGGCAGCACTGCAAGGTTCTGGGTTAGGAGAAGAAGATGAGTTGAAATTTTTATTTCTAAAGTCCTCTTTCTTGTGTTTACCACCACAATATAAGCATAGGCCTTCCCTCTCTCTTCTTTCATTTTTATCTGCCTTGAGTTTTTGGTCTGGACCTAGGTCCAAAGAGGGTCTGGTAAATGGGGTAGTTGAAGTTGACTTTTCTGGGGACTGGTCAAGCTCCCTACCCTCACCTCTACCCTTTTAAGGCTAATTAGAGGTAGATTGAGATTGAGAAGAACTGTGGGGCTGACAATTAAGGAAAGAAGAGGATTTTTCTTTTACCCTTTCATGATACCTTGTATCATAGTACAAAACTGTATCCATAAGATCCTGTAGAGTTTCTTGAGAACCATTGTACCCTGCTAGTTTTTCCAGAAGGCGTGAAGGAAGGCTTTTTCAAAAATGGAAGTACAAGGCTCTATTGTCCCATCCAGAGACTTTGTTCATAAGTGATCTAAACTCAGTGATGTGGGTTGAAGCATAGCCAGAGTCCTTCATCTTCAATTTCGCCAGTTCCTTTTCAGCCTTGAAGACTTCAAGCCTGTTTCCAAAGAGGTTGTGAAGTTTCTCTGTAAAATTGGACCATGAGTTGAGAAGGAAAGAGGGCGCTTGATTGGAAAGGTGAGCCGCGTAGGGTTTGATCCATCAATTTGCACTTCCAAAGAGGTAGGAAGATGCAAAGATTACCTTCTTCCCTTCCACGGTAAAGGTTCCTTCATTTTTTGAAAAAATGAGTTCACAAGATTGGAGGAATTGTTGGAGTTTTCTAGGATTGTTTCCTTCAAACATATCAAGATCATTCATGGAAGGAGACTTGAAGGTGCCCGAGCGAGAATTAATGCTTGATGGAGGTTGAGAAATTTTTTCCAAAGAAGAAGTCACAGTCTGGAGGAGGGATAAGAGAGTTGAGTCCACAGTAGATGTTGGAGGTTGAGGTTGTTTTGAAGGTTCAGGGGTGGCAGTAGAAGTGGAAGGTGGGAATAATTCTTGAGGTTCCATAGTTGTTGAATTGAGATTACTTTGGATCCTTGTTTCAAAGCCTGAGTCCTAACTGTCTTAATTGCCCTCTTCTTTGAAAATAGGAATGATGCTGGGATAATAAGATGGAGGATCTAATCCAAAGCCTGCCTTGGGATATTGACCAATTAAACAATTAGTGATGTGACTAACTGCAGGTGGGGCAGGAGAAAGAGAAGCTCTAGGAGGAGCTGGAGGAAGGATACCAGTGTCCATAGAAGTGGAGCTTTCTGGCATGCCACATCTACAAGTTTGAGGATTTGACTGGTCCGGATTGGAGGTATTGATGACACAACCTCTGCCTCTTGCTTTTCTGGTGAGAGGTGGACTTGAAATGAATTATGTTTGTGCATTTTGGGCTGGAATGGTGTCAAAATATTCCAGAGAAGGGAAATGAACCATAAAAAGTACCCAGGGAACAAAATGAAGGATGAGATTGCCAAAATCGATTATATTTGAAGTACTTTGACCCCCATCAAAGCAATTAAAAGCTAATTGAGGTCCCATCAAAGCATTTTGAAGCGGATTGAGCCCTTTCAAAGTATTTCAAAGCTATTTGAGGTCCTGTAAAAGCACTTTGAAGCTTATTGATCCCTGTTGAAGTACCTTGAAGCTATTTGAGGTCCTGTCAAAGCACTTCAAAGCTGATTGATCCCCATTGAAGTAATTCAAATCTATTTGAGGTCCTGTTGAAGCACTTCAAGGATTATTGAGCCCTTTCAAAGTATGTCAAAGCTATATGAGGTCCTGTCAAAATAGGTCAAAACTGATTGAGAACCATTGAACTATGTTGTGGTAGTCCAAACCTGTCCTATAGCCATCAGACTCACTTTTATAGTAGATCAACAGCTCAAACCCTCAAATTGACCCCAGAGATGGATTCTACACAAAGAGTAACCCATAGTCACTCAGCCAAAGTACCCCTCTATCTCTCATAGATTAAAAGATACAGCCCAACAAACCTCCAATTGTGGAAAACTCATACCCAACCAGGTGGCACAGCTCTGTGGAAGGCATAATAGACATACCTTGTAAAACCCTGAAGTAAATACCAGTAAAAGCTTACCCTCAACACCAGGACCATACACCAATCCTGTAACCTCATCCAGAATACAGCAATACAGATACAGGAGGTAGTACAACTAGTTCAGCTCCTGTCACCTCATCCAGGATGCATTCAAATACACCTACACAAGGCTATGCAGAAGTACACATGACAGTATAGAAAAGAGGAAGTAGAAAAATTCTGAAAAAGTTCCAAACAAACAAGCAAATACACATACACAATAATATGCAGAAGTATACAGGACAGTATAGGCAGGAGGAAGTGAAACCAGTCTCAACCAGATCCAAAAAAACAAGAAAATACACCTACACAAGGCTATGCAGAAGTATACAGGGCTAACCAGCAATAAATGCAGGAAGCCAGAACCATGTAGTATCAAACAATCCCAGCACCCCACACAAACTAATGTATTCAGAAGCATGTGATACCAAACAAGCCACCAGTAACAACAACCCCCAGTACTACCCAGCAACATATGCAGGCAGTCAAGACCATGCAGCACCAAAAAAAAACCAGTATACATGAAGGTAGAAGCAAGTAGCACTAAACAAACCACAATTGAATGCACAGCAACACATGTAGGAAGAATCAAGAAGCACCAGACCAACCACCAGTACTGCACAGGAATATAGTGTAGCTGCACTTCACAGCAGTTTATGCAAGGCTGTGCAGGCATGAAAAACCCTGTACAATCTTTTCCCAACCAGCAGATTTGGCTCAGTTTCATGCAGTTTCTTTTGTCTAGCCAGAATAATTGCCTCAGTTTCATGAAGTGTCTTTTTCCAACCAGCTAAAATGTCTCATGTACATGTATCCCACTGTAAAAGGGGAAGAAGCCCCAGGGCACCCTCAGGGGCAGCCCTGAGAATCCCATGAAGACCAGATTTTCTATTTAAGGAGGGCCTCTCTTCCCTATCCAGGTTGTATCCTCATGCCATTCACATCAATCATCCACCTTTAGGCCACCTGGCCCACCATCATCCCCCCAGGCACCCAGCCTGGGGTGGTCAAACCTTATAAAAAATATTGAACCCTTATAAAGGATATCAACCATTACCAAAAATGACCAACCCTTATATTTATCAAACAACCACCTGTAACATTGAAGGAGTATCCATCATTAACCTATCAAACAAGAATAAAGGATATATATAAAGGGATAAGACAAGATAAAAGATTCTTCCCTTACTCAGCTTCTATAGCCTCAGTAAACTATTTGTTCCACCATTTCTTCCTTATCAAGCTTGAATACATTGATCCTAGGTCTGATAGAGACTACTATAGTAGCAACTCTATCTGAAAATCAGCAACCAATCTCTTTTCTTTTATTGTTGTGAGACTACTATATTACTTAGAGGGGAAGTAAATTCAAGACCAACCTTAGTATTCCTTTATCTTACAAATAGTTTTTGTACTAAATTCCCCCTCAAGTGACTTCCAGCAAGCTACTTTCCAAATTAACCATTATTGCATTAGGAGTCTCTAAAATTGGTGCCCCAACAGTGGCCTGTTTCCTTTGAATTTGATTAGTTATTAAAACAATATTTGTGGAATATTAGCCTCAAGAATTAACTCAACATTTAGAAGGCAGAAAGAAGAAACCCATAACAGATAATTGAATACCTCAATGACCAACTCAGAGGGATTGAAGATAATAACCAAGAAGCCCTGACCTCAATAATCAGGATGGAGAAAGAACTGAAAGACAAAACCAAAATAACCAGTGGATCCCAGGATAAACTAGAGGAAGACCAGGAAAGAAGTCAAAATCAGCCAGACCCTGGAGTAGAAGAAATGGGGAACCTTGCCAATATTACCAAACTCATAAACCAAATGCTTCAAGAAAAAACAGCACAGGGAATTCCAGAAACCCCATACACCCAACCAAGAACCAGATTTCAGACCCCAACCCCAAGATCAGCATATGGAAAAATCCCAGCAGAAACCATTGAAGATTCAACAAACCCCTCCATAAGCCAAGGAATAAATATATATCCCCAAGCTAGAGAAGAAGGAAAAAGAGCTACTAGGAGCCAATATACTGAAAGAACCCCAGGAAGAAGACCAGTCCAGGATAACTCAATAATAAACACTGATGACCAAAATGCAGTATCATTAGATGGAAAGAAAGTGAACCTTGAATTTGATGGGACAGAAGTGGAACAGTTCATTAAAAGAGTAGAGAAACTGGAAAGCATCCAGAAGGCAGGAGGGATAGATATAGCTCTACAGTTACCTTTTCTAGTACAAGACAGGAAGATCAGGGAGTCCATTGAGGACATGGAAGGACATGAATATGGGGACTGGGACCTTTTGAAGAAGGAATTGAAAAGGAAATGGGGCACAGCTACCCCCCATAGAATTTTCAATGAGGAATCCATACCAAGGCTGCTCAGACACACTCAAGAGCAGGGAGGCATCAAGACTAAGCATGAATTCAAGAAATTCATTGGAAGTTATGAGGAGATGGTTATTTACTTCATCAGAATGGTTTATGACAACACCAACTGGGAAAATGGAGAAAACCTATGGAAATCCTTCTCCACTGATCTTAGGAGGGAAGTTAAAAGAGAATTTGCCCATTCAGGAAGAATCACAATTGCAAGAGATGGTAGATACCTCCCACCAGATTTGGAGACCTTGAAGGAATTTGTGGAAAGGACCTTGGCCTTATGGGATGTGGATGAAGAAGAAATCCCTAAACCTATCATCAAGAACTTAGTGGAGACTAAGAAAGAAGTCAAGTTTCAGCAACTGGGAGTAGATGAGCTCTTAAAAATGAAGGAAGAAATTGAAAAACTCACTGTGGCTTTGAATCAGAAGAAAGAACCTCCTCACTTTGATAGGATCAATCAAGGTATTTCACAAAAATACAGAACCTCATATCCCAGTGCAGGACCCAGATGGCCAATCAGATGTTACTATTGCAAGGATGGACTCAATAACCAAGCCAACTGTCCAGAGTTGACAGAAGACACATTAAAGGCAAGCAGGGTGTTCAAACAAGGACCCAACTATTACTTTCAGAGAACCCATACCTTATAGCCAGCAGGAAAGTTTCAGAGATCAGGTCAAGAAATTCTCAGAGGCTCAAAAAGTCCCAAAATTAGAGGAACTCCAGAAGAAGCAGGAACCAACCAATGTTGCAGCATTCTTGAAGACTGAAAATTAGGAAGCCTGGACACCACCAGAGGTAAATATGAAGTAATATCAAGTTCAATCTGGAATGAGAAGATTACAAAGTTTGGCTGGAAATCCACCAGAGAAGGATAACACCCAGGAGGCACCAGTAGTAGACCAGGGAACTTCAGCTAAAGCTAAAGAAATAGCCCTAGAACCAAGGAAGAGGAAGACAAGCTATCCAGAAGCATGGGTGGAAATGGACCATGATTCTGAAGATGAAGGAGAACCCCCAAACAAACCTGCCAAGGAACCTGTAACTGAACCTGTGAAGAGGAACCCAGTAAAGTCAGAATCAGTGGATACTCAGGAAGGAACCAAGATGGAAGAAAGTTTGAAGAAGAAGATATTAAAGAAGAAATTTTACCTTACCTTGTAGGAGCTCCTTTCAGTTGCACCAAATTTTTTCCAGCAGTTAAAAGATATGACCCCTGAAGGAACCCTGGATTTTAATAAAGCCTCTAAATCAACAACCAGAAAAACTATTAGAAGGATAAATGGATGTCAGCACCACTTTGAAGACTATTCAGATGATGAATACCCATGCTCCTTAGGCAACAATCTCACCTATGCTTGTCCACTGGGATTCATTGACATATGGATCAAGGGAAAGAATATCAAGGCTTTCATGGATACTGGTGCTGAGTTAAATTTCATACCAGAACATTTGGCCATTCAGAAAGGCTTGGTCTCCAGAGAACTATTCATGAAGGTCACAGGAATTGGAGGCCACTCTACCCCACTGATTGGATTGGCTGAAAGAACAGTATTTGAAGTAACACCTGGGGAACCAAAGTCTTCCCACTTCTTCATAGCCAAAGGATAAATTCATACATTACTTGGAAGAACCTTCTTAGTCAATCATAAAGTCAGGCTGGAACTTTCAAAGCATCAAGGGGAAGTCTTAAGCTATGAGCTAGCAGGAGGGGAAAGGTTATGCATCGCAATTTGTTCACCAGATCAAGCAGGATGGCAGGTAACACCACCTAGAAGACCAATGGGTATGAACAGTTTTACAGCAAACCTAGACCAAGAGGGGGACTTGATCAGGGGAAAGAATATACCAGAAATAGAACCTGAAGGCCTACCAGACCCCTGGCAAGACAACATTATCACCCCTGAAGTACCAGAAGAAAGAGGGTGGGGGGAGTTGTTGAATAAACAAGAAGCTGAAGAAACCCTGGAAATGTTTCAACAAGTATTTGGAGGATTTTGGACCAAACTGGAAGATATGGAAGGAACCAATTGGGGAAAACTACCTGGAGCAGGATTAGAAAACTCAGTTTTATGGACTTACTTGACACTTACACTGGAAACACCCTACTAGTTCATGGAATATGGCTATCTCACCCTGGGAAAGTCCCATGGATTGTCAGGTATTGTTTATATTATGGGGAAGATTGGGCCAAATCCTTGGTTAGCCATATGATCATGATGGACCAAGTCATACCAGACCATGTCAGATGGTCAGGATACTTGGAAGAATAATTTCCTTATGTCTTTACCTATAATATGCAGCAGTAAGCCTTCAGTTTCCTTTGAAGAGCTGAGGGAGTGGGTGGGGAATTTTCATTTGTTTCATTCTCACTGTACAAAATATGGTATCTATAAGAAAAGGCAAGCAAAAAAAAGAGGTTCAGTACTTTGTCATGGCTCATCCCCCTTTATTTCAAAAAAAAAAAAACAAGTAAAAAAAAAAATAAAAAACTCACTGATGATAACCCTAACTGATGAAGTCTCCTCTCAACATCAAGATAAGAAAAAATATTCATTGCAAATATATATAAATATATATTATAATACAAATATATATAAACATATATTATAATACAAATATATATATACACCTATAAGGGATAAAAAAAAAGAAGAAGAAGAAGAAGATATTAATTGCAAATATATTTTTATATTATACAAACATTGGCATTTATATATTTATAATACAAAAATATTTATTTAATTATAAATATTTACAAATATATATATATATATATATATATATATATATATATATATCATCATGATAGGAAATCTATATAAACCTAAAAGAAACCGCAAAAAAACCCTAAAAAAATTAATAATAATAATAACCTTTTGTTAGTATTTATTTCCCTTAAAAAAAAAGAGAAATCTCAAAAGACAAGGACGCACAACTACAAACCCAACTGGCCCCCCCTAAACACACAAAAAAAAAAGGCCCCACGACAATCAAAAAAAAAGGGGCAGCTACCAGCCTTGGAAAGTACACCTATGGAGGTTTTGACAACAACGGAAAGGGTAAGCATCTGCCCTAGCAACAAAAAAAAAGGGGGGAAGAGGAAAGGCAGAACTTACCAACGCAACAACCAGGGGAAGGGAATCTACCGGTTTGGAAGGGAAGACATTGGGGAGCCCCTTCACCTATCAATTTTTCAAAAACAACAAAGGGGGGGGTCAGAAGCTGCCCTAGCGACAAGAAGGAAAAAAGGAGAAGGGACTCACCAAAGCAACAACAAGAAATGTTTTTTTGTGAATGGAGGGGGGGGGAAGAAGAGGCTTGTCGTCCCTCCTTAAATAGACATTGAGGGGAGGGGAGAGACCTTTCTCCAACCGCCATCTGCCGCAGATCAAAGTAACTCAATGACCTCAGATGAGTGCAGGTGGCAAAAGCTACCCTCACAGCTATAGCCGCTTGCAAGCGACCCAGAAAATCATAGAAGAAAGAGGAAGAAAGAAAATGAACAAGAAGCAGTGGCGGGGGATGTCAAACCTCCTATCAATCCAACGCTGATTGGAGAATTGCCCACCCTACATGGGTGCGACCAGCTAGTCCCCCTTTCTCCCTCTTGAATCGCACACACCAGTGGTCGGAACCTACATCAATCAAAAAAAAAAGGAGATTAATAAAAAAACCAAAGGAAACATGTGATCAATCAATTTGAAACTTACCCTGACCAGCCTGCATCAGTTGGAAGGATCAGGGAGGATAAAGACAACATTAATTAAAAAAATTCACATTGCAATAGGCTAGTCAGACTGCTCATGTCAATTGTCAATTTGATTGTTGACCGCATGATTTGATGTGAACAAAGTTACCATGAGCCATCAATGAATTATACATGACCACAAACCCTGCAGCTTGTGTCACTTGGAAGGAAGAAGAATAAAATAACAAAATTACATAAATTAAAAAACTGTAAAAAAAAGAGAAAATGGAACCAGAGAAATCTTACAACCACCTCACATGCAGCTAACTCCATTGCACCACCTGCAATTATCACAGGCCCCAAGCTGTTGATTGCATCTGATTGGATCATGCAATTATTTGTCTGCCTCGTTTGGAAGGAAGAAGAATAACAACAAATAAAATTAGATGAATTAAACTAGCGCAGAAAGGAATGCTATACAGAAGCAGAAGAAGGGAAGGAAGGGACAAGATACCAAAACTTCCACTGGTAACACATGCCTCCTGACCGTATGGTGGCAATCGGTTGGAAGCAAAACCGCGTCTGATGAGTGGTTTCCAAGGAGAAAGAGAATAATAAGATAAATGGATCTGAAATCAGCAAGGCAATTGGCACAGTATGGAATAGAATGGGAAAAACTTACAGGTATTAACCTACAGGATGCCATCAACAAATACAACTGGTGTCGCTGCAAATGCCCGGGACAATCTAATCAAACCAATCAGAATTCATACAGAAATTGAATTTGGGGCATTAGCGTGGGAATGACTACAATACAGGTTAATGAGAAGAACAGTCAAGAAAGACAGATGACTTACCAAGTTACCAGTTTTCAGCTGCATTGCTGTATCCTTCTTGATCAATGACCACGGAGAAGGAAGCACCCTGATGAATCAAGGCCAGCTGGGCAGGACTAATAGTTGGTTTGAGCCGCAAAATAACAACTGCGCGTGGTAGCACCATCTGCTTTGAATGACTACCGCGCAACATCTCCCTCCCCTCAACCATGCGGGCCTTTCTCGCCTTTGTAGTACTGTACCCAACCTCCCGCGCACCTCGCGCCCCATCTTCTCATCAAAAGCAACCCCCAACTGCCCACGACCAAAACCCGCGCACATCCGCAAAAAAAAAGAGACACTGCCGTGAAGACTGAATCAAGCAGGGGTTATAAAAAAAAATATACAAATAAAAAAGATAAAAAAATATAGAAAGAAACAAAGCTCCTAAGCAAGAGCCTAAACTGCTAAATCTATCATTACAAAGAACAATCAGAATAACAAAACTCCTAAGCAAGAGTTTAAACTGCTGATACATTTTTTTTTTAAAAAAAAAAACAAGGGATAAAAAAATACTAAAAAAATATATAATATAAATGATATATATATATATAGGAGGCTGTATAAAAAAAAGACTCCTAAGCAAGAGCCAAAAATGCTAAATCTATAATTACAAGGTTCAATCAGAAATAAACAAAACTTCTAAGCAAGAGTTTAAACTGCTGAAAAATTGAAAAAAATAAAAAAAATAAAAATTAATAAATAAAGTAAATAAAGTAAATAAATGAAAAAAATAAAAAAATAAAATGAATAAATATATATAAATACTGGCATGAAGAAGACTATTACTGTAAAAAGAATTCAACCCAAAAAGAACATAG